>JAJOZX010003561.1:277500-498116 GCA_023014485.1 Bathynomus jamesi | reverse complement strand
TATTTCAAAATAGATTTTTGTGGAGCCAGAAAAAAACCACACGCAGGAAATTAGGCTGATTGCCGTCATTATTCAAGGGCAATTACAGGAGTTCTGCAGCAGAAACCCAAGTGGGAGGAGGAGGTACTGCTATCCTGGAGCCCGTGTTAACAACATCAAGGACTCTATAGACGAGTTTCGTAAAAATGCTGATGATAGTGCGATATTGATGGTGCAAGTTGGGACTAACAATGTTAAGATTTCCGAGTCAGAGGAGCTAATGAGGACTCTCAACGCTAGGACTAATGAATTAATTTTTTCAGGAATTCTAAGAAAATTGGCACACTTATAGATCTCGGTGAGAAAAACAGAATGGCACTTGTTTCAACACTCTAGGTCAGTGGTATACAAACTTTTTCCTTGGCGTACCCCTTTAGTTTGTTTTTTTATTATGGCGTACGGTACCTCCTCCCCCTCAGTTTCCAAAATAAAAATGTTATTATACAATTTACACAGAATATGAGCTATCAAACGATCTTATTTACGACCACCTAATTATTATATATATATAAATAAATATATATATATATATATATATATATATTATATATATATATATATATATATATATATATATATATATATATATATAATAACAGGGTGGGCGGAAAGTAGCTCCCTATTTTGGATTGGTAAAAAAATACGTATATTATCCATTTATTTCAGAAGAAATAATATGAAAAGGTAGGCATACATGGTAGGTTTTCCTTAAAATTCAATGTGGCTCCAACTCTTTCCACCAGCTTCTGGAGCCGCCCAGGAATGGCGTCCACTGACTTTAGTAGGAACTCCGGCGGGATGGAGGACATGACTTCCCGAATTCGGTCCTCCAGTTCTTCCAATGTCCTCGGTTTGGTGCGGTAGACTTCTTCCTTTACCCACCCCGAAAGAAAGAAGTCGCACGGTGTCCAAGTCGGGGCTCCTGGCTGGCCATTGATGTGGACCACGACGACCCATCCAACGCCCAGGGAAGTGGCATCCAGCCACTCACGGACAACAAGAGCGAAGTGCGGAGGGGCGCCATCTTGCATAAATATCTTTGGGGGTGGGTAAAGGAAGAAGTCTACCGCACCAAACCGAGGACATTGGAAGACTGGAGGACCGAATTCGGGAAGTCATGTCCTCCATCCCGCCGGAGTTCCTGCTAAAGTCAGTGGACGCCATTCCTGGGCGGCTCCAGAAGCTGGTGGAAAGAGTTGGAGCCCACATTGAATTTTAGAGAAAACCTACCATGTATGCCTACCTTTTCGTATTATTTCTTCTGAAATAAATGGATAATATACGTATTTTTTTACCAATCCAAAATAGGGAGCTACTTTCCGCCCACCCTGTACACTGTATATAATTTTAATTATACAATTTACACAACTCAAGCAATTTACACAAATTTTAACTCAGGCAAATATTAGAATCAAATAGTTAATTAGAAATCGTCTGAGCTTTTAAAATATATATTTTAAATACTTACAAGTAATTAATGCGATGGGTGGGACTGTTCGTCACTAGCAAGTTGTTCTATTCGCGGACAAACATTTGTGAGTGCCATTAAGGCAAGCTTCTGGATGTAGGCGGTTTCTTTCTTTCGACTTGATAGCTGTCAGTGGCGAAAATCCCTTTTCACATAAATAGGTAGACGGGAATGGAAGTACAGTAGTTTGTTGATAGCAAATTCACTTAATTCTTTGTATTCAATATGGGCCAATTTCCAGAACTCGGAGACAGAAAAGTCATTGAATTTATGTTTAAGTGAGCTGTCAGCTGCCAATTCAATCAATTGTTCTTTTAAACGAGCGGGAAGCTCCGCATTAGAGACAGCAAGGTTCGAAAACGGATTCGTTATCCATTCGCTTTGTGGGGAATCTCTATTAATACATGGAAAGTAATGCAAAAATGATTCACGAAGGCTCACTAAATGCTGCTTTAGAATATTCATAACTGAGTCACTGACAAGAAACTCGTTTTCGTGACAGAATTCGCTGAATATTTGGAAAGGTGTGGTATTATTGTCTTCTATGCACTTTATCCAGTATAAACTTTCCCAAAAAATCCCTTGACTTTTTCTTGTGCCTGCAATATATTTTTTGTCATACCCCTGAAGTTGAAGATTAAGTTCGTTTAATTTGGTGAATATACTGTATCTGCCAAATAACTCTGTTTACAAAGCCACTCCTCATTTTCTATAAATTTTAATAAGTCTGAATTTAGGCTAAGTAAACTTCTCACTTCATTCCTAACTTCAAAAAGTCGTGTTAATACCTTTCCTCGTGCATGACTCCAGATTTCTGGGATCTTGGGAGCATTGCTCCAGTAAATTTGACCATGAGAAAAAGTAAATTTGGGTTTGGGTTTTGTTCATCCGCTAGACGTTATGCAATTTTTTTGCGTATACGTTCTTGTACAAACCAATTTTTTTAAATTACAAATTTAGTTATTTTAAGTTTAGTTGGTAATTCCATATTTAACAATTATTTTTATTTTTTGTTAAGCTTCAATGTTTTGATAATTAAAATTTTATTAAAACGTATATTTTTTTAATATAAAATTATCAGGATTGGACTATGTTCCATTGATCTCGGCCAGGTTTGATAAATTGGCCAGATAATTACTTGTGCGGTTTTAAGTAATCCACCATGACTCTAGAATTGAAAAGTTTAGTTAAGTTTAAACTTACTTTTACTTACTTTAACTTACATACTTTTACTTACTCTTCCTTACTTTTACTAAGTTTAAAGCACTTACTTTTACTTACTTTCATTGTACTATATTTACTTACTTTTACTCACTTTTACCATACTATATTTACTAACTTTTACTTATTTTGTATTTTTTCAGGTAGTCAATAATCAATAATGGATCCTAATATTGATGAAGTTGGAGAGAAAGTGAGGGTGTTAAAAGGGTTACTTTTGTGGTCAATGCAAGAACAAATATTCAAAGAAGCAAACTGGAGGAACATTTTAATTCCAAAAAAAATATTTGTTACAATACAAAGGTCCAGAGTTTGGGCCCACAGCTTAGATATTGCAGTAAAGAAATACCAGGACGAAGTGCAGCAAAGAGATACGGCAAAGCAGTCATTTAGTTTGTTCACAAAATGTGCTAGTGCTAGACCTCAGAAAAATGAACCAACTTCATCAACTGCTAATCTAGAAAATGAAACTTTTTCACTAGATGTTTCAGAGACTGAAGAAAGTGCTTCTCCTCCACCTAAGAAACAAAAGGTAAGTGAGGAATCTGCGCATCAGACTAAAAAAATGCTTTAGAGGAATTTGAAAATTCCCAAATCCAGAAGACATTGAATGCAATTTTGCGCCTAACAAAAGAAACTCACCAAGCTGTTGTGGTTAATAAAGAGAAGAGTCAAAATATGCCTTCAAGTTCAAGTGTTGCATCCAAATCTAATAAAGCAAAACGCAACAAATTTGACATTTCCATAGCCCATTTAAGCAAGTGTAAATCAATACATTGCTGCTGCAATGAATAAATAAACTTAAGGTGAGTTATAAACTGTACATTATTGTATTATTATGTTTAGCTAAAACAATTTGTAATTGGTATGTTGTCAATTCAAGAGTTTACTATCATTAACCTATCTAGTGGTGTAAGGGGAAAAAAAGTAAATTCAGAGCTGTGCTCCAGTAAATTTTTTCAAATCTGGAGTCATGTCCTCGTGAGAGCCAGCGCACTTCAGTGTGCAAAAGCAACCGAGTATGATTTTTGCCCATCTCCTCACAAAGAATTTTAAAGAGGTGTGAATTCACTGCTCGAGACTTGATATAATTTACTATTTTTACAGCATCGTAAGATTCGTACCAATATCGGGTAATTTAATAATAATTTAAATAAAATATAAAAATATAAAATAATTAATATTAAATAATTTAATAATAACTTGTACCAATGTTGAGTTAAATTTATAATTAAATATTATTATAAATAAATGATTATAATATATATTTTCAAAAAAATTTAAATGATAGATGATAATTATAATTGTATAAATTCATTTTATAATTGATTAACCAACTTGCTTGTTTTTGCAGCAGAGCTTACGTACCCTCAGGAAACCCCTCGCGTACCCAGGTTTGACTACCACTGCTCTAGGTCATATGGTTCCGGAGATATGGCCATTCGAATTTTGTAAAAAAGGTCAATTTCCAAGGTCATACCATATTTCAACATGAAATATCTCAGCTCCTATTGCACTTACAGAGACCATTTAAACACTATTTTAAAGTTTTTAAGCAGATCTACAACTTTGTTTCTATTCATATTTTACCTCAGTGGTAAAAAAAAAGTTGATCTTATTTTTGTCCTTTGACCTTGTGTAGGTCATTTGATGTCAACCAATTTTTTTTCTCCTCCTTTCACCCAATTTTGGGTACACATGTCTACCTTAACCTAGAACAAGATTTTTAGTGTTAAGTTAGTACAGACGCTACAGCCAGTACAGTGGACCATTCCTACCTCCATTTTGACCAAATACCTTTTTCCACCAAACTTTGGAGTGCCGTTTCTTTGGAACTGTTTGAGCTAGTGTTGAGAAAAGTACCATTAGATTTGTCTCACTGAGATCTATAATGTCAGCTATTTTTAAGACAATTTGCTTTTTAATATGTATATTAAAATAACCTATTCCTTTATTTTTACCAACTGAGTTATAAGAACCGATTCTTGTCTAGCTGGGTGAAACCATGAAAAAAGAGGCATCAACATAACTTTATATTTAAAAAAAGGCAGTTATTAGTTATTTACAATATTTTATGGAAGCCATTATTATTACATTTATAATAATAATAAAGTATTTGTATACGCCTTTCAAGGTAATTAATTATCCTACCAAAGATTTGACCTTAGACAAAAACTGAGATCATTATTCAACAGCAAACAGTAAGAAAGAAAACCTATAAGAAGAGACTTTAGTCCTGCCTAATAAGACTCAAATTTAAATAGGAATGCTAAGATACTAACCTAAATACAAAATATAATTAATAGATAATAAATGGTACAATAAACATAATGGTTTTAATAAATGCAGACAGAATGTGTTCCACTGGCACCTGGCAACACACATTCTTTTGGCCAAAGCTCTGCAAATTTTGAAAATCCTATTTTAATTGTTGGATGGTTTGTTTTAAAAAGCTCAAATGCTTCTTTTAGGGTTGCATAAGATTAGCGATTTTTGTTTTCTTTCCCGCCTACCATCAACTCCTTTTACAGAAACAGTCTTTCAACCCTGGCATTTGTCTACTCACATCTGGCAAATGATAGAAGTCAATTACTTTGGCAGCAGTTTCACTATTCAGGCATTTCCCCAAACACAGATTAGGAGTTGAAAGCACTCCCTTCTCCCTCACCAAACTCTTTGCTTGCCTAGCCATGTAATCTGAGCACTAAAATTCTTCTCTGATCTTTACTTGTGTCCATCTTTTTGGTAGGATAGTAAGAATTGGCAGTTTTTCACTTTGACTTGTCACTTGATTAAATTTCTCATTTAGTTATTGAAGAATCTCAGGTTCTGTATCATCTGAGTCACTGCATGAAATTGGTTGTTTAGGTGCAAGTTCAAGCTTTCTTTTCACAACTACTACTACTTTCCTTAACTTTCTCTTTGCATAACCAGTGCTGTCAGAGTGTTTACATGATTTTATTGGGGTCTCATCAAGTGTGGCCAATGAAGCATTGAATTTACTAAGCTCATACTGCATTTCAACTACATCTCCAATGGTTTCTAGCTCAGATGGGGCACTTGAGGTGGATGGTGATTTTTCAAGTGCTTCATATTCAGGCATTGGGGATGGATGATTTGCTAGTATATTTTGACAGGTTGCACATGCTTCATGATTATTTGTTAATTTCAATTCAGGATTTTGATCAATCAAATTTTTAGTCAATGCACGAATGCCTTTTTTCACTTTTCCTTTGTTTTTTAAATGGGTCACAACAGAACCTGCCCATATTCAAACTGCTGAAATCCATGTTTTTCTAAAAAGAAAAAAAAAACATGTAGCTTAAAAGCTAGGGTTGGGTTCAATTACACAAAATGGAAATAATTGCAATTATTTTTATTTAAATTAATTACAGTTAGTATTATACTTCACAATTTCAAGATCAATTGCAATTACAATTAATTTTGTCTGAATCAATTACAATTACACAAATATAACTATCTATTCTATATATCTAAATATATATAAAAATATATATCTATATCTAAGTATAACTAAATAAGCTATCAAAGGTTTATTTTCATTGGATGATATATAAATGCCAGATCTAGGGGTATAATTTTTAACAATTGACATTAATTGATCAATTACATCAGTTATAGCTCAAAAATCAATTACAATTACCTTTATTTTATTTTGAATCAATTACAATTAATGGAAATTAGGATCAATTAATTAAAAATACAATTATAATTATTCATTGTATCCAACCCTGTTAAAAGCTATTTTTGCTTAGATGGCACAAATAAAATTTGGGACCTATTGATCTTGTTTCAGAGGTCTACAACAAGAAAAAATGTGCAGTTTGATTTAGAGATTGGAATAAATACAGATGCCAAAAAAAATCCTTGCTCCAAGGTTTAAATACGTAAGCTTATTTTCACATGGGTACATACTGTTGTACACAATGAATAAATACACAAAGTTAAGTAATTCTATTAAAACTTATCTAACTCTTAAAACAACTTATTCAAAAGGGTAGTACCTATAGCCTAGTATAAGGTACTTATATACGTACATAGCTTTACCTTTAAACAGGATAGCAGGTTCGAAGTTTTTCACACTTTTGAATGTCCATATAAATTAATTAATTAATATTACCTATATTAGGTATATAATTCTCTGAAATATATATAAAAAAAAAAATTTATAATAGGCCAGATACTTATTCGACCAAATAACTGGGTTAGGTTAGGTTAGATAATTACCAATTTTTTTTAAAAATTAGCAGACATTATATATCTCAGTAAGAAAAATATAAAATATAATGGTATTTTTCTCAACACTAGCTCAAACAGTTCCAAAGATACAGTGCTCCAAAGTTTGGTGGAAAAAGGTACTTTGTCAAAATGGAGGTGGGTATGGTCCACTGAAATGGCTGTAGCATCTATACTAACTTAATCAACACTAAAAATCTTGTTTTAGGTTAAGGTAGACATGTGTACCCAAAATTGGATGAAAGGAGAAAAAAAATCGGTTGTGACATCAAATGACCTACACAAGGTCAAAGGTCAAAAATAAGATCAACTTTTTTTTTATCACTGAGGTAAAATATGAATAGAAACAAAGTTGTAGATCTGCTTAAAAGCTTTAAAATAGTGTTTAAATGGTCTCTAAGTGCAATAGGAGCCGAGATATTTCATGGTGAAATATGGTATGACCTTGGAAATTGACCTTTTTTTTATAAAATTCGAAGGGACATATCTCCGGAACCATATGACCTAGAGTGTTGAAACAAGAGTCATTCTGTTTTTATCAGAGAGATCTATAAGTATGCCAATTTTTAAAAAAATTGGTGATGATCACGTTTTTTTCACCATTGAAAACTGACATGGAATGACCCTTTGCCAACATGAAAATGTTGAATTCGTCGATCTGTAGAGTCATTTTTATAATAAAAAGCAGTTATTTTTGCATGATGGTCTTCATCTAAATCAACGGTTCTTAACCTTTGTGAAGCTGCATCCCTCAATGGTCAACCTTCAACCAGCAGCACCCCTCTGAAACCCAAAGAATTGAAGTTTTTCAACAATCCCAGCTTCACTGCTATTCTGGACTAGATAAATAAAACAAAAACAACAAAAACCCTGTATTTGTGAGTGTGCAATATTTTCACAAGAGCAATCATATTTCACCTATAATAGTAATCAATGGGAAGGTTGACATTGCTTCTTCCCTACAAGCATTTGAATCCTTGGTATCATACGGTCGAAGAAAGAGCACACCACATGCACTCTCAACATTCAGCCTGTTTCAACACTTGATCTTTACATTAACAAGTGTTGAAAAGCCAGCCTCACAAACGTACAGTATGTGGTCCAAACGTACAGTATGTGGAAGAAAATGGAACTATCACTCGTAATACTTGCTGACTAAGTTTTGGGTAAACAGGCAAATATTTCAAAACTTCTCCAAAAGTACACATTTAAAATCATCTTGGGCGGACGAATTAAATTTCATATCCAGGAACTACTATTGAATCGCATCAGGGACATCCTCCACATTGATTTCCACTCAGAACTTTTCTCATGAAGATCCCCAGCCATGTTCTAGCCCTCGAGTGTCTCGTTGAGTTGTAGGAAAGCTGCTGCGTTTCCACCCCAGACTCGATGCCTGCGCAATTGTAGTTTGGCAATGAATGCTTGAATGACATCATAATGGCCCCTGCCTTGGAGTTTCCAGTTGAAAGTTCAAAGCATCAAAGGTGTCACATTTGCAGCCCAACTGGCCACAAATGGTTTTAAATAGGATGCTATCTCTCAGGCAACACTGAGTATACAAGGTTAAGAATGACAAATGACAAGTTTTCTCTATCCAGCATGCCCCCGCCAATTTTTAAATTACGAGTTTATTTAATTGTCACTATATATTCTGAGTCAGAGATATGTTGACCACTTTCGCGGCCCCCAGGTTAAGAACCAACCACTGATCTAAATGGCGTGGGAGCAGCTTGTCTTGGTAGACTATTGCATGGCTCTGTGATGGCTTTTCAGACAAAAAATGGCGTAGCTCCTATGAAAGCAGCCAAACTTTTGAGGTTGCAGCAATTACTGAATCCTGAAGCCTGACAAATTTTCCTTACAGTGAACAATTGCCTCCTCAAAGAACCTCAAGATTCCACTGTGGTACTCAAGATTTTATAAATGTATTTTATATTAATACTCGAAGTTCAACTTTTAAAATTGATGAGCTAATTGTATTGTATTGTTCTTGAATACTTTCTGTATTTAACCAGGATTCAAGAAATTTGAGATTTCCTCAGAGAATGGAATATCATATCCCAGGTTATGAGATGTTTAACAATGATAGAATAGAAAGAAGTGGTGGTGCAGTACTATACATCCAGTCACACTGGAAATGGAATATCATATCCCAGGTTATGAGATGTTTAGCAATGATAGAATAGAAAGAAGTGGTGGTGGTGGTGCAGTACTATACATCCAGTCACACTGAAAACCCATAATTAAAAACATTGCAGAAATTGATAATATAAATGCTATATTTGCCAAAATCGAAGAAAACTCAAAAGAAATTAATTACACTGGTCAACAAAGTTTTTGTCAGATATTTTTACTTGAACTGTATGTAATTTTTTACGTTGATTAGGAGAATGAAAACAATTTTTTATCACCCACAGTTTTAGAGTGACTAATTTATATTACTTAGGAGTGGAGTCAGAATAAGAAGGGGGCGGGGTCTGCCCCTTGCTCCTCCTCTGCTTATAAGTTGCTGCACATCACTGTTGACTTTCACTTGTCAGTAAGACAAGCATAAATGATCAGTAGCTACATTTTAAGCAAGTTCAATAGGCATTTTCTACTTTGATATTGCTATTATATCTCTAAGTTAGTCAAAATTTCATTTTGAATTCACCCAATATTGGTGGGTGACAGACAAATTTTGAGGTAATTTTTTTTTAACTCAATGGTATAAAACCTATAAGATCCACCCATTTTTGTTTATATGAAAAAAAAAAAAAAAGTTTTTTGTCATCCAGTGTTATAGGTTTAGTATACAGGCCTCCCTCTCAGACTGTTGATAGTGATAACTGGCTTCAGGAACTAATTTTTTATGCAAGTAGCGAACATGATGCAATAATTATGGGATATCTTAATTTACCTTGCAGGGATTGAGATGGTCCTTCAGAGTCTAATTCTGGTCACCAACTGTACAAGGGTTTGTGCAAAATTTCACTTTTTCAAATTGTTAAGGAACCCACTAGAGAACGCAATATTCTAGATTTTGTTTTAGGTGCAGACCTAGACTTACTTGATATTGTAGTGAATACTCTTATTTTAGTTTCAAGATAAATGTTAATTTTACCGTCTTGAATTTCGGAATAGCTATAAATTCATTTTAAATTAGTTACCCATCATAATTCAATTGTAAACCACATTAATACTAATTTTATGTATACTGTATTATTTTATTGTATGTAAACATAATTAATTATATATCACAATTGTCAGTTAATTATTTATATTCAAATAATTATTTTAATCTAATACCATGTCCATTTTGCAAATAAATAATAGAAATCCAAGGGTTATATTTTCCATCCTTGGTACTGTCGCAGTTTCGCCTAACGGACTCAATACGGCTAGTGAGATAATCACTGGTTGGCACTTAACCAGCGGCAGTGCTTATGGCTACATCATCCAGGTTAACCTATACCGGATAGATGTGCTACGGTCCCAAGCCGTAGCTTGCCTAGGCCCAACGACGACGAAAACCAACAATATCTTTGTAGGAGACTACTACTCCACCAATGATTATAGGCAGACAATATTTGAAATGAAAAGTAATGTCCATAATTTGGAGAGCTTGGAATACATTTTGGATTTTAAAAGAGCTAAATTTTGTGACATGAAATTGCAACTTTTGACCCATAATTGGGATGAGGCTGTATCACTCGAAGATATTAATGGCACATGGAATCCTATTTAAAATTATTTTAAACATTTAGAATTGAGCAATATTCCATTATGTAAAAAGAGACTGGCGCAGTTTGTCAAACTTAAATGGTGGAATGCTGAAATTAAAAGCTTAACGTTAAAAAGGAACGTGTATTTTAAATTTTAAAGAAACAAATAATGTCTGATGAAAATGTTTACAAGCTATTGAGAAGGCGAAGTAAAAAACTTACTAGAAAAAGTAACCACAACTATGAGTTACATAGTGAAATGAATTAAATCAAATCCGAAAGAATTCTATAATTATGTTAGGAATATAAAAGTAGCTTCGCAAACTATTGGTCCACAAATTCTTCTCTTCCATCTTCACTAACAAAAATATGAACAACATTCCTGTTCCCCGTAATCATGCTCAGTGATGATCATTTTAAAGCTTCACGATTTTACCATTAGCAAAAGTGAAGTACTCTCAGCTGAAAATTAATCCTAATAAAACTTCCAGTCCAGATAAGTTCTTCCCTAAGGTCCTAAGGTACTTAAAGTGAACTGCGCAATAGTTTCTCCCCTCTCATATTTATTTAATAATAATAATAAGTCATTAGTCTGGAGAAGTTCTGCTTAATTGGAAACTTGCAAACATCACACCAGTATTTAAATGAAGGGGACAAATTGCTTCTGGGAAATTATCGTCCTATTAGCCTGACTTCAGTAGTTGAAGCTTATCAAGATGATTGTTCGGGACAAAATAGTTAATCACTTAGAAATTAATAAATTAGTCAAAGATTCTCAACTTGGCTTTCGACATAATCATTCTTGCCTTACTAATTTGCTAAACTTCTTTAATGATACTGTAAATATATATGATGAGAGTAAAACAGTAGATATTATATCAGCAGCAGAACATTTGCAGATTCAAGAAAATATTAATAAATTACGGTACTCAAGTGGGTGGAAATTTGGCAAATGAACTTTAATATAGATAAATGTAAAAGGATGCATATTGGTAAAAAAAATGTTGAAGTATTTTATGCGCAACAAGACACTAACAAGTGTTATGGAAAAGAAAAATTTAGGTATCACTGTTGTCAAAACACTTCAACCAAGTAAACAATTTATCAAACCAGTCTGAAAAGCAAACAAAATCTTAGGATTTATTGGTAGATCATTTGAATTTAAATCTGAGAAAACAATACTAACATTATATAATTCCCTAGTATGCCTCCACCTGGAATACTGCATTCAATTGAGGTCCCTATTTTCATGACAGGACACAGACAGAATAGTGTGTGTGCAGAGACGGGCTACTAAGATGATTCCATTTAGTAACGTTAAATTTATTCTTGCTTGTATAAAGGCAAATTCAAGATTTAATTCATTTTTAAAATGATTAAGCATTTGGATAATGTCAACATAAAAAAATATTTCACCTTCAGGAAATACGATCTGAAATTAGTGGATAAACATTTTAATTCTCATGAAGCTAAACATTTCTTCTTCAATAGTTTAGTTAATTTGTGGAATGGATTGGCAGCCAGTGTAGTTCAAAGCAATTTGATTGTATCCTTCAAAAAGAAACTATCTTCAGATGCTTATCTTGCCTTAACCCTTTGGCTCACAAATTATGACACATGATAAAGAAATTTGCCTTTGTGTGTGGTTATATAAGAATCATTGGTTTATTTTTCAGCTATACAATTGTCTACCCAGTGAGTGAAAGGGTTAAACCCCCAATTTGAAGCATTTTGTATTTTAAAATTTTCACTTTAGCTTTAAAGTTCTTTCATACCTCTCAACCTCTTTTCTCTACTTTGCTTTAAAACTTTCACTTGTCTTTAAATTTTCTTACTACTTTTAACCTTCCTTCTTAAACAGAGCTTCATTGGGACCAGCCAGTCTGTTGCTGTTTGGTGTCCTTTGTATTCCTTTATAATCTTTAGGGCATGTATAGGGCATCAAATGTTTATTCCACCCTGGGCACCATTTTAGCTAAGGCTGGCTCTGATGAGGGTTCTCAGTAGACCAATACATAAAACTTCTATCGCCATTCAACATACAACAATCTCTCACAATCTTCTCATCCAGCCACATGTGGTTTACTTCACGATCAGTCTGCTAAAATCTTCCTTGCTTGTTATGTATGCCCATATTCAGCTGAGGTCCTCAAGTATTGCTGGGTGTACATTGCACACACCTTTCCTGAAGCCAGGGCTTTCCAGGTTCTCAAGTGGACCTGACTCAGAAACAGTGTTAATCTTTGGAGATAGCTAGTGGAGTGAGTCCATTTCTTGGTTCCAGCAGTGTGGGAGTCTCGTTTGCCCCTCAGTGACAGTCAGTGGAAGTGAGAAAAACTTCACCACCCGGGACCCTTTTCCCATCATCAAGAAGCAGCCAGCTTATTCAGCAAGTAGCTAGACAGTTAGAAGGGATTCAGAGAAGCTTCACAGCCAAGATCAAGGGGTGCAAAAAACTAAATTACTGGGAAAGGTTATGCGAACTAAACCTATATTCACTGGAAAGAAGAGAGATACACCATTATTTACACTATGGAGAAACTCGTCCCTAATCTTACTCTGAACCCTGTAAACACCCCAAAACAATGGTGAAAGTAGAAAAGGAAGATGGTAATGTTCCCAAATTAAAGGCGAGACAAGGAACATCCTTAACCCTGAAGAAAATAATTTTGTTGAGAGAGGACCAAAACTGTTTCATCAGCTGTGATGAAGGAACACAAATTGTATTGCAGTGGACATCTTCCAAAGAAGATTAGACACCTGGCTCAGAACAATCCCCTATGGAGTCAGGTGTACCTGGCTATGTGAGGTGGAGAGTACAGTGGAACCTCAATATACGAACGCATCTCTATTCAAACAAATCGGTATACGAACAACTTTTTCGAGAAAAAATTGTCCTTGTATACGAACCATTTCCTCATATCCGAACCGAAAGAAGCCGGTCAGTTTCTCTCCAGCCAGCAATCGGTGCGCATCGCTTTTTTTTTTTTAGCTCCGTGAAACGTTTGTGAATCTTGTGAATCCACCGTTATTCTTTGGTGTTATTTTTATATTATTATTAAAATTAAGTGACCATGGCCCCAAAGAAGTGTAGTGAAGAAAAAAACCTAAAAGGAAAGCTGTGAGAACCACAATTGAATTAAAAAAAGAACTTATTTCAAAGTGGGAAAGCGGAACACGTGTTTCGGACCTCACCACCAATAATTAACCAATATTTTTACTTAAAAATGTTTCGTAAGGGGTAACTTTTGGGGGTCTGGAATGGATTAATCCAATTTACATTATTTCTTATGGGAAAAATTGATTCAATATATGAACAATTTGATATCAGAACAACCCTCAGGAACGGATTAAGTTCGTATATTGAGGTTCCACTGTACAAGAAACCAACTCTCTACTTCACCAGGCCAACTCGAGAGGAGGGGGCAACAAGCTTGACCTTTGTGAAATTACGAATCATCGCACGGAACCTTGGAAAGGTTGTATACGGTGCAGTAAAGGAAAAGCACATACTGTACATATCACATCCTTCCTATTAGGCATGTGACTAAAGGACTTTTAATGAGCATGCATGGGCCCAACAGCCAAACTATTAAAGAACTAAGCCAAATGACTAAGGCCTGAACCCCACAGAAACTAAAACCAAAAGACCAAGTCCAGTTTATAGGATACAGCCCAACTATACATTATATTCAATCACTTTGACCTCTCAGATACACTGTAAGGTTAACATCAATGAAGTAAAGAATGACATTTGTTGCTATCATATCTGAATTCAATTAAAATTTAAAGAGGCAATAATCATGCTTCTACCTTTTGAATTCCAGGTGGGATGTTGTGGCCATGTCAGCATGACAGCTTTGTCAATCAGCAAAGTAAAGCAACAATCAGGGGTACAGTGGAAAATTTTAAGGTACAGGAGCTCTGAGGATTATTATTATTATTATTATTAATAATAATAATAATAATAATAATAATATTTCACTTAGAGTTGAATATTAAAAATTTGAAATCACAATTAGAAAGAAGCCAATGCTTTCATCTCAGTCTATTTTTGTTCCCAACTTCAAAGTATCAACTAAAAAAAATAAAATTTGGATGAATGGAGGTGCGGAGGCAGTGCTCCCATGCACTCTTGCAGCACTACACCCCTAGCAACAATAGGTCTGAATATTAGTTGGATGGATGACTGTCCTCTACATCCAGATGATTTAGTAATCCACTGTTCAGATCTACACCAAAACACAGGCACACTTTCAATTTCAGGCAAGATGACCAGGTCTATGCACAAATTCTACATCACAAAATACTTTCATAAAATGTAAAGACTAAAATGGTATATTACTGTTGTCACATGTTTTAATCTTTACTGCCCAAACAATGAACAGTTTGTACTGTAAACTGAAAAACATTAATGCAAAAATGAAAATGGTACATTAATATTTTGATATAGGTACAGTAGTGTAATCACTGAAAATTTCACAAGTTCAAAAATCTGCTCAATTTGGGGATTAAAAAGGCCATCTTAAATGTTCAGAAAAAATAAATAAATATGAACACAAATTCTACAGTAACAAACTGAACAATGTAATGGCTTAAATGCTGGATTATCATTGCCATCTTCACTGAAATTGTGAGGTACCAAAATTTTTCTAGGTTAATTTGCTCACAGAGTAAATCCTCAAGAGTTTAAATATAAAAAAATATGGTTTCATTTTTTAAAGATTTTACATTATAAAATACTTTCACAAAGTGTAAAATTAGAATTGCACTTAAAAAATTTGCAAAGCACTTTATTCTTAACATCAATGCTGAGAAATATCCCAATTCTGAGATAAACGTTTAATAAAATGCAAATGTATATCACCTTTGATTTTTAAAGAATCCATACAGCAATTATAATAACATCAATGAAGTTTGCAAAAATGTCAATGGTAGATGAAATATTTAACACATTTCACTTAGTAAAAGTTTATGGCAAGTGATGGGGATGACACCAGCAACCACAAAACCTAACAAGGTTGGCTCAGTCCTAAGACAGCCTGTCTTAGGACAGAGCCAATCAGTCCTTTGACCTTCAGTCAGTTCACAAAAATGAAAACACTGGAATCAGCCTACAACAATAAATATAACCCATATAGGTCTATAATAATAATTTTTATTTAGACTAACATTGATGGCATTCATTATCTGAGTGGCAAACAAAATGTCACCATTTTTCAGCTTGGAGCTACTTCATTTAGCCTAGTCTACTGAATTTTAGTTAAGAATACAGGACTAAAGAATTTGTTTAAATCTCTTTTATTGTTTGTAAACACAATTCATCAGTACTCCAAATTATTTTAATCCATTAAAGGCCTCAAAATTAGCTTATAAAGCTAAAAGCTGCATCCTCTTACTTCATTATTTGTAGAAAACTTTCAGTGTGTTTTTTGTACATTCACAACACTACTTTCATTCTAGCACTATTTAGTTCAGTGTTGGAGCAAACATCTAAAATTGATTCAATTTTAGATGATGCCCAGTGGCAGGAAATAAAGAGCTAATAACTTGACCAAAAACTGCCTTTTTAATAAAATGGCAGTTGCCAGATTATCAAATTTTCCAGATTTTGGAATGTATATATTTTAAACACAAGAATGGGCAAAGAATAAACAAGGAGAAAATGTGGCAGTGCTGGAACAGAACTATGGCAAATCTCAAACACGCATGGTGCTGGGTTTTGGAGAAAATTGCCTGACTAGTAAAAATACAACTCTTTTTTTTTATATAGGTATATATATATAAATTGTGCCAAAATTTGGGAGTTGCCTGATACTGAAATGCCAGATTATTGATGCTCACCTATACCAGCCAATTAAAACTATCAACAAAGTAGAAAATTTGGGCATTTTGGGCATTTTTCAGATATTTCTTTTAATCAAGGATTCAAAGGATTTGGAAGTCTTCAAGAGGCTTTTCTTTTGTTCCTTAACCTTATTACTGCAACTAACTTTGTAGCAACATCACACTGGGTAGCAAGGCTACCAAACCAAAACAAACTTAAACTTCATTCTCTAGGCACATTGACTAGTCTACATCTCAAGAAAAGGTATACTGCCCAAATTATTCCCTTTCTTTATTGATGATGTGGTTTTAAGCAACTACAATGTTAAAAATAGGCTTACTACATCATAAACTTGACAAAGGTTCTGAGAATCTTAGGTTACTGCCAATTCTTAAATAATTTTCATACTTGGTGAGCTGGGCCTCCTCATAGGTTTACCTATGAGCCCAATGACAAATTTGGCTAGTCAAGTCATATCATAGGGCTTGTATAATTAGCCAAACTAGGGTAGAGCCTGTTCAGAGATTTCACAGTTTGAGGAATTGAATGCTTTCCTAAAATTTTATGGGTTACTGTCACAGTAATGAAATCAATAACCATCAAAATCAGTAATAAGAAAATACAGCTATGTTAATTAATAACTGAAAAATGTAGTAAATAAATAAAATACCATACCATAAAATAAATTAAATTTGGAACCTCCATCCTACATCACCCTTGGAAGTGCTCCTAATCTGGAAAATTTAACTGCGTAACTTACCCATAGATGATAGCAATCAGATGAACACACCAAAAGCCTGCCCAGAAGATAAATATAGCAGTGGCAATAACAAGTTTCCATGAAAGGTGAAACTCATTCATGGCAATATGAATGCAGTACAAAAATTGTGAAGCTTCTTGAAGCCTTGATGGTGCAAAGATACCTTCAGATAAATGAATTGAAAAACTTACAAATATTCAAACTTTAGTCAGTATGAAGTGATGGTATGGTACCAACATCAATTACAATTTAATTGACATTATAGTATATTGTTCAAACACAACTGTTAGCTATGGATTGGCAATATTTTCCTTTTTATCCAAACCAGTGGTCATATAAACTTTTCATAAAACTTTTAGAAACAAAGTAAACCATAATTGCATATTTAAGTTAAAGTGACCCACTGTAGTACTGTATTATTGCATTTTCCTCAATTGACAAAATTCACTTCACAGAATCAGTCACTAAATTAGTAAATTTTAAGTGAAAATCTGAAAAAAAAAAAAAAAAAAATTAACCTTCCCATAATTAAAATTATGCTAAAGCATATAAATAAAACTATATAGTAAACTACAAATTTTAGAGAACCTTACCCCTATTACACTAGGTCTCATAGGCCTTAAACTCAGCTTATTTCACTATAAAATAAATCCAGTACCATACACAGCCTAACTTGGGTACTGGTGCCAACAAATGCACTAATTATAAAGAGGCAAACTACTATTGGGTCTGGTGGATTATTACATTATATACATTTGTTCAGCGTGACTGGACAAATACAGTGCCATCAACCCAAGTTTAAAGCCCAATACACAAGGTTACAGCACAAAAGGAGAAAAGATTAAATCCTATTATTAGACTAGATACAGATTACCTATACCAGCCTGTCATTTGAACTCAAGTGACTCAAATATCTCTATTTGATGGAAAAAAATTTCTTCATTTAATAATTTCTAAACTAATTTTAATATAGCCTACTCTCAGTTGGCATTAATGAATCCAGAATACATTATATAAAATTAAAATGAGGATAAAATCAGAGCTAGTGTTCGTGAATCTGTACCTTCAAGTGCTAAAGTAACATTTGTCAGTAGGCAAGAACCATTAATTGAAAAGCTGGAGAAGATTGCTTAATGTGTGGATTGAAGATCAAACCCAAAAGAAAGCCCATATCAGTGGACCCATAGTCCACAAAAAGGCTCTGCAAATCTATGAGCATTTGAAGGAGAGAGAGGATGAAACTTCAGAGGGTGGGGCCAGGATTTCCTACCAGCAAAGGCTGGTTTAATCATTTCAGGAAAAGATAGAACCCACACAATGTGAAATTAATGGGTGAGGCAGCATCCACTGACCAAAAAGGTGCGGATTGGTTCAAGCCTGAATTTTTGGATTTCATTGAAGCTAATAAAGGATACAAGCCTGAACAAGTATTCAATGCAGATGAAACAGGCCCTGGAAAAAGATCAACCATCATCATGATGTGATTATGACAATGACAGCATGGTGATGTTACCATGAACATGGTGATCTGAAATGTGAGCATGGCTTTTATGCTGTCTTGGAGCTATGTATGGATTGTAAAGTTCCACAGATTTTTAGAATGATTTCCCGTATATGGTAAATATATAATACAGTAGTGCCTTAGGTTAGTTTTAAGAAAAAGTTAGATTTTCATGAATTAAACAGTTTGTTAATAGTGTAAGTAATATATATTTTTGCTCAAGTAGGCTACTTCACAAGCTTTGTAGATTAAGGATATGCTAATTAGCCAACTTGAAAATATTATTTTGCAAAATTTGATACAAATGGGGACCTTTATAGTAAAGATGGATTATGGTACATCTTCACAGAAAAGGAACTGCTTTATATGGGAGAATTTTAAAGGACAATCCGAGTTCTTTGGAGTTTTGAAGGTAACTTTAGATTAAGAAGGCATCAGAATATTTGTAAAGTTAAAACTGTTAGGGTCTTAAAGACAAATTTATGTTTGGAATAGACATATCAGCTATCTAACCAACAGTAGTGAAGTTAAAACTAGGGGGATGAGGAGTATTTTTATACAAATGCATGGAGTCTTTGGATTATAAAAATTAATTAGTTACATAGTAGTATACAATTAATGAAAATTTGGACAATCTGTATAAGTGAGGCCTGGATTAGTGATTTAGTATTCAATGATACTAGAGCAAAATAAGAGTTAAATGGCTATATAATGTATAGCTACTATTTATCAGAGAATGGATAGGCATAGGGGTTGTTTGGTCTTGTATATTAAGAATGTCAGTCCAGGACGATAGTATTAAATTAGACAACATGGTAGAATTGATTAGGGTTGATATTTGTGTACAAGTAAAGAGTAGGCTACATTCAGATGGCTGCACTTTACAGACCTCCAAACCAAACACAGGAAGTTGATGATAGTATTATTCAGGAAACAAATATATATAAAGGTTGTAGTACTACTACAACATTAAGTATACAAGATTTCAACCTGTCATTTAGACTGGAACCTTTTAGAAGGAAATAATAGGGAAGCTAACTTTACTGAGTATCATAATGATAGGTTTCTAAAGCAATTTGTACAGGGTGTCCACAACGTCTTCTTGAAACCCAGTAAAATACTGACTGACTTTAGTTTTTCTTCCAGACCCATTTGAAATGTGTAATACAGTGATCCCCCAACCCACACAAGGGTTCCATTCCTGAAAAAAGACACGCAGCACAAAATGATGTAGGTCAGAACTATCTTCCCATAATATCAGGTCATCCCATAAGTAATGTCATTATTTAGATCGGAATTTGAAGGACAAAAAAAAATGAATCAAACTTTTTGATCTAGTATATATTTTCCATCGGAATCAATGACACTCTGCCAATGTCCTACAAGCTTTTCAATGCCATATTTATAAAATTCAGGCGGTTTTGAGGCCTGTTGAGAACAGTGTGCATTAGTTGAGCAATCTTTGTCAAGATCACTGAAAATAACTTTCCCTCAAAATGGGGAAAGCTATTTTTAGTGATGTGTGCGCCACATACTAGAGTGCTCAATCTTGCAATGTTGTGTTTTGGTTCAAGGAAAACCCACATTTCATGGAGGAATTGAAACAAAAGCCACTTCATGTTATGATATGGGCTGGTATGAATAGCAAACATCTCTTCAGCCCATATTTTTTTATGGTTCTGTTAATTAACACATTTATCTGGAGATGTTGCAAACATGGTTAGTGCCACAACTGATTAACTTGGGTGTAGCAGATGTCTGGTTTCAACAGAATGGAGCCCCACCACACTATTCCTTGTCAGTATGGGAATATTTGAACAAAGCCTTTCCAGGCAGAGAAATCATGCACAAAAAAAAAAAAAATTAAGGGAAAAGCCTTAAGACCTTGGCATAGACCCTGGGGGATGACCAATATAATCATTCCTCTACGATCCATATAATTCTGAAAAAGAAATTTTTTTCAAGCCACCCTCATTTTTTATCATTACCAATCAATCCAAGCTAATAAATCCAGCTATTATAATATTATGCCAGCACACACATTCTACTTCTAAACTTCTATTTGCAATTTTACTTAGTGCTTTTGTAAGCCTACATTTACTCTTTATTTTATATCATTTCATTCACTTAAGCAATGTCATTACACCCAATCAATATGTTTTTGTTAATGATAAAAAAAAGTTGGGTTTGAATGCCATTATGTGCATTTTTGCATAGGATATACAGTTCAAGTAATATGTTCAGTTATAAAATACCCCTGCCAATGCCTTACTCCACAGGTACAACATAATAAGCACCGATTCTCACAAACTAAACATGCACTATACTAGTATACACACTCACAAAGTAAACTAACACAGAAAACTAAATGTATTTATCTTCAAGTGATAAATCTACGCCAATACTAGAGACAGATTTTTAGTAATCATATCAGGGACTTTTATATTAAAAATTAACTACAATTGTGCAATTTTTTTTAGGATATCTGCAGTAATATGACATCTATCAATGTGAGCCTCAATTCCAAAATTCATCAGCTACCATATGAAAATCTTCAGGTTGAATTCTTTCTGACTGACAAGCCAACACCATCAAGTCACTCAATCTGGTTTGCATCATTGTGCTGCGCAGAGTTTTTTTTACAAATTTCAAAGCAGAAAATGAGCATTCACATGAGCTCGAGGAAATTGGTAGCATCAGCACCAACTGATACACCAAAGCAACATTTGGATATAGTTCTTTCATTCCAGTCTCAATCATGTGGATATAAATAGAATTAATGCAATTTCTCTTAACAGATGTCAATTTCAGAGCATGGCAGAAAAGATGGTATTCAAACTTGATAGTCTCATTTAAATCATGAGGATAGAACATCTAGAGTGTTTGCAGTTTTGAAATCTTTTCAGTTGAAGGATTCAATAAGCAGTCAGTGAAACATAATGGTATTACTGATGTATGAAATCTAGATCTTAGTGCAGACAGCATAAGGTCAACTGCTTCAACACGCAGAAAAAAACTTAAGTTCGGATTTCCCAGTGATAGTTTTTTCAGTCTGCCAATAGTCATCAATTTGTTTGGAAACTTGTGAATGTGTTTCTGTGAGCTCCAGACCAACTGAATTAGCTAATGCTTCTGTCTGTATCCAATAGTTCTAAAATTGTTCTTCTGATCTCCTGTCACTTATTTCACAAATCAGCCTCTACCTGAATTGCCATTGCTGTGATGTTAAGGGTTGGACATTGTAAATTCTTAGAGACAATATGAGAGAATTTCGAGAGATCTTAATCATCAAGGTCAAGCAAAATCCAAAATCAATTGACTTTAGCAGAGATGTAGCTTCACCAGGTGCTTTGCAAGATCATAACTGGCATCCTGACTAATGTTCTCCAGTGTTTTCACAAACCTACAAGGTTTTCCTCCAAGGCTTTACAGTTATCAACCCAAAAAGACCATCATGTTATTGACATTGAATAGAGAGTTTTACAGCCTCCAGAAGATGGTTCCTTTCCTGCTTCAGACTTTATCTGCTCATGTACTGCTGTAAACACCATGTTTTGTAAAATGAGACATCCAACTGGGAAGCCTTGTGTTTATAGGGGCTCTCAGTCCCCTACAAAGAAATTAAATAGTAATGTTAATTTTGTTTTAAATCTTTTTTTTTAAATTAAAGTAAAAGTAAAAGAAAAAGAAAAAAGAAGGAATGTTTTCCTACACAAAAATCCACTTTCAATCATATTTCACCAGGGATAAGGCTAAAAACTGACAGTAAACACAATATATGCAGTGTGTAAGCATTTTTTGTCCATAACACAAGTACAACAAACCAATCACAATAAATATCCACAACACTGCTTCTTAGTTCCGACACTTTCTACATTCTAGCCAATAATATTCATTCATTCACCCAAGATGGTTGTGTATGTTGACATTCATAGCCAATCATAGCTCTAGAGCCCTCAGCAGCTGATCTGAGCTTGTACCAATGAGGGGAAGCCAAACCAGTGATGTCAAGGGCATGAAATTTGAGTTTGCAACTGAAGCAGCTGGGACATAGCCTACTGCAAAATTTTGGCCAATTCAGCTGGTTCAAAGCACAGGGTTTAAACTTTCATTTTTCTCAAAAAATTTGGGGGGGCCTGCCTTGGCTCCCTGGGCCCCTATAGGCACAATACCACTGTTTCCAGGTTGGTGGATAGGGTATGGATCCATCATGTTGCCTGCTCCAATGAAATGACCTCCAAGAAGTCCTGACCTCTCCATATGTGAGAATGCTTTATGAAGAGGTTTCATGAAGTAACACATGGCTCAGAGATTATATAACACCAACAATGAGCTTAAAGATTGTGTGTCAGGGATGCATTTCATTTTGTAACCTCTCAGATACTTCAAAAAATATCACACAGAACCTGGCACAAAATCATTGTCATGAGAATAACAGTAAACAAACTGATCCATTGGATGTAGTTATCAGGGGTTTTTATTTTAATGATTGTTCAGTCATCCAAGATGACTAAGTATTCTAAATTAACCCCTTTATTTTACCAATTGTTCAGTCATCCAAGACAACCAAGCAGTGGTGTAGTGCTAAATAAAGAAGTGAGGGAACGCATTTTGAAAGTGTTACTCAGATGCGGGGGGAACAATGGCAAGCGCAGCGAGCCCATACAGCTGGGGGTCCGGGGGCACTGTAAGCCTCCCGGGAAATCTTTTGAAATCTGACCAATTTCAGGGATATTTTGAGGTCATATGCACTGGATATTAGGATATATTCCAAGGTTGAAGATGCAGTATTTCCAGTGTCATTAGATATACGACATCCAGTACGATCAATAAAAATAGCTAACAACTGGAATGATTAACTAAAAAAAAGTTAACAACTGGTGCGCCGTGGTGACTGTTTCACCAGATCTTTATAGGCTAGCATTGCCTCAGTCGAAGCTAAAAGAAATGAAACAGTTAATGATTCTCTCTCATATTTCTTCTAGGGGTGGGAATTAAAATTTCATGATGTTAGAGATTTTGTAAGTTCGGATTTATTTGAAATAGTGAGGGAACGCCGTTCCATCTACCAAAAAAAAGTAAGGGAACACCATTCCCACAGAACTACACCACTGCAACCAAGTATTCTAAATTAACCCCTGGGGTTAAAATTTCGTGGCCCATTAATTTTAACCCCTGGTTAATTTAGAATACTTGGTTGTCTCAGACAACTGGATGACCATTAAAGAAAAAGACCCTGGATATGATCTATGTAACATTCTAAAGGTACATATAATGTAACAATTATGTAATAGGTATGCAATATAAATGTAACTATCAGTGATAAATGGGTCAGAAAGAAAAACTAAAATCAGTTAGTATTTTACTGGGGTGACAAGACATTGGAGACAAACCAATTAGGGATCAAGCAATCTTAGATTTGGTTCTATCCAATGACTACAAGGTTATTGGGAAACCTGCAGTAGGAGAGTCATTAGTGAATAGCAACAATTTTTTCACGTGTTTTAAGATACAATTAAATACAAATCTAGTCAACAATGGCCATCTAGTTCCTTGCTTCCTGATGGGTGACTATAGTAAATTTAGGGAGTTGTTAGGCTCAGTAAGGTGGGATAATGCATTTGCCAATAAAAATGCCAGTGAGATGTGGTCTAGATTTAAAGAAATTTTAGAGGATATACAGTGTATATGTATTACTTTCAGAACTGTTAGGACTAACAAGATCAGGAAACTGTTGTGGTGGAACAGAGAAATAGCCAAAATGATTAAAAATAAGAAAAGGGCATTTGGGGAATTTAAAAGCAGTACCTATATAACAGCTTTGTGGGTTTGGATAATAATAGGCAGTTAACAAATAAGCTAAACAGTTTGATCAGGAAGAACAAAATGTATAGCGGAATAAATCTAGTTAGAAATACCTTTCAACCTTTCAAATGTTCCGGGCAATGATTCCTCATTTCACAAAGGTCAAGCTTGTCCCCTCCTGTTGAGTTGGCCTGGTGAAGTAGGGAATTGGTTTCTGGTACTTTCTACCTCACATATCCAGGTACCCCTGGCCCATCTGGGATTGTTCTGAACCAGGCATCTAATCTCCTTTTGAAGATGTCCACCACAACACCATTCATGTTCTTTATTTCCTTCAGCTGCTGGTTAAATATGTCTTGGTCCTCTCACAACAAAACTATTTTCCTTCAGGGATGAGGATGTTCCCTGTCTAGCATTTAATTTGGGAACACAACACACACTCCCTTTTCTACTTTCCACTGTTGTTTGGGGGTTTATGGGGTTCAGAGTAAGGTTAGGGACTAGTTTCTCCATTATTTTCCAAGTGTAAATAATTCTCTCTCTCTCTCTCTCTCTCTCTCTCTCTCTCTCTCTCTCTCTCTCTCTCATCATATCGTGACATCCCTTCGGCTATCCAAAATAGGAAAGTAGGGTATAGGAGGGCGAAGGCCAATCGTTCCCATGAGAACACTTTAGCGTATGTCTGCCTGTGTAGGGAAGTGAAGGCGAAGGTTAGGCTAGCGAAACGTAACGAAGAACTACGGGTGGCAAGCCTCTGCAAGGGGAACCCTAAGGAGTTCTTCAGTTATGTTAATAGTAGAAAGCCCATTAGAAGCATGATAGGTCCGTTAAAGGACGGAAGCGGCTTTCTGCGGACCTCGGACGCGGACATCGCCAATGTGCTTAATGAGTACTTTGCGGGAGTGTTCACCAGGGAGGACACCCGCATCATCCCCGAGCCAGGTGTGAGGCACGAAGGTGCTGGCCTGGATAATGTTCGATGTACCGCGACAGTCGTTGCCGATAGAATAGACAAACTGAGCGCGTTTAAGGCTCCTGGGCCAGACCAGTTTCTCCCCAGAGTGTTGCGGGAAGTGCGCGGCCAGGTGGCTCCCCACCTGGCTACAGTCTTCAACAAATCGTTGGAGACGGGCCAGGTGCCTGGTGACTGGAGGGAAGCCAACGTGACACCTATCTTTAAGAAAGGGGATCACGAAAGTCCAGGGAACTATCGTCCCATTAGTCTCACTTCAGTTGTAGGTAAATTATTAGAGGGGATAATAGCGGATAGGATCGTTGACCATTTGGATTCCTACAAGCTGCTTGGGGACTCCCAACATGGGTTTAGACGGCATAGGTCGTGTCTCACCAACTTGCTCGAGTTTTTCCACGTTATGTTGGGTGAGTATGATAAGAGTAGGGCGATTGATATACTTTATCTCTACTTTCAGAAAGCCTTTGATAAGGTACCTCACCGCCGGCTAATGGCGAAAGTGCGCGTGCTGGGTATCGGTGGGGAAATAGGTAGGTGGCTTGAAAACTGGCTGAAGAATAGGCGGCAGAGGGTTGTAATTAAATGGGCTAGTTCGGGTTGGGCCTCGGTCACTAGTGGGGTTCCTCAGGGTTCCGTTTTGGGGCCGCTGTTGTTTATCATTTACATAAATGATATCGACGGTGGCATCGTCAGTCGGATTGCCAAATTCGCTGATGACACCAAGCTTGGGGCCAATGTTGGGACGCCCGAAGCGATCGAGCAACTGCGTGCGGATCTAGGTAGGATAGGAGAGTGGTCCAAAAAATGGCAAATGCCATTTAACTTGGGTAAATGCAAAGTGATGCACATTGGCTACGCCAATCCCAAGTTGGACTACTCGATGTTGGGTAGTAATATCGAGGTGACTGATTTAGAAAAGGACTTGGGTGTGCTAATTAGCAGCGACCTTAAGTTTACGAAACAGTGTGTAGAGGTGGAAAAGAAAGCCCAGAAACTATTGGGTTATATCAGGAGGCAATTTCAGTTTCAGAACAAGGAGATTGTGCTCTCACTGTACAATTCCCTTGTTCGGCCGCACCTGGAGTATGCTGTGCAGTTCTGGTCGCCCACCCTCAGGAAAGATATTGAGAGGCTGGAGCGAGCGCAGGCGAGGGCCACAAAGTTAATCCCTTCCGTTAGGCATATGGGCTACAATCGACGGTTACGCGCCCTGAACTTGTTTTTGCTTGAAACTCGGAGGCTGCGCGGTCAACTGATCGAGGTTTTCAAGCTCTTACACGGGTTCAACAATGTCAATTTTAGAAGTATGTTTAGTTTAAATGATAACCCAACTCGCAACAATGGTTGGAAGTTGGATTTGAAATGGTTTAGGACTAGTGTGTGTGGGAATTACTTTACATATAAGATCTGTGACACATGGAACAGGTTACCTTCGGAAGTTGTGAACAGTTCCTCTGTGGATCAGTTCAAGAAAAGGGTAGACGAAATCTTGCACACTATTTGAGTGTGTAAAGACATTTAGGACCTCAGTCTGCGGAAATTTCTTTTCCTATAAAATAGTTAATATCTGGAACCAACTTCCCTCAGAGGTTGTTTCCAGTCAGTGTAAATCTGTTTAAAAATAGGCTAGACAAAGTACTCAACACACTCATAGTTTAAGATTAAAACCTCAGAAAACTCTGCAAGAGTTCGCTTGCTCGGTGTCTCTGTGAGCAAGCTAAATATAGAGCTATTTATATTCTCCACTTTCCTGTAAAATTTCCTTGGCTACTTTTCCAGGGTCAAGGTATTTTCTTCAACCTTTTTCCGTACCTGCCTCTGGCAGGGAGGGAGCGGAGGGTGGGGAGAGAGCCTTCTACTTTTCTATCCAGTTTTCTACTACTGCTAGGATAGTTGAAAGAAAAATAAACTTTTAATAACAGGAACAGTTCCTCGGTGGATCAGTTCAAGAAAAGGTTAGACCAAATCTTGCACACTATTTGAGTGTGTAGAAAATTTTCCCTGGCACCCGTTGCCATTGGTACCTCCTCAGTATGGGCCGCAAGGCCTTTTGAGTCTCTCTCTCTCTCTGACGCGGACATTGCCAATGTGCTTAATGAGTACTTTGCCGGAGTGTTCACCAGGGAGGACACCCGCATCATCCCCGAGCCAGGTGTGAGGCACGAAGGTGCTGGCCTGGATAATGTTCGATGTACCGCGACAGTCGTTGCCGATAGAATAGACAAACTGAGCGCGTTTAAGGCTCCTGGGCCAGACCAGTTTCTCCCCAGTGTGTTGCGGAATGTGCGTGACCAGGTGGCTCCCCACCTGGCTATAGTCTTCAACAAATCGTTGGAGACGGGCCAGGTGCCTGGTGACTGGAGGGAAGCCAACGTGACCCCTATCTTTAAGAAAGGGGATCACGAAAGTCCAGGGAACTATCGTCCCATTAGTCTCACTTCAGTTGTAGTTGTAGGTAAATTATTAGAGGGAATAATAGTGGATAGGATCGTTGACCATTTGGATTCCCACAAGCTGCTTGGGGACTCCCAACATGGGTTTAGACGGCATAGGTCATGTCTCACCAACTTGCTCGAGTTTTTCCACGTGATGTTGGGTGAGTACGATAAGAGTAGGGCGATTGATATACTTTATCTCGACTTTCAGAAAGCCTTTGATAAGGTACCTCACCGCCGGCTAATGGCAAAAGTGCGCGCGCTGGGTATCGGTGGGGAAATAGGTAGGTGGCTTGAAAACTGGCTGAAGAATAGGCGGCAGAGGGTTGTAATTAAAGGTGCTAGTTCGGGTTGGGCCTCGGTCACTAGTGGGGTTCCTCAGGGTTCCATTTTGGGGCCGCTGTTGTTTATCATTTACATAAATGATATCAACGGTGGCATCGTCAGTCGGATCGCCAAATTCGCTGATGACACCAAGCTTGGGGCCAATGTTGGGACGCCCGAAGCGATCGAGGAACTGCGTGCGGACCTAGGTAGGATAGGAGAGTGGTCCGAAAAATGGCAAATGCCGTTTAACTTGGGTAAATGCAGTGATGCACATTGGCTACGCCAATCCCAAGTCGGACTACTCGATGTTGGGCAGTAATATCGAGGTGACTGATTTAGAAAAGGACTTGGGTGTGCTAATTAGCAGCGACCTTAAGTTTACGAAACAGTGTGTAGAGGTGGAAAAGAAAGCCCAGAAACTATTGGGTTATATCAGGAGGCAATTTCAGTTTCAGAACAAGGAGATTGTGCTCTCACTGTACAATTCCCTTGTTCGGCCGTACCTGGAGTATGCTGTGCAGTTCTGGTCGCCCACCCTCAGGAAAGATATTGAGAGGCTGGAGCGAGTGCAGGCGAGGGCCACAAAGTTAATCCCTTCCGTTAGGCATATGGGCTACAATCAACGGTTACGCGCCCTGAACTTGTTTTCGCATGAAACTCGGAGGCTGCGCGGTCAACTGATCGAGGTTTTCAAGCTCTTACGAGGGTTCAACGATGTCGATTTTAGAAGTATGTTTAGTTTAAATGATAACCCAACTCGCAACAATGGTTGGAAGTTGGATTTGAAACGGTTTAGGACTAGTGTGTGTGTGTGGGAATTACTTTACGTATAAGATCTGTGACACATGGAACAGGTTACCTTCGGAAGTTGTGAACAGTTCCTCTGTGGATCAGTTCAAGAAAAGGTTAGACCAAATCTTGCACACTATTTGAGTGTGTAAAGACATTTAGGACCTCAGTCTGTGGAAATTTCTTTTCCTATAAAATAGTTAATATCTGGAACCAACTTCCCTCAGAGGTTGTTTCCAGTCAAAGTGTAAATCTGTTTAAAAATAGGCTAGACAAAGTACTGAACACACACATAGTTTAAGATTAAAACCTCAGAAAACTCTGCAGGAGTTCGCTTGCTCGGTGTCTCTGTGAGCAAGCTAAATATAGAGCTTTTTATATATTCTCCACTTTCCTGTAAAATTTCCTTGGCTACTTTTCCAGGGTCAAGGTATTTTCTTCAACCTTTTTCCGTACCTGCCTCTGGCAGGGAGGGAGCGGAGGGTGGGGAGAGAGCCTTCTACTTTTCTATCCAGTTTTCTACTACTGCTAGGATAGTTGAAAGAAAAATAAACTTTTACAAAATTTTCCCTGGCACCCGTTGCCATTGGTACCTCCTCGGTATGGGCCGCAAGGCCTTTTGAGGTACTTCTTTTCCGTGTAACTCCTTGTAACTCTCTCTCTCTCTCTCGTTTAATTCACGTAACTTCTAGTAATCTAGTTCTCTGCACCCCTTGATCTTGGCTGTGAAGCTCCTTTGAACCCCTTCTAGCTGTCTAATGTCTTCTTTTTTATATGGGGATGTTAGGACCAAGTAGTATTCCAACTTCAGCATGATCAGTGTTTTCAATAGAGGAATTATTATATTCCTATCACTTTGTTAAAAGGTTCTCACTATCTACCCAGTTATTCTCTCTGCTATTTACTGCTATCTTTCTTTGAATTTCAAATTTTGCATTTTCAGTCATTACAACCCCTAAATCTTTTGCTTTAGAATTTCTCTGAATTTCCTGTCTATTTCGGGTATAGTATTTCATGGATTTTAGGTCCTCCCTTTTTCCATACGGTACCTTAACAGTTGAAATTTCATATCTTCCAACCACTTGTACATTCTGTTCATGTCCATTTGTAGAGATCCTATATCCTCTGGGTTTCTTATTTTTCTACTGATCTTTGTCTCATCAGCAAAGGATGTTACTGTGCTGTCTCTGGTAACTTCCTCATCTATGTCAGTTAGCATGATTATGAAGAGTAATGGAGCTAATACTGTTCCTTGTGGTACTGAGCTAAGGGACCATGGATTCTGAAGATATTCCTTGAACTGTAATGACTTGCCCCTACTCACTAAGAAAATTATATATCCATCTCCCTACTTTTCCTGTTATTCCCATATATTTCAATTTATGTATTAATTATGATTCCATGATCACACTTGTCAAATGCTTTGGCAAAGTCTGTGTATATTATATCATAGTTTTCATTACTTTCAAGTGTATCAATAATGTTGTTGCAGTGTTCCATTAGTTGTGATAGGCATGATCTGCCTGACTGGAATCCATGTTGGTTATCATTTAATTTTTTCAGTTTCCAAAAATTTGTAGATTTTTCTCAAACTATTCTTTCAAATATTTTAATGTGATGACCTGTAAGTGACACTGGCCTATAGATTTTGGCCTTAGATCAATCTCATCCTTTATATATTGGGACTATGCTCACTCTCTTCAGGATGCCTGGAATTTCTACCATGTCTAGTGATAGTCTCCATATCCAATATACACTGGGTATCAAATTATTAGCCACTTTGCAAATTTTGAAATTTCTGAGAAACTGCGCAATCAAACCTTGTACGATCCTGAATATATATTGCTCATGTGTATCAACGTTGTCTGTGTACATTTTATGGAGTTATGTTCATAAGTATGGATATGGCAACAATTTAAATAATTTAAGCTGAAATACAGCATCTCACATTAATAGCCAGGTATAATGAAAACACATTTAAACAAACATTAAAGTGTTTTTTAATTGGATATTCAATGTACAAAAAGAAATCATCATAAATATGGAAATAATGAACATATCAAAATGACCTCATAAGGTTGTTAATAATGGATGTACGATCCTCCACTTGAAAGAACTTTCGTGAGGTGCTCATCCATCGAATTCGTCAAGGTGAGGATCTCATCTGATGAAATGGTACGAGCAGCATCCACAACAGCCTCCCAGAGTGTATCCTTACTCGAAAACTGCCGTCCATCTCGATAAACTCGCCTCTTCAGGAGACTCCACATGTTTTCACTCGGGTTGAGATCGGGGGAACACGCTGGCCACTTCATTAATCGAGAGCCAGAGAAGCCTAATTGCTGCAGATATTCCGTAGTTTTCTTAGCCGAGTGTGAGGGTGCATTGTCCTGCATAAACACCAGCGTTCTCTTGAATGTGACCCTCTGCTTCTTGAACCACGGTAGAAGGTTTTCCTTTAAGAAGGCAACGTAGGCATTGGCAGTCATCTTAACGCCGTCTGGAACTCTCCATGGCCCAACCATCATACCTCCAACAATGCCTGCCCAAAACATGATGCCACCTCCCCCTTGCTGGTGTCTCAAATGATGAGGACGGTTCCCTCCAATTGTTACCCAACCCTTGCTCCATCCATCTGGTCCGTCGAGGGTAGCACAGCATTCGTCAGTGAAGAGGACTTTTGAAAAATCAATTTTCATGTAGTCCTCTGCCCATTTCAGTCAATTCTGCTTATGAACTACCTTCAGAGAAGGCCTTGTAACAGGCTTGACATGCTTGGCTACCTTCTTCAGGGTGCGACATCTGGTAGCTTTCGACACTTTTTCCTCGCCACAACATTTGAAAAGTTCATCACTGGTCAGGCACGGGTTTATCACAGCTTCACGCTTGATACGAGACAAGGTACGTCGAGAAACTGTCCTCGACACACCTTTGTCAGCCCTCGAACGGACAGCACCATGAGCCTCGACGAATCTCTTCACTGTGCGGTGATATCTTCCCAGGATTTTTGATATTTCCAGGGTTGTCTTCCCCTTTGCCAGCTCAGAGACGATGGTGGACTTCTCAGCAGAGGTTAAATCACCTTTGCGACCCATAATCACACACTTATTTGGCACCTGGCTAATAATTTGAGACACCAAAGTCGTTGCTAATTCATGCAAATGACCGCCGTTTGTTTACGTTTGCGCAGAACGAAATTATTTTAATACTGTATGCACAGATAGGTGTCGCCATCATTCAGTGTGGTGACATTCAGTGACTGTGAGTGACCTTGACGAATTCAATGGATGAGCGCAAAGTGGCTAATAATTTGATACGCAGTGTAGGGTCTCAGCAATTACATTCTTGATCAGTGTGGCATTCCATTTGTCAAGTCCTGCTGCCAAGTGTGCTTTTAGTTTCCCTATAGTTTGCGTAATATATGTCAAAGTCAAAATCAGTTACACTTTCCCCTTGTAGTTTTTCTTCAATGATGATGTTTCTGTCACTTATCAATTTGTCAGTTTTTGGAATACTGAAAGATAATTTGTACTAAGCTCTTAATATTTCAGATACTTCTGTTAGATCATAAGATAAAGCATTGTCTTCATTTTTCAAAGGCCTGATAGTCATGTGATTTTTCAACTTCCTTTTTACAACATAATAGAAGTACTTTGACTTCACTTCTATAGCATCAGCAGCAGCTTTTTCTGTATGCTTCTCAATTTGGTCCTGTATGATGCAATCTATACTCTGCAGTTTATCATTTAATATGTTTCTGATGTTGTCTTTGAAGTAGAGTTGCACCGATACCAATATTTTGGCCAATACCGATACCACAAAAAAGTGCTGATACCGATACCGATACTTTTTAATTAATAGTTTTAAAATTGATTATTAATAAAAGTTCAAGTAAATGATATAATATCTCAATTAACTTAAAATGCCTTTCCCAATCCCAACTTAGGGCCTTGGCCCTAAAGCCATTACTAATAAAGTTAGGAGATGTAAATTTAATGTTGTATAAAAATATTTTCAATTAAATTAATACAAAGATGATAATTTTATAACTTATTACTGTAAACTATATTATCATACACTGGTATATTGGGGTACATACAGTAAAAGTACTGCTATCACTGTAGGCTGGTCTAGCTTACTTGGGCCCTATACCATTATTAATACATAAGAATTGTAAATTTATTTACCAGAAATATTTTTTATTTTATCAATATATATATTTGAAATTAAATTAAGAAAAAGAATATATATATATATCTTCTTATATAAAGTTCTAAACCAATGAATGCATATAATGGTAGTGTATTATCAATAACTTTACACACGAGATTCAAGCAACTGAATGGTTTATTATGATTATGCATGCCGCGTGGTGCCATCTATGAGCAACTTTACAAAACTTTCATTTTTACTGAAAACTATTACTGTAATTTGAAATTGTATATTTATATGATACTGTATTACTGTATTGAATATTTGTAATCTTGTATAGGGGCCTATAGTTACATTTTATGATTTTTTGTTTTGTTAGTAAATGTAAACATTGCTAATTTTGATAAAATATATATTAAACAACTAAATAAGATATTACTGTATAATAATAAAAAAATTTAATTTTATATAAAATAAGATAATTTCTTCAAAAAATAGCAATTCAAAGTATCGGTATCGGTTTTCAGAACAGTATCGGCCAATACCGATACTTTGTGAAAAGTGGCCAATACGGCCAATACCGATACATCGGTGCAACTCTACTTTGAAGTTACTTAATTTTGTAGTCACACTTTCTCTTTTGGAACATTGACCTCTTTTGTCTCTCAAACCTGCTTCTCTTTCCTCTTTGTTGCATTTTTGGGACACATCTTTCCACAATTTCCAGTATCACCTCCTCTAAGGTTATTTGCATGTTAAATTCATCTGCTAGAGCTTGGAGCATTTTTACCTGCTCCTGGTCTTCCTGTGTGCCCCCCTTATATAACATTTTTTCCTATCCTCTTATATTTCATGAATGGAAAATTAAAATCACCACATATTTGAGGTTGGAAAATATAGATCTTTTACCCAGTTTCTGACCTCTGTAATGGAATCTGAAAATTCCATGTCAAATCAGACACCAAAAATGTCAACCATCTCCAATTTTGTTTATACTTAGTACACTTAAGGACCCTTATGAGAAATGTAGATACCCAAAATTTCACACCTCTGCAACCTCAGGGTGCCAATATGAGGTCACGAAAGTTGACCTTTTGACCAGATTTTTTTTTAAGTTTAATATACAGGGTGTCCCAAAAGTCCCTATCTATTTTGTTGAAATAGGCTGAATTTCAAATAAATGTCACACAGACCTGAATACAGATGTATTTCTATACAAATTACACGTACTACACCATTAAAATCTTTAATTAGTAGTTTCCACATGTGCTCCATCTGTATCTCTACAAATCTCAAAGCAGTCAGCTGCATTGCGGAACACATTTCCGAGCATTTCAGGGGTTATTTTCTCAACTGCTTGCCTAATGGGATCTCGCAGATCTGGTAAATCTCGAATATTTCTGCGATAGACCTCTGATTTAATGAAACCCCAAACAAAGAAATCCAATGGGGTCAAATCCGGAGATCGCGCTGCCCAGGGCCTATTTCCCCCACGTTCACTCCAACGATTTACAAAACGCTCGTTTAGGTATGTCTGAACAATTCTGGCATAATGACATGGTGCCCCATCCTGCTGAAAGACTAAATTGTCGAGAATGCCATCTTCAAGAAGTTGAGGTTCTAGAAAATTTTGAAGCATATCAAAGTAAACAGGCACTGTCACTGTAGCCTCTGCAAAGAAAAAGGGCCCGTAAATCTTAGATTCATCATTCCAAGCCACACATTGACTTTAGGTGAGTTTCTTTCCCATTAAGTGAACTCAGTTGGCTTTTCATTAGCCCAGATGTGACAGTTATGTCAATTGATTTTACCATAGGTGTGAAAAGTCGCCTCATCGCTAAACAAAATGTGGTCCATTAAATTGTTATTTTGGATTTGTTCGACCAGTTCCGCACACATTGCTGCTCTTTTTCAGCATCGAACACAAGATTCTGTGAACAGTTGTTTTGGGTATGGTCAATCTGTGGGATGCTTGGCGAACTGACATTCTTTGATCGTCTTCGAACATTATGTGAACAGATTCAATGTTTTGTTGTACAGGAATACCTCGGATAAGACGGTTTCAAACAGGACGGATTTCGCAATAGGACGGATTGAATATTATAATATAAAATTAATTATTTAATGTAATATTTAAAATATTTATAAAAGGAATGTCAGTGCGACGATATATTAAGTTTCAAACAACCCGCGCGCGGTCTATACTACAAGTTTTTGGAAAAATTATAGCATCAGAAATGTTATAGAAAACATCAATCAAGCGTGGCTTGAAGTCACTGCGAGTAATATGCAAGCAGTGTGGAAAAATATTCTACCACATTGTGCAACTGATTTTCGTGGTTTCGAAAATCACATTGCAGGAGTTGCAACTGACATTGTTAGCATTGGGAAGGATCTTGGATTCGAAAATGTTGATGCACCAAATGTTATCGAGTGCATTTAATCGCATTCGAAAGATCTAGACAATGAAACTCTAATCAATCTAGAACAACAACGAGTTTATGAAGAAGAAGAAGCGAAAGAGGAAGATGCAGAAGCAGAAGATGTTCCTACAAAAGAATTTTCAACTGGTGATCTTGCATTCTTATTGTTTTATTTCACATTTAAACATGTTAAATCATTATAATTATCGAAAATAATCATACAAAAAACGTAATTTAAAATGTCTTGGAACGACCTACAGTATTTCCCATTAAAACATGCCTCGAACAGGGCAGTTTCAAACAGTGCGGCATGTCGGTGGAACGAATTAACCGTCTTATCCGAGGTATTCCTGTACTGTTCTTGGGCATCCACTTCTTCCTTCATCATGCACAGATCCAGTCCTTTTGAATTTGTTCACCAATTCATGAATTGCATTATCTGTCAGTCCAGGCTTATGAAACCTTCTTGAGAATCGGTCTCTAATTTCACATTTCATTCCTCTGATGCGACATGTTACTATCATAACGCGTTCATGCACATCCATCACCAATGATATGGATCTGAAAAAATTAATTAAAAATTTAAAAATAATTAAAATAGAAATCTAATGCATGTATTTGTCTAGAAAGGTGCATGCAATCATGTCATTAAAACATTCATTTGAAATTCAGCCTATTTCATCAAAATAGATAGGGACTTTTGGGACACCCTGTATCTAAATTGTCATATCTCGGCTTCTACTGGACTGATTTACTTCAATTTTGTGTCATTTTAAAGCTTGAAACGAGTAGAATCTTTTGTCTCTTGAAATATATCTCATAAATGATTCATAAAAAAGTTATAGAAGTTGGAAATATTTGAACTTGAATAAAAAAAAATTGTCTCCATATATATATATATATATATATATATATATATTTTTTTTTTTTGTCCCAAGGTACTTCTATCCAAGCACAACATTGTGTAAAACTTTCATTATTCTCTGGCAAATACTCGAGAAAATATAGCACTTTCAGTATGATGAATTTTTAAAAAAATATAAAAAAATGACAGAAAATGAAAAATTGTTGCTATTCCTACGAAAAATGTGGAGTAACTTTTTTTTTGAAAGTATATACAGCATTATGACATAAAATAACTAATTTGGAGCTTTAAATTTGGCACCTATAGGTGTACCTATTTTTGTCTATGTAGGGGAGATTTTTTCTAAAATTTTCCAAACATATATAAAAACTAATTAATTTGTTTGGAGTGTGGTACTTTCTAGTAATTTTAGCATTTATTCTAGAAGAATAACATGTTTGAATTTATTTGAATTGAATTTACTATTATTTTCATCAGCCCAGTTGAAAAGAGACATCTTGCCTTCTTGTAAAATTTTGTGATCCCCTTTAGTTGTTGTTAATCTGTAAAAATAATTAAAGTTTGTTACATAAAGAAAAATTATTGACTAAATCTGAAATTAAATAGAGAAATTACGAAAGCAAATTGCTAGTGATTACATTAAATTATTGGTATATAGCATGGGTTAGATGGTTGTTAATTTGAAAATTCTAAATTTAAATAGGTATTTTAGGTTATCTTTCTTTGAAGTAATTCTTTATGAGATTCAGAGACTTTTGGTACATCTTCTTTTACTAAATTGTACTCTCTCCCATTTCTCGTCATTACATCAACTTTTCTGATGATGCTTGAAAATCTTATTGTCAAAATATCTGGATGTTGGGGATAGAAAAACGAAGGATTGGGGCCATGAGGGTGTAAGAATGACACCTTCACCTCTCTGGATTCTGTTGATTTTTTCAAAACATATGATAACCACCAGTGGTCATCATAATCTATAGCAACAAAACCATTTATATCATTTTCTTCTATCATTTCCTCTTCCTCGGTTACTTTTATGATTGTTGACTCATTGGATGCCGAATATCTTTTAACAGTAATTGATGAAAGTGAAACAGGTTTCACATGGTGCAATTTTAGAGTTCCAGAAACAGTTTTGGCTCTTGAATTTCAGTCTTTAAAAAATTCTTCTTCTCTTTGATAGTCTTCAATTGTTAAAAATTTAAAATTTACCGTATGTTTTTAATGTTACAGTTAGCAAATTCAAACAAATTTTGGGGTGTTATTATTTGGTTATCATATGGTCTTTGGAGGCTTGCTTTTGCAGCTAATCTTTTAATAGTATCCCCCAATCCATCGCATGGTCCTTTTGCATGACTTGTAGTGAAAAAATTCCAATCCACTTCCAAATTAAAATCCTTTTTAATGGTAACAGAGGTTAAGGAAATTTTTACAATTTTTGTATTGGGCAGCACATCCATCTGAAAAATATAAAAAAAAAATTTATGAATGGAATTTTTTCTTCTATAAATTTACATAGGTGGCATTGAAAAAGATGAACTGCAACAACATTGTGGTCATTACATTCTGAAATAATTACAAAATTTAAGTTCTTTGGATTTCCTTGGGCCTTGAAATATAGAATGAACAGATGAATAGTAGTCATTTGATTGTTCCAATGGAATGACTGAACATCTTGGAGAATAGCTAAATAATTTTCTGAGAAGTGCACACAGCCAAAACTTCATTGTTTTTCAATGATGTTTTCTTATCCTGATAGTAGTTTGATTGCATATTTGTTACGAAATCATGGATCTGAAAGTAAGTATGTGAATTAGAATTTAGAAGGGCTTGTAGATATATTTTTTTGTTAAAAACTAATTAAAATTCAGCCTTTTATTTCATTAGATTTTTCAAATGATATTCTAGTACAAGGTTATTTTGTCAACATCAAGATATATTATTTTTTATATGATTTTCTAATAATTATACATGATATGTTCAATAAGTATTATTAAATTATTGTTATTATTACCTGATACTGCTTCAATTTTTCACAAAATTCTTCTATGTAATCATCTGTAGACAACTGCATCAATTTTAAATTTGACCTATCGTTATTGGTCCATTTTTTGAATTGAATGTTGTCAACATTATTTTCATCGAATAACATTTGGAACCGAGTGGTTAAATAGGTGGTATCACCACAGATTACATTCCATTAAGCAACATACTTGTGAGGGAGGATTGCACATTAGGGAAGGTAACAATTGGTGGATGTGACTGATTTTAGGCTCTGTAATTTTATCAATTTTTGCCCCCAATGAACATAAGTTTTAGGTTTTGGTGGATAACACAAACACATACTGAGTGCATACCAGATCCACCTGCAATTACACATTGTTTAGGCCTTAATGAGGCAAATTTACTAAATCCAATTTTCATCCTTGGGTATTTATTTTTAAAGGCCTCATATACCTCTTTTTAAGTTACAGAGAAGGAGGTGCTTCTGTTTATGTTCCCTTTGACCTTGTTCGTTAATAACACTCACAAAATCTTTTTTACCCAGCATTGATCTACTTATGTTTTCATTTAAAATTTTTTTAACTGAATCTTCTATTCCCATTTCCAGAACTTTCCCAGAGTTTGGCTTTGGTTCCGACAAAATTCCAGAACTTTCTACCATTTTCTTAGCAATGCATGCAGTGTGCTTGGTAGTACAGTCAACCCTCGTTATAACGGACTAATAGGGGGGAAAAGGTGTCCGTTATAGCCGATTGTCCGATATAACCGACAGTACTGGTAACCTACGGTATACGTATATGATACGGTAATGGAGATACTATATACAGTACTGTGCACTGTCTGCTGAACACGATACATGATAAATGATACAGAAAATAATGAAATATAATAAAAATATAAAAGTTAGCTTGTCCTTGGCCTTACGAATGTCGGAAACAGTTTGCTTTTTCACGCCATACTCCGCGCACACCTTGGCCACTGAAGCACCCGCCTCTAACTTCTTGATTAATTCCAGCTTCTGGGTCACCGACAGGGTCACACGCTTCTTCTTTTCCTGGTTAACATCACCAGTGGTGTGTCCGGTTTATCCAATATCCACTCTAACGGGGTCCGTTATAGCGAGGGTTGACTGTATTGAATTCTTGGCATATTTTTCTTATTCTCCAGCTTTTGGGCAGAACTGTTAAAATTTTAATTTTTTCACTTCTTTTAGTGCTTGAATCATTAAATTTTTCTTTTAGCTGGTCTAAAATTTCTTTATAATCCTTTTCTTCTTGTGATGTTTCTTCCTCTTCAACTATAGTTTTCCCACTAGCAGCTTCTATTTTTCTTTTGAGTGTATCTTTAAATTGTTTAAATTTTTTCAGTCCATGCGCCTCTTGAGTATCTAATTTTGGTTTTTTAACTGGACTCTCTCCTATTTCTTTTAATGAAGTATTCAGCATCACTAATTCAAAATTTACTGTTAGAGACACGTAGCCTGACCCTGATGACAAGTTCAAGTGGTCTTTCGGATATGACAGAGCCAGAGGGATGAGGTGAGTCACTGTCTGAATTTTCAGTATTTTCTTTTAATATTTTATCAACAAGAATTCTGCATGGATTACATAGTCTATGATTTGCAGTTAATTGAAGATCAGGCTGCTTAACAATTATTTCAGGTGGAACTACTCTTAGTCGCTTAGTTCACCATTTCCCTTGATGCTCATCGAAAGGATCAGCACATTTTCTTTTTAAATTAAGTGAATCCATTTCAAAATTTCCTAATTGAAATAGAATAGGTACCTGGCTAGAAATTTCTGAATATATTACATGTAGATGATTTATTTTATAGTTTCCTAAAAGATCTAAAAAAAAAAGTACATGTATACATAAAACAGTTATTTGTACTAGGAGTTAATGTTTGCATACAAATAGCAGTGATTTTTCATTTTCTGTCATTTTTTTATTTTTTTTTTAAATTTGTCACACTGAAAGTGCTATATTTTCTAAAGTGTTTGCCAGAGAAAAATGAAATTTTTACACAATATTGTGCTTGGATAGAGGTATCTTGGGACAAAAACTTTAAAAAATTTAGATTTTTTTTTTTACTCAAGTTCAAATATTTCCAACTTCTTTAACTTTTTTGTGAATTATTTATGGGATATATTTCAAGATAGGAGTAGAATCTTTTGTCTTTCACGCTTTAAAATGACACCAAACTGAAGTAAATCAGTCCAGTAGAAGCCGATATATGACAATTTAGATACCATATATTAAATTTCAAAAAAATCTGGTCAAAATGTCAACTTTTGTGACCTCATATCTCAGCACCCTGAGGTCACAGAAGTGTGAAATTTTGGGTATCTACATTTCTCATAAGGGTCCTTAAGTGTACCAAGTATAAACAAAATCGGAGATGGGACATTTTTTTTTGCCCTTGTGTCTGATTTGACATGGAATGACCCAGGGGTCATGCTTGGGGGTCTGTACATTACAATTCGTATCATACTTAATTTCTCAACTTTTGCTGCTACGCATTCTACATAGCTGTTTGAAGTACTTATAGTCATTTCCACCATTCACATCTGTAAACAACACATCCTCCTTTATGCCTCACTGTTCTGTCAGTTTGGAGTATGTTACAGTTGTCAATTTGTATTTCTTTTTTATCAACACAGAACTCAGTTTCCACAATTCATCTGGCAGTCTTTTAGATGGGTTTACCTGAGGCATGCAAAGTCTGCTCCAGTTTCTTGCACAAGGGTCATTCCATATGAAATCACCCAAATTTTGAACAACTTCCCAGGTCACCCTCTCGGAAAATTCTGAAAAAATTATCATTTGTTATTCTATCCAACTTATGCACAAATCCCAAATTTTAGGTCAATATTACTTATGGTTTTTGAGATACAGGGTCATTCCACGTAACTGTCATCCTGAGGCCAAAATGTTAAAATTTATCAAAAAGCAACATATTATACATCATTGGAACCGGAAAGTGTCTAGTTTTCAAATCTTTTTACAGATTTGAGCTATCTTTATTGATTTTGGAGATCTGATATTTTATGCAAAGAGAAGTTATACAATAAGCGTTAAGTGCTAAAATTTAAACCTTTAAGTTCCCCAAATTAGTAGAAACCAAAACGTGCTGACTAAATTTTGTTATGGGATTATATAGATACATACATGTAGTGTGTTATGCACTATCACTATTGTCTTTATGCACCCAATGAAAATATTTATAGGTAGCTTCCCAAAATATTATAGTTACATTACGAGCAACACTTTTTTGGTTGTTTTTCTTCTCAGGTCATCTGATTTGTAGGAATAAATGACACCTATTACAATTCCTCTTTTAGTTAGTTGCCAGGTATGTGTAACTGGCAGCACTTCGGAAAACATGTCCTATTTATTTAGGTTAGACCACATTTACAGTGTGGTTACGAGCGACACCACAATTGTGGTGTCATTATAATGCATAATGAAATTACAAAACTTAGTGTGTGTGACAAAATTAATGGACAGAGTATACATTCTAAGGTTTTAATGAAGGAAAACTGAATATTAATCTTAGAGAATATATTAATGGGACGATTTCTTTTATACCCATTGTCTTGTGAATTTCTTATATTGTTAATATTGTTTTAATAATTAATTCTCTTTAAAATAAGAAGAAAGTTTGTGTGAATTAAAATAAATGGAGGTATTTAGCAACTCTCCCTAATAAGGTATACCTGAACATTTAAAATAAAAGATGGTATGTATCTGGCAACTCAACCTTCCTCTATATAAGACCCACTTGGCTTCGGTTCGGTTCAGTCATAATGATGCGAACTTTGGTGGAATAAAGATCTCCTTGGGATATCGAATGAGATATAAGATTTTATTTATATATATATATATATAGTGCTTAATTTATAAAAAAAGAAGTGGTGGAATGCTAGTGAGCCGGAGGGGCATGGTGCACGGAGCTCAGGGAGGTTGCAAGAGGTAGTATCTTCCTCCTGCTGGGCAGGGGGGAGATTCATTTAACAGACCTCATCCAATGTTTTTATACACTTAGTATATGTGAAATATATTTATTTTAAGTGCAAGAAATACTTTATACAAAAAGAAATGGCTGGCCAAATATAAGTGCCAGATCGCCATTCCGGTGCACTTGGGCACAAATTAACCACTATCTTATATATATATATATATATATATATATATATATATATATATATATATATATATACACATATATATATATATTTATTTCAATAATATTTGTGTATTGTGTCCACTATGCTATTCATTATTTATGTATGAGTGCATTTAATGTGCAAATATTGTATTCTGTCTGGGTCCACAGAATCGCACGGTTACGAGCGACACTACACATTTCCCCCCTGGGAGGGGGGAACCTAAAATTGTTGAGCTAATTGCTAGGTCTCAATTTGCAGTAAATTTTATTGTCTTTCGACAAGGAATAATACATTTTTCCCGTAGATGTCCACAATTCACAGGAATTCAGACAAATATAAGTACAAGTGTAAGTGCTGGCTGCATTTCAGTTACGAGCGACACCATAACTTTGGATGTTTGCTGTAAACAATGTATTTGCCTGATTTAGCTGAAACACACATCATTGTGTTCATTGACCATCCCTCAATACCCAATAGTAAGAAAAGTTCAATTGCTCTATAATTGATAGAAATATGATGAGAAATGTTACAATAAGTTGCTCCAAAATGTTACGAGCGACACTATGGAATGACCCTACAGCAATTTGAAATTATGCTTTTTTTCCCTTATTTTTTGGCATCATTGGCAAAATTGCACAAATGTCCAACTTTAGGCAACCATATCTTTTTTTTTTATCCCTTCACAAAGCTGATATTTAGTATATATGGTAAACAGTAGTCATAGAATCGATATTTGATGTCAATCAAACCTAGCTCTTATAGTTTCCCATCTACAAGGCTTCAAAAATTTTAAAAAAAACAAAAATTCACTAACAGTTACCCCTTTTTCACTGGTACTGATAAAAACTATCCATACTTGAGAGCCAAAATTAATTTTACAGTTTGTCAAATAATGTATTCATAGTCAGAAATGCTTTCTAAAGCTCCTTATTATCTATAGAATTGAAACAAAAAAATTTAAAAATTTAATTTTTGCAAAAAGAAGCCTATATTCATGCCATTATTACCCCATCAGGACAGTTAGCCATCACTTTCATATTTTTACCATATGTTTATATATGGTACAGTACATTTAGGCAAACTACAGTTTGGTTTTTTTTTGGTGGTCAGCTTCCTTCAATTAATTTTTTTTTTTTTTTTCAAAATTACCATAATTTACACGAAAATGCAAAGTAAAAATATCAGTAACATGAATATATTTCAGCATTACACACACATGTATCATGAAAAATGGTCATCTGAAACATTTGAGAATTACAAATACAACTTTACATCCTTCTGTCATTTAATAAGGGACCTGAAACTGAAAAATATTTCTGAAATCAAGATTCCAACTTAAATATTCAGTTTGTTAAATTCACCATGTCCTCAATTTAGTAAATATGTACTGTTTAAACATGTGTTAAAAGAAGTTCCTACAAATGAATTACTTGATTACTCAACATTCATCTTATACTTAAAGCACTCTAAAGAAATGTAGGAAATAGTGTTTGAATTTTGTTAAGGTCACTTGGGTTTAGGGTATAATGATGAGCACCTCTTCCCTGGACAGTTGGTGCACTTACTACACAGATAACATGTTGGAATGGCACTCAGCATTCATCTTTTCTTGACATTGCTGGCCAAGACAAAGCACTTTTGTATGATCTTTTCATAAAAGTGACAAACATCAGAATGTTCATCAGAACGATCGTTTATATTACCCACATACCAGTTTCCATCGTAAACACATGCTACATATTTGTCAGACTGGTAAGTTTGCCATTTGCCAACATTTTGATCTGCGAGATCTGCATCAACATCAACAGTGCCTACAGTCACAGTGGTGTAAATATCATCTGAAGATATCCTCCTTATCTGTAGCTTACTACTTGAGGAAGGTATGAAACTGTGATAGGACCTTATGCCTGCTACAGTTTTGCATTTTTCTTCAAATCTTTCAGCTAAATGAAATTTTACAGAGTTATCTTGCACTGAATCTTTATCTATGGAGTAGAACTCTATATCACTGATGTTTTCCCTTGCCCAGTTAAACATGTCTAAGATGATTAAGGATGTGGTTTTCAGTTATGGCCTGAAGACTTGCTCATGCCACAAGCCTTTTAACAGTTCCCCCAATTCCATCACAGACTTTTCCCACGGCTGGTGGCAAAGAAATGCCACTCAGCTGACAAGTTATGGTCCCTTTGATGATTACACAAGTTTGACAGATTTTTTAAATTCTTATATTGGCTCATTGCACCATCACTGAAATAGATATCTTCTGGACATGAGGATATTTTTGTTTCATCTGAGAGAGAACTGTGGATATGAAGGCATGTACAGTAGTTGTCATGCTTCATGTAGTTGGATACAACACAAGCACTAATACACTTAAGCTCCTTAGTTTCAAGGTCTCTTATGTACATGGCAAAGGGATGTAAAGTTGCTTTGGAATTATCCCAATGATGCACCTGAACTGCACTATAAAACTATAATTCTCAGCCAAATCTAAGAGAACTATGGCTGATTTGTCATCAAGCTGCTCCTTCATTTTTTTCTAAAGCTTTTGACTGGGTCTTGGTGACAAAGTGGTGCTGCCTGAGATTATCCAAAGAATCACTGATAATGTTAATAGAATCACAAGTATTGGTATTGCTTATAGCAGATTTTAACACCCAGTTCAAAATCATCTGTAGATAACAAATCAGTTAATATGCATGCAATGCTTCTTTACCAAGTTTCACAAGCATGCAACATACAGTCACAGTTTTGCATATCATATACAGGTTTTGATAGCAAATCTTTATAGTCAAGTTGAACTGGTAAGGCTGCTACAAGCAGTTTTGTGTTTTGATGATGTTGGCAGACAAACAGAATGTGTACCTTTAGGACCAACAGGAATGCACCACTTTGGCCTCAGCTCACAGAACTTAGAAAACCCTATATTTTCAGTATGTTTCTCTTTGAATGCCAAATACAATTCATTTAAGTTACCCAACAACAATCTCTTCCATTTTTTAATTTTCTCCCCATTAGCACAAACTGTGACAGTCTTTTTTCCCAGGACATACTCAAGAGAATTTGTCAGACTCGGAAATTTACAACTTTGTCCATGACATTGGGACTCAAAGGACTTCCTACTTTTCTCTCAGGGTCTGCTAATATTCCTTTCTGCTTTTTCAGCTGCCTAGCTCACTTTACCAAATGGTCACTGACTTTAAATCTATCCATAGTTTCTTTGATAGTCCAACTATCAGGCATAAGAGTCAATATCTTTATCTTGTCCTTTCTGGAAGATATTCTGTACTTTTTAACAAGTAGCTCTACTAGTCTATCAAAATGTTTACACTGTGTGCACTCATTTACATATTCCACATCATCCTTAGAAACACTAATCAATTTACAAAATTTCATTTTGGTAGCCCCCTTCCAGTGTTTTAACTTTCCATTTAACATAACTCACTTTGTTCTTGTCACTCATAAATTTTAGAGAACAGTACAGGACACTAGCACTTGTGTTCAGTTCCTGACGAAGAATGTCCTCTGGCTAAAAATCTTCAGCTGATCCACAAGACTTACTGGTACCTGCTCCATCATCCAGTAGAGGCTGTAAGGGGTTCCAAAAAACCTTAGCCCCCCCCACCATTTGCAGCTTACATGTTTACTTATATCGAAATAGTTTTTAGTGATTATAAAAATATATAAAATTCTTTATTTATTGCAGGTATTAAAATTACTCTAGCTGACAAAATGATAATATAATGGCTTCGCAATTAATTGGTGATTCGGAGAGGCAATGTGTGATAGATCGCATACGAGCAATAACATTTCAGGAAGCTCGTGATGCTGGAGCCACCTTTATAACACATTCATGGGTTGCCAAAAAGTTGCAAAGAAGTGAGGACTTCATCAAAAGAAATTAGAATAAAACTGGATGAATGTGAAATGGATACAACCAAATCTGGGTGCCTAAATTTGCCACTCTCTCAGGAAACAAAGGACATCATTGAAAGCAGTACGCGTAAGTGGAAAAAAAGCTGTGCTAAACTTTCTAGAGAGATTGAAGTGTTGAGAAGAAAGATAGTTAGTGGTGAGATCATTCGATTGTACCGTCATAGGCAAGGTTTAAAGCCTTGGCATGAACTTCCAAAGCCAAGAAAAACTCAACTTAACATCGATGACAGAATGTGGTTTGCCCATTATCTTGAAGATTAGGATGTGGATGATTTCATGCATTTAGCTGTCTCCGATGAATTTTTTGTTTACGTAACACGTCGGCCTAACTACCAAAATGATCGAGGGTGGGCCACAACACCAGATGAAATAAATGACAATGAACATTATTGCGAATTATTAAGAAGTCTAGACTGTGTTGGTGTGTTTGTTTTGTTCACTGCAAAGAAGCTCATGTGGGTGCTGAAGCCAAATGGTCAGAGTTGGGATGGACAGTATTTTCGTGATATTATTCTATCCCCGTATTCTATGCCCCGTAGGCACTGTTCTTCATATTGTGTAGGACATTTGCTGCACTGTGGGTACAGCTTTTGCCCTGGTTTTATATTCAGCATCCTGGCAGTGTCACTGTCTTCGGTGCATAGGGATTCTGATAATCATAAACAATTCTAAGTCAAATTTTTCTCAAAACTCACTCGCCATAAGATACAAAACTACAAATATTATAAATGAATATAAACTTACTGGTATTAGATACGAATGTTAGAACAATGTAAATGCATGAGACAACATTCAATAATAATTAATGTAATATATAGAAAACTTACTTATGATTTCCTTTCTATGAACTTTTCTTGGGTCTGCACATAAAAGAATTATTAATATATGTGTATATATATTGTTTAGTGATATTTAGGAATTTTAAAAATTCACTAGAAACTTATTATTGATAACATCAAGTTCTTTTTTTTTAAAAAAAGGGCATGATACGTGGTTGCAGTCAGTGTGACTTTTGCTTTTGAGCTTTAGACATTGAATTTTGCTCTTGAAATTGAAACTTTGATAGATTCTAAAATTGCTATTGAGTATTGTTGGAACTGTATCTCTTGTTCTTTATTAGTTTGTTTTGAATTGTTTGTGTTGAACCTTGCCTAATTTCCATTTAGTCTAAGCTAAGTTAGGACAACCAGGCTTTGTTGTTTAAGTTATTGTTGGCTTCATTGCTTGTTAAATTACTGTTTAAGTTTCTAAATTTTATACAAATTAACTGTGGATGGAATAACAAATTCTACCTTATCCAAGTAAAATTATTTGAAAATCTCAAGATAGCAACTCTCATAACAAAGGAAAAGAAATGGAATATAAGGATAAATCACAATTATATATCAATATATAGGTCTATAGTTTAAATCTAATACACAATAGCATTGAAAACTTTCGTAACAAAACAAAAACACTTTCTCATGATGAAAACACACAGTATCACTGTTTTCCAACAATATATCATCTCTATTGCAGCAGTGCTTTATCCTCACTGGTTAACTGATCCAGCATGAGTATGCGAAGTTTTTCTGAGCAAGTCCTTTTATGACATACATCATGTAATTTCTATCCAACAGAACAGCTTTGTGTAGCCCCAACTCCATTTCTGTAAGTACTAGTATGAGAATTCATGAGATTGGGGCAGCTTATATATAGTAGCAAGGATTGCACAAGGTATGTACAAGTTCAGACAAGATTAGGTCATCATATTCCCTGTATGTAATATTGCACAATACTAATATTTCTCAAACAAACTCAAACAAGTTTACAGTTTGTTAAACAATGATCATGTTAACCCACCACATGCCATAGAGGGGTAATGGGGGAAAGGGGTGGTGTAATGGGGTTATCATATATATGGGGCTCTCACCGAGCCATATATATGAGAAATTTGAGGACACCCTGATGGCAACAGCTCACAGACTGCTAGATCAAAAAGTTCCATCCATTTTTCAGGCCATCAGCTTGAAAGTCATTTGACACCCAACAAGCTCACCACAGTGAGGGTCATATGACACACTATCCAACGCAGCTTAAATATTAAAGGAAGCTGACCACCAAAATGAAACTTTGACTAGTTTGCCAAAATGTATATGAACATATGGTAAAAATATGAAAGTGATGGCTAACTGTCCTGATGGGGTAATAATGGCATGAATATTGGCTTTTCGCAAAAATAAATTTTTTTATTTTTTTAATAGTTATTGTTTCCAATTCTATAGATATTAGAGAGCTTTTGTGAAAGCATTTCTGACTACAAACAGATTATGACAAACTGTAAAATTAATTTTAGCTCTCAAGTATGAATAGTTTTTTATTAGTACCAGTGAAAAGGGGTAACCATTAGTGAATTTTTAAGCTTTCTTTGATTTCTGAAGCCTTGTACATGGCAAACTATGAGAGAGAGAATCCATATTTGATGTCAAATCAAACCTATGACTATTGTTTACCATATATACCAAATATCAGCCTTGTGAAGGGATAAACAAAAAAAATATGGTTGCCTAAAGTTGGACATTCGTGCAATTTTGCCAATGATGCCAAAAAAATAAGGAAAAAGAGTAATTTCAAATTGCTGTATCTCAAAAAACTAAGTAATATTGACCTAAAGTTTGGGATCTGCGTACAAGTTTGATAGAATAACAAATGATAATTTTTTCAGAATTTTCTGAGAGGGTGACTTGGTGACCTCTAAGTGACTTCATATGGAATGACCCACAAGTCCTTTCAAGTATAAGACTTTGTCTGGGGAATGGTTTGATTTAAGGCCCTGAATGTTGGCCAAGATTATTTTTATTTTCTCTCTCGTTCTTACTTATTATATGTGGTTCCGATTCATTTTCCAATGGTGGTGCCAGTTTCAGTGCCTTGTGATCCTCCAAGAATTTTCCCTGCTATCTTTGTCAATACCTGTTGTCCCAATATCACATTAGAGGCATTCCAGGACAGATCAACCAATGCAAAACACCACTCCAACTCAGATTTGGGTGAAAATTGAGTAAGTTTATGTTCCAAATCCACTGGTTCAAACAAAAAAGCTCTACAACTAACAGTTTTTAAGTTATTGGCCCCCAAAGTTTAGTGCCCCCCCCCCTTTACCATGCCCACTTTGACAGGCAATAACTCCCATCCAGTTAATCATAAACTGAACATATTACACATTTTTGGAATTAGCAAGACGATCTATCCAATGATACTAACTTTAGTTTTGTAATGCAATCTTCAAAATTTTGCTCATCTCCCCATTTGCTTGATATCCCCCAATTTTTTTTATGAATATTAAACTTCATATTATGGTTGATAAATAAAAAGGGTGGGTATCATGTTATAAATAAATTTTAAAAATCTACCAAAAATTTATTCTGAACAATTTTTTGCAGCTTTTATACAAGCTAAAATTATGTTGTTCATTACCAATTAAAATTACTGCTAGTAGTTTTTGAACATTTTTCAGCATTTATTTATTCAAAGTTTAAATTTTAAAGAATACATACTGTATATAACAGAATCAAAAGTAAGTACCAACATCTTCATTCAAATGGTGAATCCTTTTTATTCAATAAAAAGTTAGCACCTTTTGAAACCTAATTATGAAGACTATCTTTCGCGGCTTACCAAGTCAATTAATCAAATACCTTAACTTAAATTATTTAAATGTTTGCAATCCCATATTGTAATAGAAATATATATAGCTATATTCAAATAAGGACAATTACACATATAATTTACATTTTAATGTCATTTGTGCTCATAGTATTATGATACATCAAATAAACTGACTAATTTCAATAAAATACTTTGACACATTATATTCCTATTAAAACTTGTGAATATATGCTCAAATAAAACTTGGTGGCATTACATGAACTTTTTTTAATTCTCCTTCTCCAAAAATATATTGGATATGCAGCATTCCAGCCTTCAAAGTTGGGGTACTTAGAATACCCAAAATATCATGTCTTGAAATATGGCAAAGTCTCTTATTTGTAGGAAATAATAATATCTGCTAAATCCAAATGAGTTTAAAAAATCTATCTTATAGTCATCAAACTCTTCATTGTACTCCAGTACAAGCCCCAGCCACCGAGAGTTATTGTAGGAGCAAACTATGTATTTCCCAATTTTGGGGTTCAGAATGATTGATCTTTATTTTTATTTGCATTAGTGGCACACTTCACAATTAACCTCTCCTCACCTTCATGATCCAAAGATAATTCAAAGGCTTTAATTTTTGTGGCACTAACTGGCACAAATTGGTGAAACTTTTGGGTTCCAATTACTTGGATACTATTTTCAAACCTTTTGCTTAGGAATTTTGCCACTTTTTCTATTTCTTCAGGTTTAATTAAAAAATTTTATATTCTCCAAATTTTCATAGCAAAAATGAAACATTGCCTCCAGTGTTATGATTTGATCATTGAAAGTTCTCTGCAAGCTTGCTCTGGCTACAGCTCTTTTGAGTGTTCCAACAATTCCATGACTTGTGGCAAAAAAATGTCTCTCACTTGAGCCCAAAGTCATCTATGTGTCTGCATATATTGACAAGGTTGAATCGATTCTTATATTAGCCTGCACATCCATCAGCAAAATAATGTAACTTGTTAATGTGAGGATGAAACTTCTTTATGTCTGGAATGAGGGGATTTAAAAATGAGTAGACCATGGTTGTATTATGTTTGGTGTCAGGTGAAACAAAGCAGTAGCTTGTGTGCATAGTTTCGTTAGTTGTAGTATTCTTCCAGTAAATTACAAATGGATGCGCTGTACATTGACTATTTTCCCAGTGGAAGCCTTGTGCTGCATCTTGTACAATGAAAGAATAGTTTTCTGAAAAATCACAAAACTATTGCTTCATTGTAGGGTAAACTATTTTTTAAACTTTTGAGAAAATCATTTTGAAATTTGGCCACATAATGAGTTAAATTTGCTATTTTTGTGCTTAAAGAACCAATAAAATCTTCAATTGATTCTACTTTTTCCACCAAAGTGCAACAGTCAGTAGAAACCCATTGTTTATATTTAATCATGTCATATTCTATCTCATGTATATTTTCAATGTTTATTAGGAACTCTGTAACTCCTTGTTCTTTGGGGCATAAATTACATTTGTGCATCATGCAATTTCTATTGCTGATGTCACACACTTTTTTCCATCAAAACTTTATAATTAAGCCCTTTGATACCCATAGCAGAAAACTGGAGCTTAGGATTCTGATAAGTGCAAACACACACTGAGTGTGTTCCCCCTGATCCATCTAAAACACACTGTTTGGGTCAAATACATGCAAAAGTTGAAAATCCTATTGGAGCATTCTCTGGGTTTTCCTTGTAAATGTTATATGCTTCTCTTAAATTCATTAGTACAAGTCTTTTTTTGGACACTTACCTTTTCTCCAGTATTATAGTCTCATTCTCAGGCAGTCCTTTTTTTCCCCCCCAGACAAATACAGCTGATCTCATCTGATTCATAGAATGATCTAACTAGCTCTTTGGTGGATTTTGTGACAACTTTCCCTTTCGACATAGCTGGAACTTCTGGAATAATCCCATACTTCTTTTTCAAACTCCTGCTCTTTTTTACTAAATATTTTGTTGTTTGAAATGTTTGCTCTGTTTCTGTGATAGTATGTGGAGAAATGCTCAGTATTTGAAGTTTTTGATCATAACTATCAGTAGAGTGAAAAGCCTCCACCAATTCTTGCAAGAGATGATAGTATCTGAAAAATACATAGAAGTATTTAATGCTATGTTGAAGTATTTAATACTATGTATTTAATGCACTATGTCTACAAAAATGATGAATTAGAGAGAATCCAAATAGAAGCGGAATTCAAAATAAAAACCGAGATACTTGTTAAGAAATGTGCTACAATGAACTTATAATTATGAAATTAATGTGACAAGTTACATGCAAAGTTCTCCAGATATACTTACCTTTTCACTTCAGAATCAAGTTTTGGAGTCTTTGTTGGGCTTTAAATCTCTGTTGATAAACTCACTTCAAGCTTTCTCTTCAGAGAACTATGTGCCTTTTCCAATGCCTGCAGGTCCTTTAATTCTTTTCTTGAGGTACTCAAACCATCTGAAATATTGAAATACTGTATAATAGCTACCATATAATACATTGTCATTTCTATTGACATTATAGCCATTAAATTAAAATTTATTACACAGGTAATCTTGTACTTAATGATATCTTCACATTATGAATGCTGCAAACAGACTGAGGTATAATTCATATGTAATAATGATCATAATTCATATGTAATATGATGTAATAATGATATATATTACAAATAGGAATTAGATTTGTGTTTTAATTATTTTAAACTGGAAAAAGTAGTTGCCTGAAAAAGAATATTTTTTTGAGATATTAAATTTAAAAAACAAATGATATAAATAGAAAAATCTGATTTTAATAAAATAAATCAACAACTCTGGTGATAAGTTAGGAAAAATGATTAAAAATAAATATTTAGTTGATTATTTAAACTGATTTATAACATGATACCCACCCTTTTTACTGTTTTTATTTATCAACCATAATATGAAGTTTAATATTCATAAAAAAATTGGTGGGGTTTTAATGTCCAGGGGGGTAGGGGGGTCACACAAATGGTGAAGGAGTAAAATTTTGAAAATTGCTTTACAAAGCTAAAATTAGTATCACTGGATAGATCTAGTCTTGCTGATTCCAAAAATGTATATGTTCACTCGTTCAGTTTATGATTAACTGGATGGGAGATATTGCCCGTCAAAGTGGGCATGGTAAAGGGGGGCCCTAAACTTTAGGGGCCAATAACTTAAAAACTGTTAGTCAAAACTTTTTTGCTTGAACCAGTGGATTTGGAACACAAACTAATCCTATATACCAATTTTCACCCAAATCCGAATCAGAGTGGTATCTTATCTTTTTTTGGTTGATGTCATGGAATGCCCCATTAAGTGTCTTTGTGTATGCCTTCTGTCCAGCTCTCAGATTCATATATTTGTCAGTTGACTTATGTTGGGTAGCTACATCTAAAAAATTGGGAGCCATCTTTGATGCTCATTTTTCCTGTTCACCTATCGTGTTCCTTTGAGGGTGGTGGTAACAACATTTTTGTCCATATTTACACCTCCCATATCTTGCATAGGTGTTGCAAACTGTAAGATGGTGGAACCTGCACTTGTCTTCAAATTTGCAATATCCATAAATTTGTGTAATGTGAGTTACATAACATGCGATCAGGGTTGCCAACCCAGGCTCACAAAATGTTGCTAAATTCACTTCAAAAAGTAACCAAAAAGTCACCAGATGTGGAGTAGCCAAAATATCACTCAATTGGTCTTTATGTAAAAAAAAATGCTATACTGGCAGCTCAACAAAAAGTAGCTAAATGCTAAAAAATGTAGCCAAAACTCATCAAGTCACTAAATTGGCAACTCCATGAGATGTGCATAGATGCATTGCCCATCACAATATCTGCATTGCCCTTTTGCATAGTATTTACAAACAATATTTTCTATGCATCTATTTCTTGTCATCTGTTTATTTTCTACGTTTTTAATTTTGGTATTATTTTTACCAAATGTTATCATTTCTTATATTTCCAGTTCTAGTCAGCTAGTTATTTTCTACATTTTTAGTTTTTATCTTATCATTTTTCTCATTGGGCAGTTTTACCATATCACAAATTTTACTTCGCTTCTTTCTATTATGCCTTTATTCTGCATTATAGTTTTATTTGTTCCTTGCAAATTAAGTGAGAATTTGGACCCATGGTCTGCTATTCATTAATTATTGTAAAAAGAAATACACACAATTTTCTTCCTTTCTTTTTCTTTTGATGGGTGTCAGGTCACAAGGGTTTTAGGACCTTTTTCCTGCCTTGTTTCAAACTTTTCTCAAATGCCAACGATGTTACAATTTAAAAACAGACTTTAAAATGGTAATAATTTGCGTAAACTGTATTGCACTTTCCTAAATTTAATGAATTTCACTTTATAATTTATCTGAATGGATTCACTGATACTTTATACACTTTTGGGTGTAAACAGAGTAAACCATAGAGAAGTTATTCCCTTCTTATTTGGATATTAATACAGAGAAACAAAGCATCCATTCCCCCATGAGGTACAAGCAAATTATATTACAATAGTAATAAAGATCCAAACAAATTCCTTAGTTTTTATAAATAATAATCATACTAATAGAAAACATGATATGATCAGTGCAATAGAACATGATTGAGATATTGTTGATTTTTAAAATTATTACCATATATTTTAGCTGTTTTTACTGAAGAAAATTTGAATAACTGATTTCATATAAGGAAGGATGATGTTAGGCAAGTGATTCATATAATGAAATCAAATAAAGCTGCTGGACCTGATAATAGTATGCTAGGATTCTCAGAGAAGGGGAAGATAGCTTATCTGAGGCACTACAGTACTCTTTTGTTTGCTAGGTCTATTAATTATGCAGAGGTACAAGATGACTGGAAAAAAGCAAATGTAGTAGCTACCTATTTAAAAAAGTGTAGTAAAAAGGAGGTCAGAAATTATAGGCCTATTAATTTAAACATCTTTGGTAGCTAGGAAAGATACCGTACCTGAAAGAATTATAAATGATAATATTCAAGATTATTTTGGAAAATTTAATCTTATTTCAAGTTTACAATATGGACTTAGATCAGGAAGGTCTTATTTGTCTAACATCTTAGATTTTTTAAAAGTTTGTAATTGACCAGGGAGATATGTCTTGGCTACATCATTTCCATAAGGACTTACTCTATTTATTTGGAATTTATTAAGGCATTTGACAGTTCCACATAGGAGACTACATAAATTAAAAGCTCTTGAGATATTCAGGTCAGTTATAAATTGGGTAGAAAATGATTAGGAGACAGAAAACAGTAATTCTAAATGGTTGTGAATCTGGGTGGCAGAAAGTGAAAAGTAGGGTACCACAGGGATCAGTGTGTTAGGTCCATTACTCTTTATTTTATATCAATGATTTAGAGAAGGGAGTAGGAATAATGTTTCTAAATTTGCAGATGATACAAAAATAGTTATCCCCTGTTACAAATGTAGAAAATTCTTATAACCACAAAAAGATCTTGATTGAATAGGCTAGTTGCTTGGGCTAGTAAAGTGGCAGATGGAATTCAATGTTCAAAAATGCAGTCATCCATTTGGGTAGAAATAATGAAAACTTTAGTTATGAGATGCAAGGAAACTGGTTAGAGTATTTTAAATACTGTGTAATGTGTATTCTTAGCTCGAGTTTGTAGGCTACTTTGATAGTAGTAAATAGTTGTGCATTAGTTGGCTGACTTGAGAGATTGATGTTTTGCAGGATTCTATTATTATTAGCTTCACTTGGATAACCTCAATAGGCCCCAGTGGCTTCATGTTTTCCAAATCAAATGAAATGAAATGAAATGTAATGTAATGACTGACAGGAAAAAGATCTTGGCATTAGGCTCTATAATTTGTAACCTAAATTTTTCTAGGCAGTGCTTAGAAGCAAGAAATAAGGCAAATAAAATGTTAGATATTATTGGGAGGAATGTTAGTTACAAGAGTTAGGAAGTCACCTGTAAATTATATAATTTTTATGTTATGCCTCACTTAGAATACTGCATTCAAGCTTGGTCCCCTCGCTTTAGACATGATATTGATATGCTTGAAGGGGATTGGACTAAACATCAAAACTGACCAAAACTGGCAGAAACCAGTGCATATATTAAGCTGGGGACTAGACTGGATATTTTAAAATGTTAAAGGGAACTTGCAATATGGAAAAAAATGTGCTTATATACAGGCTTGTAATATTAGGCATGTGCATATGAAAGCACTCTTCTATAACTTGCCCATAAATTATTTTGCCATAAAAATGTCTTATAATAGTTACAGTACATTAACATCAGAATGACATTTTATAATAAAATTAATTTTTTTGTTTATTTAATGATAATTAAATTAATAATTATTTTTTAATACGTTAATGTAAATATATGATGTCACTTTTATGGCAAAATAATTTATGGCAAAGTAATTAAAGATTGCTCATATCAACTAAAACTAATTGCCAATTATCAGTTTCATGCCAAATCAGTTTGGTACAAAATCAACCCACCCCCGACACCCCTACGGTATATATACACCAGTCAGTTTAACAGGCTTGACACAGACTTCAGCTAACTGTTACTCTGTACACACTGTTCATGCATCCAGTAAAGTTATTCTTGTTTGAACCTTGATGCGTTTAAATCAAGATGGCATCCAAGAATGGAAGAGGTGGGAGAGGCATTCCATGTCAAGTGTCATCTCACTGATTTTAGTGATTTTTGGTGTGGTAGTTGGGTATGATGAGTAATGAAGTGTGACCAAATTTTAGCCACTTGGGTTAAATAGTTTGGGAGTAATGACCCCCCAAATTTGGGGTCAGCAGTGTAACCTCGTGATTTTGAAAGGTCATAACTCAGGATCTAATGGATGGAGTTTAATGATTCTGGTGTCAAAATGTTCAGAAAAAACAGCAGAATAACTTTAATTTTATGCACAGAGTGCATACATTATTAAAAAAGTTTTTTATATTTCACCTTTGACCTTGACCTCAAGTCAGAGTTCAAAATTCAAGGTCATGAAATTTGGCATAAGTAAAGACCTTTATAGATGAAGCATATTCAAGCAAAAAATTGGAGTAGGAACATGAACACCAGAGAAAATACAAACATCCTTCAAGGTTTAATAGTACCAACGTTTCGGAATGCACTAATTCCATCTTCAGGGCTAAAACAATAAAATGCCAAATCACATACAAAATACAAATTGTTAATAACAATTTAAAATAAACTTAAAAAATTATAAAAAGTAGCTAAGATAATGTAAAACATTAAAACTAAAAGTTAAATAAATGTGAAGTTAAAAAGTTAAAATTATAAAAAGTAAAAGCATTAAAACTGAAACGTAAATAAAATAAACTAGTACCTTAACCAAAACATAGCAGATCTATCGATGATTCGTCAGAATTTAGGTCTGGTTTTAGTTTATAAATAAACAAAGACTCCATAATTTTAAGCTTAAGGTCAGAGCTTCCGGCAGCAAGTACAGCGAAATTAGACTGTGAAATTGGGTGGTTATTGTTGTGCGAGTGATTACGTATGAGAGAATTAGGTGGTTTGCCAAGGGGTAAATTTATATGGACCAATCTACCGAGATGTTTGTAAATACAGGATTTTAAATGTCTTTTAGTTTTACCTATATATGACCCTATACAGTGGTCACACTTGTATTGATAAACTATGGCTGACTTAAGAAGTGTAGGAATAACATCCTTGTATTTGAATAAATGGTAAATCGATTTAGACGGGGTGAATATAATTTTTATACATAGTTGTGGGTAGAATTCCTTGAGCAATTTTAAAAGTTTGTTTCTAATGTTAAAACTTGAGGTTCCCATATAGGGCAAAGTGAAATACAGGATATCTTTAGGGACTGTAATTAAGTCTCTAGTTGTAGGGCTTATTAGTCTATTTAAGGTTCTGCCTATTGTAGTCTCCACCAGTCCTTGCCAAGAATAATTTCCCTTCTAGACTGGTGGAGACTACAATAGGCAGAACCTTAAATAGACTAATAAGCCCTACAACTAGAGACTTAATTACAGTCCCTAAAGATATCCTGTATTTCACTTTGCCCTATATGGGAACCTCAAGTTTTAACATTAGAAACAAACTTTTAAAATTGCTCAAGGAATTCTACCCACAACTATGTATAAAAATTATATTCACCCCGTCTAAATCAATTTACCATTTATTCAAATACAAGGATGTTATTCCTACACTTCTTAAGTCAGCCATAGTTTATCAATACAAGTGTGACCACTGTATAGGGTTATATATAGGTAAAACTAAAAGACATTTAAAATCCTGTATTTACAAACATCTCGGTAGATTGGTCCGTATAAATTTACCCCTTGGCAAACCACCTAATTCTCTCATACATAATCACTCGCACAACAATAACCACCCAATTTCACAGTCTAATTTCGCTGTACTTGCTGCCGGAAGCTCTGACCTTAAGCTTAAAATTATGGAGTCTTTGTTTATTTATAAACTAAAACCAGACCTAAATTCTGACGAATCATCGATAGATCTGCTATGTTTTGGTTAAGGTACTAGTTTATTTTATTTACGTTTCAGTTTTAATGCTTTTACTTTTTATAATTTTAACTTTTTAACTTCACATTTATTTACCTTTTAGTTTTAATGTTTTACATTTTCTTAGCTACTTTTTATAATTTTTTAAATTTATTTTAAATTGTTATTAAGCAATTTGTATTTTGTATATGATTTGGCATTTTATTGTTTTAGCCCTGAAGATGGAATTAGTGCATTCCGAAACGTTGGTACTATTAAACCTTGAAGGATGTTTGTATTTTCTCTGGTGTTCCTGTTTATTATATGTATATACGGTATATAAAAATATAGCTACATTCATGGTTTGATAAATAAACTATGTACTAAGATTTTTGCAAATATTAAGGTATTTGCTGTTCTAAAATAATAATTTTCATCACAGTACCTATATAACACTGGGGAACAAATTTCAAATTTTTGTCTATTGAATTAGATTTGACAGTTACTTCTAGGTAATTTGGGTGCGCTGAGCACGAATTTTTACTCGGTTTTGCTCTATCAGGTCCTGATTTTGCTCAACACCCCTCCTCTTTCGTCGTATTCATAAAAAGGTTTTTTCTCAATACTCGCTAAGTCTTTTTGCAGTTACACATTATGCAACTAGGTTTTTATCTAGGTATTTGTACCTATTGTGATGGTATTGTTGTATTATGTATATTTTTATATGTAACACCCTAAAAATATTTTTAATTTTGTCATTTTTAACCCATTTTAATATTAGTAAATTAAGCTAAAAATATCATAGAATTCTAAAATTTTCTCGAGCGTTCCTGTTCTCTGTAGAGTATTCTAGAGGGACAACTAAAATATATAAAAGCGACTCGTTTCCAGAGTTAATCAGTCAATTCAATCAATCAGTCAGTAGAGTTAGTTAATTAAGTTTGGGCATTAACATAATTTTGAATTGGCATATGATTTAGTGAGTAATTTTGTCATCGTGATTTAATATAGTTGATTTAATTAGACGTAATTTATATTGTACCTACTCATCCGTGTTTCTAGTTTAATTTCATAGATTGTAAGTACCTATTTCATAATAAGTACCTATTTAAACTAATTTTTGTGTTTATATTTCAGATTTTCTTAAATTTATATGAATTAAGGGCTTTCAATACCTTCACAAATTGGCAGAACAATCGAGCAATATGTCATCAAGCACTAGAAAGTTCAAATGCAAAAACAACCCTGATTCCTTCTGTTATATATGTGGAAATTTTACACTTCCACATCAACGAGCAAATATAACTGACTTCGTAAAAAGAGCTTACTTAACTTATTTTGGCATAAAACTGGGGGACCAAGATAAATCGTGGGCTCCACATAAAGCCTGCACTATATGCATTGAAAGACTGCGACATTGGACGAAGGGTTCGGATTCAAAAATACCTTTTGGAGTTCCGATGGTAAGTTTATGATTTCATAAAACTACGTAATTTAATCACTAGTATACTGTAACTTACCTAAATGTAATTGTAACTTAGGTACATAAACAAAAATTTACAGAAAATGTTTATAAGAATCTCAAATATTGCATAAGGTTGAAACACATAGAAATGTTAAATGTTTGGGTGATAACTTTTGATAAAATTCATAAAAACAAGTCTCTCGTCGCTTTTGTTAACGCTTTACAATTTTTTGTCCATATCAGGTGTGGCGAGAGCCTACTAACCACGAGACCGATTGCTACCTTTGCTTTGTCAAGACTTCGGGCTTCACTAAGAAAAATAAACATTGTATCGAGTACCCAAATTTCGACACCGCGATACGACCTGTGCTACATTCAAATGAGATCCCCATTCCAAAATTTAAGGGTCTGCCAACTCAAGAATTAGTTGAAGATGTTCCTGAAAATATTGTTATGGACTTTGAGGAGTCAGACACCGATTTTGACCCCAGCGTATTTGAAAGTCAAAACGATCCGCAAAAGTTTAACCAGGCCGAGTTGAATGATCTTGTAAGGGATCTGTTTGTTTTTTTATTTTAAGTCATTTCTATCGTTATAATGTAATTTTACTGTAGTTTGAACTGCTTGTATTCATGAAACTTGAAAAAAAAATTTAACAAGACTTAATTTTTTAGTCCTAATTTGAAAAATCTGGAAAATGGCACATAGGCTGTTGACAAGAATCAGGACCTGATAGAGCCAAACCGAGTTGAAATTCGTATTCAGCGCACCCAAATTACCTAGAATCAAGTGTCAGATATCATTCAATAAAATACGTGTTGCCCAGTGTAATTTATATATTTAATCATGTTAAATGTGTGCGCTCAGGTTTTGACTATATTGCTGATAAAATGTCATCAAAATATTGTTGTGATCCATTCAATTCCCACAATAAATTAAAATCTTCTGATCTTCAGCCTGCTTCACAATCACTGAGAAAAATTTCCAAATCATTTGAAGCCAGGCCAAAAGTTATGTTCATCATGCAGAAAAAAATTTTCCTTACCTATTTTACAAGTTCAAAATATAGCAGAACCAGAATTATCATCATCAAGCTCATCTGATACTACTATGGAAACTGTCATCAGATGATGTTTTTGTTGACAAGGAGGCTGAATCATCAGCAATGAATGAGACAATCACCATGATTGGGGAAAGTACAATTGTCAAGCACAAGATTCAAAGAAATGAAGCATACCTCCCAACAAAAATGGCCAAAATACAAAGTTCAGTAAGAAGACACTTAGATATGGTAGGTGAAATTCTTCAAGAGCCAGGTCCATCAAATGTAGACAAACTGTCCGAGCCAGTAGTAGTTGTCCAAACATTGAAAAATAAATATCAAAACTCAGATAAACATGACCAAATTATGATTCCAACTGTTTTTGCACCATCAATGAGTGTAAGAAAACTAATTCAAGAATTTAACTGTTTACAAAGAATGGCTATTCAGGCTCAACAGCTTGACAATACTCCCTTTTCTTTTGCATCACCAAATCCAAAGATGGGGAAGGAATTGCCACTGGAAGTAACTAACACTGTTAAAGAGTTTTTTAGAAATGATGAAATAAGTAGACAAATGGCAGGCAAGAAAGACTGCGTATGCATAACAATGAAAGAAAATGGTGAATGAAAAAAATATCGAGAGAGGTTAGTTTTATGTACTCCTAAAAGAAGCATAACAACAATTTAAGTTTAAGTTTCCAGCTCTCTATAGTATTTTCGAAATTTGCGATGCTACGCCCCAAAGAATGTGTTTTGGCAGGAGCAAGTGGGATGCATAGTGTGCGCGTCTGCACAATTCATCAGAATGTTAAGTTAATGATGACAGGTTATAGAATGGCAGAAATTACCAGTGAGGAAGAAACTCTGTTGAGTAGTTACCACTGCGCTTTAACCAAAATTATTTGTGACAAAAGTCAACCTTCTTGCTATTTAGAGGTGTGTGAGATCAATGCCCTCGACCTGATTCACTAAAGGAAACTCTTCTTACATGTTACGAAGAAAAAGGTATTTATGAAATCCAGTACAAACAGTAGACAACAGATCAATCTCAGCTGGACTGTGTTATTCAAAATTTAGAAGATTTCCTAGATACCTTTATTTCTCAACTAACTCGACTAAGGGCCAAGTATTTAGAAAAAAGAAAAAATGAACTGGATGAAGGCAATTTTTTGGTGATTGGGGACTTTTCCGAAAACTATTCCTTTGTAGTCCAAGATTGTGCTCAAAGATTTCACTGGAATAATTGCCAAGCGACTCTTCATCCATGGGTTTATTATTACAAAGAGCAAGAAAAAGTAAATCACAGCTCTCTAAGAGTGTAATACTCTCACATGATACTGTTGCAGTGCATCTATTCATAAAAGTTTTAATAAATCATCTTAAGTCAAGTTTTCAGCTACTAAACAGAATTATCTATTTTACCAACAGATGCGTGGGTCAATACAAAAACTACAAAAACTTTTTAAATTTATGCCACCACCATGAAAAATTTGGAGTTAAGGCTGAGTGACATTTTTTTGCTACCAGCCATGACAAGGGACCATCGGATGGTGTTGGAGGAACCATCAAAAGAAAGTCTTCCTAGGCCATATGAAAATCAAATTCTGTCCCCAAAAGATTTTTTATTTCTGTTCCTTAAAATTGACTCAAATGTCTTTTAGCTTTGCAACAAGAACAATACTCAAATGAGAAAGAATTTTTAAGATCCAATTTCATCAAAAGCGAGAACCATACCAGAAACTCCAAAATTACATTCATTCACACCACTGACAAAAAATTGTTTAGAAGTACAAATGTACAGTGCCTAAGTTGAAAGTCAAAAGGAATTCACTTCCCCCCAACAAGCCACTCAATTAATTGAAAATGTCACAGGATATGTAACAGTGGAGTATGATAACCACTGGTGGATTGGGTGTGTGATGGAAACATATCCTGGTGAGAGTGAAGTGAAAGTAAACTTCCTTCACCCTTGGGCCATGTGGCCCAAACAAGTCATTTACTTATCCTGAAAATCCTGATATACTTACAGTAGATTTGTCCAACATCCTCACAATCATAAACCCAATGACAGCTACTGGAAGAACATATACAATCACAAAAAAGGAAACCAATGAAACCATGATCCTGAAAAAGCATCATCTTAAAAAGTAATCAAGAAACTGGATACAAACTTGTCAAAAACATATAATCAAAAACTTACAATTGCATGGAAAATGTGAGTATTGCTATTTAAATTGCTTATTTACATGTATGCCTATATACTGTAACTATTTTAATAATTACACTTATGAATACAGTTCTAAGTATTAGTCTATCTTAAATTGTACAGCTTCCTAATATTAAATTATTATTAAATAGTGGAAATCCTTCTAACCCTCTAGTTGTTAGAGTCTGCAACTGTGAATAAATGGTCCTGGGTTAGAATCCTAGTAGCTTAGAGGTTAGAAAATTTATTTTCTCCACAAGCGTGTGCCCAATGCCTATGCTTGTTTCTGCCATACAGTAGAATATATAAAATCAGTAAACTAATACGGAATGAAAAAAAACCTGTTTTGGCACCCTGCATAGTATCTAGGCCTAGGTCCTTCAGAAGTTGGAACAAGGTACACACCTAGGCCTTGGGAGGTAACTAAGGGGTTTAACTACCTGCCTTGCTAATTAATTTTTTAAACTCCTCCTTATCATGATAATTTTACTTAAATTTTGAGTAGGTATAAAATTTGTATTTTTCAGGTTCAGCATGGCAATATGAAGTGTTAATTCATCAGAAATACCTGTACAAGTTAGTCATTATTCAAACTTCAAACGCCTAAATTTCAAGTTATTTTTAACTGCAAAAATTATATAGGATTTGTGATAAAAATTATTGATAAGGTACTTTGAGAGAACCAAATAATTTGTTTGTAAAAATCTTGATGCTTACCTATACCGTAGGTAGTATATATCAAATCATGTGTGTATATATATGTATATGTATATGTATATATATATATATATATATATATATATATTATGTATATATATATATATATGTATATTATATATATATATATATATATTATATATATATATATATATATATTATATATATATACATACATACAACTGCAAAGAACATGCAGTATAAATAACGTAAAGAATGACGCTTGTATAGGAGATATTCCGCGCAAGATGAGAGAGAGAGAGAACGAAACATGAAAAAATGAGGTAACCACCCGGGAATCGAACCCGGGATCTTCCAATTGCCAGTCAGATGCGATACCATTACACTATGGGCCTCACTTCCAAATGCCATAATTCTTCTACATACTCGCAGAAACCAATGCCCCAAGGGGGCACCTCCCGCATGCCGTAACATTATATACATTCAACTGCAAAGAGCATGCAGTATAAATAACGTAAAGAACGACGCTTGTATAGGAGATATTCCGCGCAAGACGAGAGAGAACGAAACAAATGAAAAAATGAGGTAACCACCCGGGAATCAAACCTGGGTGTTACGGCATGTGGGAGGTGCCCCCTTGGGGCATTGGTTTCTGAGTATGTAGAAGAATTACGGCATTTGGAAGAGTGAGGCCCATGGTTATAATGTTATAATGTTTCAGACCAACAAAGACCCTAGGATCCACTCATGGCTGGTCTACCTAACTGTGTTCGTAATCGTGTATTGTGTATCTCCTCCGTGGTGGTGGAGGGGACCTACAATTTTACGTGGGTTCCGAACCACAAGAACATAAGAAACTTATTTAAAAACTACCGGTAAATTGGCAACGACCAATTTTTACGAAACTAAATAATTATCAATTTAAAAATAATTAATTATCAGTTTAAAACTAAAGATAGAATCTCTCGGTCCAGAGGAGCAAGTCATAATAGACTACTATCCACAAATATGTTACATTCTCTATCTATTTATAACGGACATGCAAATATATCAGATCCAAAGAATCCAGTCAATTTCATTAGGATATCCATCAAGTCATGGTCCATATCGATTGCGGACCAAGTAAAAATTTACAACCATATACATTATCAATTTAAAAATAATTAATTATCGATTTAAAACTAAAGATAGAATCTCTCGATCCAGAGGATCAAGTCATAATAGACTACTATCCACAAATATGTTACATTCTCTATCTATTTATAACGGACATGCAAATATATCAGATCCAAAGAATCCAGTCAATTTCATTACGGTATCCATCAAGTCACGGTTCATATCGATTGCGGACCAAGTCAAATTTACAACCATATACATTACAATATATACACTTACGAGGAAAAGTGTAGGTGTGGCTGTAAAGACTGTACAGTAATGTAGAAATGTGTGTGCACCCATTATGGGTCTCCCATTTAAAGGTGTTTGTGGGGCAAGTGAAGATCATGAGTTTTTCAATACCTCACAGTACTATGGGGGGCACCGCTCGGCAGAGGAATCTCTCTAAATGGGGTGTGTAAGGACAGAGAGTATCCCCTAACCCAAGACGCTGCCTCCCTATATCCCACAACACTTGTGTTGAGCTGTGGGATCTATCCCCACAAAGCCTTAATTTTACTACCTTAAACTATACCCTTTCTATCAACATGCGCGTCCAATCGATTCTTAAACATGTTTATAGACGTGCTACTAATTACTTCTACCGGAAAAACTATTCCAGCTATTTACTATTCTATGCGTAAAAAAGTTTTTCGCAACTGCTGTCTCGAACCTTCTACTTGTCAACTTACACCCATTATTTCTAGTCCTATTATATTGAGATATTTCGAAAAAGCTATCTCTATCTACGTTATCAAACCCATTCATAATTTTGAAAACCTGGATTAGATCACCCCTTAACCTCCTAGTCTCGAGTGTAGTCAATTTTAACTCTTTAAGCCTATCCTCGTACAACTTTGACCTAAGAGACGGAATCATCTTAGTTGCTCATCTTTGAACTCTTTCGATTTTGTCTATATCTTTGCGCATATGCGGATTCCAAAATTGGACCGCGTACTCCAAATGGGGTCTAACTAATGATTTATAAAGAGGAACTATAATATCGCGCGATTTGTACTCAAAATTTCGAGCTATAAAACCTAACACTTTGTTCGCCTTATTGACCGCCGCTGTACTTTGTTTCGCTACTTTTAAATCACCAGTGACTATAACTCCTAAATCTTTTTCCTGCTCTACGCTTGTTAAATCTTTCCCTGACATACTATACGCAAAATTACCATTACGCGAACCTATATGCATAATTTGCACTTATCCACGTTAAATCTCATTTGCCATGTGACTGACCAATCAACGATTTTATTCAGATCTTCCTGAATTTTACCTCTATCTTCGTCATTAATCGCCCTACCACCCAGCTTCGTGTCATCCGCAAACTTTGAAACTGTACTGACTAGGCCGACATCTAAATCGTTAATATATATAAGAAAAAGCAAGGGGCCCAATACAGAACCCTGAGGAATGCCACTCGCTACATTAGCCCAACACAACTCCGCTCCATCAACGACCACCCTCTGTTTCCTACCTCGCAACCATTCTTCTAGCCAATTTATTACTACACCCCTGATTCCATGAGCCTTAGTTTTTTCAATCAGTCTTTTGTGCGGCACGGTTTCAAACGCTTTTTGAAAATCTAAATACACTACATCAACTACCTGATGTCTATCGTAAACGTTAACCACGCTTTGGAAAACTTCTAAAAGATTAGTTAAGCAAGATTTGTTTCGCCTAAAACCGTGCTGCGTATTTCTAACCAGATTATGCACTTCTAAGTGTTTGACTATACGATCCCTAATTATTGATTCCAGTAGCTTACCTACAACAGACGTTAAACTGATTGGCCTATAATTTCCCACCGCACCTTTATCGCCTTTCTTAAAGATGGGTGTTACGTTTGCTAACTTGAAATTATCTGGTACGCACCCCTCAGAAATAGACGCATTAAAAATCTTTGTTAGCGGCACAACAATGCTATCTTTTAATTGTTTTAGTTGTATGGGATATATGGAATCTGGACCTTGTGATTTACGCGTTTTCATTTTATCAATATAGCGCATTACTTCCCCTTCACTAATGACAATATTATCCAAAATATTACCATTATCAAAAGGTATTATGTCTATGACCGTAGGGATATTCGTTACATCTATAGTAAAAACTGACGTAAAAAATTTGTTTAGCAAGGTAGCCATTTCCTTGTTTTCAGAGACGATCTCCATTTCCATTTTTTAATGGACCTAAGACACTTTTTACTGGATTTCTATTATTGACGTATTGAAAGAATCGCTTGGGGTTTTCTTTACCATCACGAGCTATGGAGATTTCAAATTCGCGTTTTGACTTTTTTATTACACTTTTAGCTTCACGCCTTAGAGATATGTAGTTTCGTAACAACAGATTATCTTTATTGCACTTGTATAGCCTATAAGCCCTCTCTCTACTCTTCATAATGTCTCCTACTCTAGAAGTAAACCACAAGGGCTTGTTGTTTACTTTCGCACGCTTAATTTTGTACGGTACACATTCCTCATTTATAGTCCTAAATACCGTTACGAACGATTCCCACATTAGTTTTGCGTTGGAGTTCCCCATTACGTTTTCCCAATTGACGTGTGAAAATTTATTTCGAAATTTACTAAAGTCTGCGTGCTGGAAGCTAGGAATTTTAGTCGAGTTAGTTGGTTTCGAGTGACTTACTGAGAGGACAAACTCTACCATATTGTGATCGCTATTGCTCAACGGTTCTATTACTTGAAGATCAGTAATTAGCCTATCATCCGTAGTTATTACTAAATCTAAAATACTGTCCAACCTCGTAGGTTCCCCAACCTTTTGACTAAGAAAGCTATCCTCGAGAAAATTAACTAAACGATTACCTTCCGTGTCTCCCTGCATTGTATCGTAATTCACGTTGGCGCAATTAAAGTCACCCATAACTAAAGCCTGCTCACTACCGATTATTCTCTTTAGTTCACGATATAACGCTTCGTCCGTAGCAGCTGTTTGATTTGGGGGCCTATATATAACCGCAACAAGAAGTTTGAAATCGTTCAATTTAAGTTCTGCTATAGTCGAATCTATCGGTTCTGGAATTGAGTGCTTTACTTCTATAACGTTCGCAATATTATCTTTGATATACAACATAACACCGCCTCCTCTCCTACCTATTCTGTTTTTAACAAAAAGTCTATAACCTTTAATTTGATACTCCCCTACAAAGTCACGTGTTTCAGTGCTAAGCCACAATTCATTTATCGCAATTAAATCATAGTCTTTACAAGCAATTAAAGAAAAAAATTCGTTTATTTTATTTCGTAGGCTACGAGCATTTAAGGATAGAACCTTCAAATTGTTTGTAATTGTGACACCTTCACGAGCGCGGGGGAAATTTGTGGAATTTACGCTGGGACCATTCGGCTTACGGCAGCCTGAAAAGAAGAGACAGTATTATGAAATAGTCTTCCTAAATGCACAGCTCCAACTTCATTAAGATGAAGTCCATCTTCGAGGAACAAGTCCCTCCTGCCGTAGAAACTGTTCCAAAAATTAGCAAAATGCACTCCTTCCTGTTGGCAAAGAGACTTTAGGTTATTGTTAATATAGGTCGCCTTGCTGTAGAAATCGCTTCATTGGATAATTCGAGGAAGTATACCTGTTAAAACAATCTTATTAGTTTTCTCCTTTAATCGCTCTAATAAGTCCCTGTACCTAGCCAGCAGTTCTTCCGATCTAGAATTTAAAACATTATTAGTACCGACATGAATAACATACGTTGTGTCCTCGGCGGTACTGTCTGTAAAATGGTCAACATTATTAGTTATATCCTCCACCCTTGCACCAGGGTAGCAGTAACTGCGTCTACGACGAGGGTTTCTCCCACAGAATTCCTCAAGCTGCCCTCGAACAATGGAATCACCAACGAGTGTAATGGAATCGCATCTGACCAGCAATCGGAAGATCCCGGGTTCAATTCCCGGGTGGTTACCTCATTTTTTCATTCTCTCTCTCTCATCTTGCGCAGAATATCTCCTATACAAGCGTCGTTCTTTACGTTATATAATATATATATATATATATACTGGTCAAAAAAAGAAACGCAATTTTTGAGATTTATTAATAAACATGAGGACTCAGTATATAGTAAATGATTCTTTAACATAACAAACAGTCAATAACGCCTATGGCCACCCCTAGCCACAATGCAGGCTTGGAGTCTGGCCCTCATCGACCTCAACAGTCTCTGCAGGAAAGCAACAGGGATGGCCCTCCACTCTTCAATAATTGCATTGGTCAGTTCCCTGATGTTCTGCGGCTGATGCTGACGTCTGCGAACTCGCCGTTCAAGTTCATCCCATGCGTGCTCTATCAGTGACATGTCTGGGCTGAAGGCTGGCCATGGTAAGGTCTGCACCTGTTGTCCCTGCAGGTACGCCTGCACTATCCTGGCTGCATGAGGTCTGGCATTGTCCTGTTGCAGGAGCACCAATTCTGGATGTTGCCTCATGAATGGAAGAACATGTGGGTGAAGAATCTCATCCCTGTAGCGCTGGGCAGTCAGAGCGCCATCAACAACCACCAGCTCAGTTCTTGAAGCAAAGGCAATTCCTGCCCAAACCATGACACTTGGTCCTCCCCATCTGTCATGCTCCACTACTGCAGCATCTGAGTATCGCTCCCCTGGTTGTCTGTATACCCTGACACAGCCATCAGAATTGGACAGTCTGAAGCAAGACTCGTCAGAAAAGAGGACTTGGTTCCACATTCTTTGTGTCCAGTCACGGTGCTGATAGGCCCATTGCAGGTGTCGTTGCCTTCTTGCATCAGTGAGAAAAGGACCTCTGTAAGGCCTGCGGGATCGGAGTCCTGCATTACGGAGTCGGTTTCTGACAGTCTGGTCACTAATTCTGTTGTTGTGGATACCAGGTGTCTCTCTGGCTGTCTGATGAGCATTCCGCTGCCGATGACGCAGGTGCTGCAGTACAATGTGGCGATCCTGGCATTGGGTCGTCACACGAGGTCACCCACATCTTGGCAGGTCCTGAACACTTCCTGTGGCATTGTACCATCTAACAAGCCTAGAAATTGTGCTGGGATGCACATGCATTCGTTGTGCAACTTGGACAGCAGACATGCCTGCATCCAACATGCCCAAGGCACGACCTCTGTTGACCTCTGAGAGTCATGGCATGCCTCAATCGCGGGAAAAAGTTTGGTTTTCTCAATGGGCAGTGTGTATTCTCTGAAGTCAAAGAAAAAATGCATGCCTTCATAAAGAATACATTCAATTTAATCTCTATTTATTGTTTGTAACAAAATGGCGTCTTAGCCGGGATTAGTCAGGTTTAAAAACATGCACTAAGTGGCTTTAAAAGATTTGAACAAACATTTAACCATAATCTTGAAACTGTGATAATACCACTAACAACTTAAATTTTACACCATATGCAAGCTAATTGCGTTTCTTTTTTTGACCAGTATATATATATATATGAACTATTTGTGAAGTTATCTTAAATAAAATGCTCAAAATTTTCAACATTCAAATTTCAAATGCTTGTGGAAAGCAAACCCATGGAGATCCCACTCCAATTTTTTTGCTGGAATATGCTTCATCTAAAGGTCTTTACTTATGCAAATTTTCATAACCTTGAATTTTGAACTCTGACCTGAGGTCATGGTCAAAGGTGAAATATAAATGCAACTTTTTTTTTAACAGAATGTATGCACTCTGTGCATAAAATTAAAGTTATTCTGCTGTCTTTTCTGAGCATTTTGACACCATCATCATTAAACTCCATCCATTAGACCCTGAGTTATGACCTTTCAAATTCAAGAGGTTATGCTGCTGACCCCAAATTTGGGGGGGTCATTACTCCCAAACTACCTTATTTGACCCAAGTGGCTAGAATTAGGTCATGCTTCATTACTCATCATACCCAACTACCACACCAAAAATCATTAAAATCAGTAAGATGAGTGGCAGAAATCACCAAAAAGTGTGTACACTTGACATGGAATGCCTCAGAAGTGTTCAATGTGCTTGTGGTGACTGGCCAGAGCCTTTTGTGAAGGGTGCCAAACATGGTATTACCACCATCGTCAGTAGCTTTCTACTACTAATTTCAATCAACTCAGGAATCTCTCTCTCTCTGATACTGGTGTAATTCATGTTGCAGTGGAAGTGAGGGATGTTACAATTTTCAGGTGGCACACCAGAGATTACAAGATGCATCAGTAGCCTCTTGTGATAAAATTCTGGAAGCAGCCATTAGAGAATGTATCTTCTTAAGATTTTAAAAGTTTGATGAAATGATGGCAGCAGGTGTGTCACTGGAAATATTCTGCAAGTGGGAACCTGCACTGCAAAAAAGCTGCAAGAACTATTCTTGAAACTTGTGAATGTACGTGTAACAATCATACACCTGTTTATGTATCCAGATATGGCAGTTGCCTATTCAATTCTGTCTGTTGCATTGTTTGGTTCAGATGATCAAGCTATGGAGCTTCTTATGAGATGCTGCATAATGATGATAAATGAAGATAAGTACAGAAGTCAACACACAGATCAACATTGGCACTGGTACATACACACCACTGGAACCCCAACCATTATCAGATGCACTGCTGGTTATCCATCAGTGCTACTCATCTTTGAAGGCATCCAACTTGTATAAATGAAGAGTGACATGGATTAGTTAAATACGATCTTTCATGGGTGACAGTGCCCCCAGTAGCACTTTTGTTGCATACACTGGGGCATTTCCAGGAAGAGGCACTCACAGCAATGCAAAGGAGCCAGAAAACAACAAGTACTACATGCACACAGCAGGAACTGTTATGGAGGAGATTGGCAAAGCAATAAAAACATCAGTACCCATCAAGACCATCTCCAATAAACTCTCACTGGAAAACAGTGGTGCCAATGCTCCCAAAGACTATAAGAGTCATTCCAGCTCTACTGGTACAGATTTCAGAAAGTTGGTCGGGTCACCATCTCCGATTTTCTTCAAATTTTCAGGGCTGATTCATACACCATTCAATAGCTTAAATCTAAAATTTTAGCTTCCTCAGTCAAAAACGTTTAATTTTATGGTCACTTAAATGGCCCCCACCTTCGACAAAAAATGCCAATGTTGGGCTTGATCGGCCAACGCATTCATTTTGAGAGGCCTTGAAAAGTGTCTTCTAATAGGAGTAGAAGCTTCAAATTTGTCATGCCAATACAACTTCTGGTGGGCTTTTCAATTTTGCAAGCAAAAAGCCTGTGGAACAAATAGTTTCTGAGTTACAAGGGCTTAAACATGGCTCCATTTTGAAGCTTGCATCAATTCCTCCCACTTTTACGACTCTACCATTTTCAAAAGTTTTAGTTCTACATCAATCACAGCTGTTTTAATACTCCTAATAGTCTCTATGGGTTGTAAATTTATGAGTGAAATAAAAAAATAACCAAAAAAGGATTTTTTTATTTTTAAAAATTTCCAAAAGTTGATATTTTCACAAAATTTGCAAAATTAACATCAACTTTGGGGCTTAATATAAAGGTGTCCGAAATTAGTCAGGGAGTTGATACTTCTAGTAAAGAAAGATACATATGTGTACAAAAACATATATTAAGGAATAGATCTCAACTCAACTCCTTCATATAGTTTTGGCTATTCAAAGAAAAGTACTTTTTGTGAAAAATTCTGAATTTTTTCAAAATTTTGAAATTTTAAATTTCTTTTTACAACATTGAATTGTAATTTTACTTCCATTTTATTACTTGGTAAGTTAATTCACAAATGTTAAATTATCTAAATAAGTTTTACTCATAAAAAAGACAATATATACCTAGATTATTACTACATTTGCAGTTAACACAACAGATGGACCAGCTTGTAGGCTCAATACTTGGATCTACCTAAGTAAATCATGTAGAACCGTGTTCTACTGCTCTTTAAGCACTTCCTAGTAATTTAAATTATGCAGTTAGTACAGATAAACTAGCAGTAACCACCATTTTCAGTACAAAACCTTAAATTTAAGTAGCTTTGTTGTATTACTTCCCTTAATACAAGTGTACAGTACTTAGCTATATACAATAATGAATTCCTGAGTTTTTAAGCATGTGAATTATTGGCTATAAGTTCATATTCTTTTTTTAATGTGTGTTGTTTTATGTAAATTCGTATGTAAACTTATATATAGCTAATAACTCTTATGTTTAGACACTGACTCAGGAATTTATTATTGTACTCAGGCTTTAAGTCTGATTGTCTTCAACACTCCATGGCCTCACAGCCATAAATTGGCAATTTATTATTCAGCTTGATACAGGTCTGTAGTTACTTAGGCTTTTTTTAAAATACTCCTCAATTTTAGATAAACAATCATTTGATAACTTGTACTGTCTCCCCATTTTCCCAGCAACTGTAGGTGGTTCAATTGAACACAAAACATGTTGGAATGGAATCCAGCAAACGTCCTCTTGTTCAGGCCATTTAAAAGGATTCTTTTTCATGAAATTTACTAATAGATCCTTCTCAGTATCACACACTTCAACTATGTTTCCAACAAACCAGTCACCTTCATAGAAACAGGCCACATATGTACCAGGTTTATATTGGTAAGCCACATTTTCTTGTGTAGCATTGAGGAAGGAAAGTTGTACGTTAAAGAAATTTTCATCACTAGAAATTTTGTACAGTTTAATGCCTGTTGATGAAGGTCTAAAGCAGTGATATGAAGGGTTCCTGGGATTGTCTTAATTAAGGAATACCTTTTTTCTAACTCAAATAAATTAGCATTTTCCTCAATTTTAGCTGAATCAATGTACAGAAATTGTATACCATTAATATTAGATTTGCACCAATCGAACATCTCTTTTGGATTGGTGATGTGACCTTTACTTGTTGCTTGTAGACTTGCCCGGGCAACTAACCTTTTGACGGTGCCACCAACACCATCACAGGGGCTCTTTCCGTGAGAGGTGGCAAAAAGTTCCATTCACATGTTAGTTGGAAATCTTTTTCATGTAACACTGAATTAATGATGTTTTTATAGTTTTTATATTGACTTGCTGCGCCATCGCTAAAGTAACAAATATGTTTTAGTTTAGGATTCTGACTTTTAAGTAATTTCAAGGCTTCACATAAAAAAGAATGAACTGCAGTTGTGTTGTGTGTAAGTGAATCTGATATTACACAAAAATTTGTAACTTTTAGTTCACCATCAACTTTTTGATAGCAGACTACCAGATGCAAGGTAGCCTGGGTATTGTCCCAGTGATGCCCTTGTACGGCATCCTGAATTATAAAACTATAGTTTTCAGAGAAGTCAACATGCACTAATGCTGTAGAATCATTGAGGTTTTCTTTACAGTCGGACAAATATTTTGATTGGGCTTTTGCTATGAAATGGTGTACTTTCAACTTTTTTGCACTTTCACGTATGTCTTCTACATTCGAAACACTTTTTGTCATTGTGACCAGTTGGGTATGGTCTGTATGAAGCCACTGCTTAAAGGAAACCTCATCATCCATGTCATAATCATTATTTTCAAAAATGGTAAAAAGCCAATCCCGTAATTCATTTAAACCAGGACATGTTTTGCAGTTATTAATCATGCAGTTTTTGGTTTCAGTGTTGCAGACTATTTTCCCTAGTAACACTCTTAATTCTACTTTGATGGGGAGTGATTCACATAAAAGTTTAAAGTTCTGGTGTATTTCACAAATGCATACATTGTGTGATCCTTTACTCCCCGAGTCCCCACACCCATACACCATTTTGGTCTCAGTTCAAAAAACTTTGATTTGGAGATTTTGTCATTTGGATATTTATTTTTGTAAAGCGTATATAATTCTCTGATATTTGTCAACAACAGTATTTTCTGCTTGTGAACCTTCCCTTGTGGTGTTTTTATTGATTTGTAGTCTTTTTTACCAGGGCATTCTCTAGTATATTCATTGTTTTGGAAAAATTCTATCACTCTTTCCTTTATTTCATCGCTTATACCCTTGCTACTCTTTTTATTTCTCATTATAGGAAGGATACCTTCTTTTCTCTTTAAGGCCCTCACAGCATTAACCATTCTGGCTGACACTTCAAATTCTTTCATAATTCTTTCTCTGGACCAGGTTTTACCAATTGGAAGGAGTGTTAGAATTTATCTTTTCTTGTCTGGTACTAGTTTTACACTTTTCTTTCAGTTCCTCTATCATATGCTGATAACACTTTTCTTCCTCACTCTCTATAGGTTTCTCCGCTTCCTCATCCAAAATGCTAGGCTTCATATGAAGTACTTTTGACAGCTTTGATTTTGTTGATGTTTCAATTTGCTTTAGTTTCCTTTTCGCGTAAAACTTTTGATCTCTTGCTCTTACATACTTAATGGGTGAGCATTCTAGTGAACCTAACATTTCGTCAAATGTCTCCTTAACTATTTCTTCTGGAACATATTCATCACTACCTGAGTCTTTTTCATCTTCAATCGTCTTGGCTCTAGAGAAGCATGTTGAGCAAAGTTTCTGTCCTGGTATCAGATTCAGTCTAGTTGCTATGTCTTTGTCAATAATTTGTAGTGATTCTGCAAATAAAGTAGGGTAATGTAAACTCTAAACACATTGGAAAATAATTTTAAAACCTCAACATTTGGTTATAGGCTATTCGTATAAAATATTCAAAACATATGCATTCAGTAGCACATTATATAGCCTACCCTATTAAAATTAAATAGCTAATTTAGGTTACAATTTACAATATAAACTTCTTTATGAAATATAAATATATTAGTAGCTACCTATATTTACTTACTTGTTATCTTCTTTCGATAATTTCTCCATGGATCTTGGCAGCTACGTTGCACTTGTTGGTAATGCATTCTAAACATTTTTTCATGGTGGTAGCATACAGTAGCACTATTTGGGTTGATTACAATTGCTTTTGTTCTCCACAATAGCAGTTTCCTTGTTTCATCTGTCAGCTCATGTAAGGTATACATACCCACCTTCCTGGTGAGTGTGTTCATGACATGGATCATCCAAGTTCATCCCAAAACTGCACTTTGATTCTTCGTTAGAATAAGCCATTATTACAGGCAGTAAAATTAAGTTAATTGCTCTAGTTAAATTTTCTGAAAATAAAAGATCATGATCTATAAAATAGGCCTGGACATTAATGATTAACCATCATGTTTTACATTTATAAGAATATACAAAGCGAAATGAGCTACCCAGAGCCCTTCGAGTCGCTGGTTGTTTTGACAGACATATTAAATTTCTTGTATGTTTTAGACTTATTTACATATTATTACAATTGTAAATCAACTTAATAAGTAATAAAATGGAAGTAAAATTACAATTCAATGTCATAAATATAAATTTAAAAATTTACAAATTTTGCAAAAATTTGAGATTTTTCATAAAAAGCACTTTTCTTTGAATCACCAAAACTATATGAAGGAGTTGAGTTGAGATCTATTCCTTAATATATGTTTTTTTACACATATGTATCTTTCTTTACTAGAAGTATCAACTCCCTGACTAATTTCGGACACCTTTATATTAAGCCCCAAAGTCAATATTAATTTTGCAAATTTTGTGAAAATATCAACTTTTGGAAATTTTTAAAAATAAAAATAAATCCTTTTTTGGTTATTTTTTATTTCACTCATAAATTTACAACCCATAGAGACTATTAGGAGTATTAAAACAGCTGTGATTGATGTAGAACTAAAACTTTTGAAAATGGTAGAGTTGTAAAAGTGGGAGGAATTGATGCAAGCTTCAAAATGGAGCCATATTTAAGCCCTTGTAACTTAGAAACTATTTGTTCCACAGCCTTTTTGCTTGCAAAATTGAAAAGCCCACCAGAAGTTGTATTGGCAGGACAAATTTGAAGCTTCTACTCCTATTAGAAGACACTTTTCAAGGCCTCTCAAAATGAAGGCATTGGCCAATCAAGCCCAACATAGGCATTTTTTGTCAAAGGTGGGGGCCATTTAAGCGACCATAAAATTAAAAGTTTTTGACTGAGGAAGCTAAAATTTTAGATTTAAGCTATTGAATGGTGTATGAATCAACCCTGAAAATTTGAAGAAAATCGGAGATGGTCACCCGACCACCCCTGTACCAATTGAGCTGGAATGACCCATAAGCAAGTCAAAAACAAAAATTATATCATCAAACTCTAGGAATGACAGCAAAATTGTTTAACTGGACCATCTTACAAGAATAATTTTGCAGACCACATTCAAAATGTAACACAGCATTAGTTTGTACCGTACATCAAACAAACACCATCCATTATTCTTAAGATCCTTATTTTTGCACGGAAATGCAACATTTGGAACATACCACAATTCTTTTCGCACCTAAAAGGAAAACTTTTAAATGTGGCTACTTCAAAATTGACATTTGGGAGTGAAGAACAACAAGCCTTAAAAAAGGCCATCAAAGAATTTCCCACAGTCACAGGCTCACAGCAAGTAACTTGTGTTTGTCATTTGAAAGAAAATACTTCCCACTATCTTTAGGATAAAGTGTGGCTGAACACTGGAAACAGAAATGCCATAATAAAGTTTTTGGGGACAGCAGATTATACAATGCAGACTGTACTATAGTATTCAAGGAAAGGACAGAGGACATCAGGAAACTATGCAAAACAACAGCCCCTAAATTTGAGAGCTATTTTGACGAGCATCTTTTACCCCTAATAAAAAAATAATATTTTCCAGCCTCAGCAATTACAAGTTATTGATAAGGGATGGACAAATAACCATGAAAATATTAACCATGTACCCAAACAGTCAGTGGAATGGCAGCCTCAGAACACCAACTTGATAGAAGTGAACACAATTATGGATGCACAGGACTTGGAGAGAGCACTATATGGATGGGGAAATTACCGGTACAGGCTGGCTGACAACTACCAGCATTATTTTGTCAGTCCAATGAGTGGTGCCAGATTAGTATTGGAATTTTTAAAGGATACAAATAAGTATGGAAAGTTTGTAACATTGACAGATGGTAATTTGCATGTTCTGTCAATACCATCAGGAAGAAAGAAACCAGGGCAATGGAAAAGAAAAACTTCAACAATGATAAGTATCAGCAAAAAGAAGCAGTGTATTTAACAAGACTGGCTCATTTTAACTTCGTGTAGATCAGTACAATGTAATGTAACATTATTGTAACACTTATCAGGGTGTGTTTGCATGCATTACACTGCTTTTTTTCTATTTTGCAAGTTCCCTTTAACATTTTAAAATTTTAATAAACAAACATTCCTCAATTTTTACTATAATAATTATTTTATCTTATAAACTTAATTTTGTATGTATTATCAATTTAATTTGTTTGTAATATTTTACTCAAGATTGTTAATAAAGGGGTCTACAACCTTCCAGTAGTGTAAGAGCAATGCTTTTATAAACAAACTATCATGACTATCAAATACAGTACTGAAATAACCAATGGTTATTTGACCCAAGCTCTGGCTGAATAACTTCTGCCTTTAAAATATCCAGTCTATGCAGCTTAATATATACATTGCTTTTGGCAAGTTTTGGTTGGTTTCTGAGAGTTTTGGTGGTTTTTGGTGCTTAGTCCAACTGGCTTGAAGGGGGGCAATGTAGGGCAACCAAGCTTATCCCTAACCTAAGAAAGTTAGAATACAGGGAAAGAATAAAGGAACTGGGTATGTTTAGTTTTCAGTATTTGAGGGAAGATATGATACAGATGTTCAAAATGTTTTCAGGTTTGGACAATTTAGAGAACTTTCTTATCAGAGGCTGATGGAAAAACTTGAGCATAATAAGAAAATTTGAAAACAGACTTGTAGACTGGATCTATGAAAATATTTTTTCATTCATAGTAGATTTTTGGAATGGCTTACCATATGTGATAAATAGTGGCTCCTAAGTTTTAAGAAAAATTTGGATACTTTCATAAATGAAATAGAGTTTGGAGATTGCAAAATTGTATATTCTTAGATTAAGTTATGTAGGTTATGTAGCTCTGTAAATAGTTATACTATATTTTAACCCTTTACTACATAAAATGACAAATTTGTAACATGTCAAATACACGCATTCATAACTTAATCCTACAAAAAATACATAAAGGGTTAATCAGCCAACTTGAGATTGATATTTTGCACAACTTTTTTTTTTTTTTTACAAGAGTACATTACAGGCTTTTGAGGAATTTTGGAATTTTAGGTTAGTTTTAGTATATAACCTAACCTAACCACTATTATTATAGTTTCAACCACAACTTGATTACTGCATATTTGATACGTTGTTTAGCTATATCTCTTCATTTCAGACAACTTTTTCTAATACCACTTCCGTCGCAAATGGATAATAACAGAGATAATAAATGTAATAATTTTTGGTCTGCCATATTGTCTCAGTCTAGCCATGGGTACAGTGTGAAGGTTATGCTCTTACTCCATTTGAAGTGATTCATAAATTTGTTAAGAACAACATTGCCCAGTTACGTTAACTGAATGTCCAGTTACGTTAACTGAATGCCCAGTTACGTTAACTGAATGCCCAGTTACGTTAACTGAATGCCCAGTTACGTTAACTGAATGCCCAGTTACGTTAATTGAATGCCCAGTTACGTTAATTGAATGCCCAGTTACGTTAATTGAATGCCCAGTTACGTTAATTGAATGCCCAGTTACGTTAATTGAATGCCCAGTTACGTTAATTGAATGCCCAGTTACGTTAATTGAATGCCCAGTTACGTTAATTGAATGCCCAGTTACGTTAATTGAATGCCCAGTTACGTTAATTGAATGCCCAGTTACGTTAATTGAATGCCCAGTTACGTTAATTGAATGCCCAGTTACGTTAATTGAATGCCCAGTTAGGGCAACTGTACAGTCTAGGGTGCATCAAAAATGGCAACTTTCAAAAACTGATTTGGCCCTACGTTATTATGGTTACATTCCCTAAAAAAAATTTGCATGCAAAATTTCAGGTCAATTGATTAATATCTACTAGGTCCACCTAGCTCCTAAACTTTTACAAAAATTACCTTTATTTTATTGAATTGAATGATCCTTAAGGTACTATAGGCCTACTATGTTTAGTTTGTTTGTGTTTAAGCCATAGCTACTATTAATAACGTAACTGAATGCCCAGTTACGTTAAGTGAATGCCCAGTTAGGGCAACTGAATACCCAGTTACGTTAATTGAATGCCCAGTTTGGGCAACTGTACAGTCTGGGTGCATAAAAAATGGCAACTTTCAAAAATTGATTTGGCCCTACGTTATTATGGTTACATTTCCTAAAAAAAATTTGCATGCAAAATTTCAGGTCAATTGATTAATATCTACTAGGTCCACCTAGCTCCTAAACTTTTACAAAAATTACCTTTATTTTATTGAATTGAATGATCCTTAAGGTACTACAGGCCAAGTATGTTTAGTTTGCTTGTGTTTAAGCCATAGCTACTATTAATAACGTAACTGAATGCCCAGTTAGGGCAACTGAATACCCAGTTACGTTAATTGAATGCCCAGTTTGGGCAACTGTACAGTCTGGGTGCATAAAAAATGGCAACTTTCAAAAATTGATTTGGCCCTACGTTATTATGGTTACATTCCCTAAAAAAAATTTGCATGCAAAATTTCAGGTCAATTGATTAATATCTACTAGGTCCACCTAGCTCCTAAACTTTTACAAAAATTACCTTTATTTTATTGAATTGAATGATCCTTAAGGTACTACAGGCCTAGTATGTTTAGTTTGCTTGTGTTTAAGCCATAGCTACTCTTAATAACGTAACTGAATGCCCAGTTACGTTAAGTGAATGCCCAGTTAGGGCAGCTGAATACCCAGTTACATTAATTGAATGCCCAGTTAGGGCAACTGTACAGTCTAGGGTGCATAAAAAATGGCAGCTTTCAAAAATTGATTTGGCCCTACGTTATTATGGTTACATTCCCTAAAAAAAATTCACATGCAAAATTTCAGGTCAATTGATTAATATCTACTAGGTCCACCAAGCTCCTAAACTTTTACAAAAATGACAATTTTTGGGATAAATTGCCTTAAATTATTTTTTTCACATATACCTTTATTTTATTGAATTGAATGATCCTTAAGGTACTATAAGGCCTAGTATGTTTAGTTTGCTTGTGTTTAAGCCATAGCTACTATTAATAAACATCATTTGCCATCATGAAATACCTATAGCTAGCTATTTTTTCTTATTTTCAGGCATGTAGACTACTTTAATATTAATCTATGTTTCTATTACAGGTCAATTTTTTATATATGTTGGTGATAATAGTTGATATATGATATAACGGATAATAGTGGTAAAGCCAGTGAAGCCACTTCTAGTGGTAAAACTTGTTCAAGTGGTGCAGATAAAGTTGATGTAAAAACACGAAAAAAAACCTGTATATTTGGATTAGGTCCTGGCATCACAAATAATGATGCAAAGATTGTAGGATTTCAGTTGCCAACAAGTGAACAAGTTCTTAGATGTTTCCTATTTCACCAGCAACAGGGTCTAAAAGAGAGAAGAACTAAGCGAGATATAGCTAAAATTGTTTTAACAGAAATTCAACCATTCTACAATAAAGCCAACATACCAATGATTACTGAGAAAAAAGCATGTGAGAAAATAATTTTGTTGTCAGAAAAGAATGCGAAACTGAGAGAAATTCCATTGAAAAGAAAGGAGCTACAAAGTACAAAGACAAGACTAGAAGATATGGAAATGCAACTTAAAATGACTTTTCCACTGTGGATTAAAAATACCAAAAAAATTATGAGTAATCCAGAAGATATACAATTTCTTCAATCTATGCAAGGGGATAGAATTGCTTCTTTTGGAGCTCATGATCAAACTTTAGCATCCAAAATGAAGCGCATTAATTTTCGTAAATGTGAAGAAAATGCAAGAAAAGAAAAGGAATTGAGAGACACTGAAGCTTCTTGCAGTTATGTTGAATTAGAAAGCAGTAGCACAAGCGATACAACTACCATTGAGAGTGAGTCAGAAGCTAATGATGGAGCTGAAAAAGATGGAAAATCCACACAGTCAACAGTCTGTTTAGGTACTCAAGCTATCATTCCTCATGACATTCTGAAAAGACCGAAACTTGTTTCTTTGGCATCAAGAATGAAAATGACTCCGGCACAACAGGCTGCATTCACAAAAGCTTTTGTTGAAGAATGTGGTGGTAACACTAAGGCAGTGGCAACTTCATATGCTACAGCTGATAGAGCAAGATGCGAAGTAGCCCAAAAAAATTCAAGTTCCATTAAAAAATCCTGGAATCCTCCTAAATTGGCCTCTCTTCATTGGGATTCGAAAATAACTTCTACTCTGCAGGATAAATATGTTACAGAAGAACAATTAGCAGTATCAGTTGGAAATTCAATGGATCTCAAACTACTTGGTATTCCATCATATCATCCTAGTGCTGGTGGCAGTGGCCAATCTGGGAAAAACTTGACTGAAGAAGTTATGAAGCTACTGAAATTGTGGAACTGCTCCGATTCAATAGTGAACTTGGTTTTTAACACTACAGCAACCAACACAGGACATGCGAGTGCTGCATGCATAACTATCCAACAAGAGATTGGATGGCCTTTATTATGGTCTGCATGCAGGCATCATGTTGGTGAAGTTATTATGAGTCATGTGTTTCAGGACATGAAAGTAGAAACTTCGAGTGGACCAGAAATTAATGTCTAACAGATTTCGAGAAAAGTTTCAGTGGATTTCCAAGGATGAAAAATTGAAAAAAATTGACTTCAATCAGTACTCCAAAGCTGTCCAGGAGATTCTTCAGGAATGGACTGATTATGCAATTCAAATAAGTAATATAGAAAAGCAACATACACGATATGACTACAAACAATTTTCTGACTTAGTTGTGTTATACTTAAATGCAGGACCTAGTGATAAGGATATAACCCTTCAGCGACGTGGTGCTATACATAGAGCCAGATGGATGAGTAAAGCAATATATGCTCTAAAAATTGCATTACTAGAAGATAATATCTCGAAACTACCTTCAGTAACAATCACAAACAAGCAACAAATTCTGAAACTAAGAGACTTTGCAACCTTCATTTCACTGATTTACTACCCATGGTGGATGACCTGCTCTTCAGTTTTTGATGCACCATAGCACGATTTGCAGCTTTACAAAAAGCTTCTTAGATACGAGGAAGTAAACAAGCAAATAGCAAAAAGTGCTCTAACATCTTTGAAACGTCATCTCTGGTAGGTACCTTTCATCAGAGATGATTCCTCTTGTATTATTCAGCGATTTGGTTCCAAAAAATGAACTTTGTGCTATAACAAACCATCTACTTTCCTATAAACCACACAAGATTGAGACAGTAGTTCCAGAAGGTAGACATGGATCTAGTTTTGGAAAGCCTAATTTCCCTACCAATCTACGATCAGAAACCACACTAGCTGACTTGGCTAACAAAAACTCATGATTCATATTCTCTTCACTACAGTTAGACTATGATTTTTTAATGGTTGAGATTGTTGAATGGAAAATAACAGCATCATTTATATCTTCCAAAGAAAAACTTTTGGCTATAAATGTCATAAATGATGGCTCTGAGAGGGCAGTAAAACTATGCAGTGACTTTTATGAGGCTGCAAGGACTGAAGAACATCTTCAAAATGTTCTCCAAATTGTAGAAGCTGACAGAAAAGCCACCCTTAATCTGAGAAAGAGAAGCTTCTTTATCATCTGTTTTAAAAGAAAAAAGGACAAAGAAGAATAATTAAGATATCAATAAGCAATAAATCAATTTTTACAAGTATTTTATCATGAAATACCATTTTTAATAGGTGGAGGTGGTCGGTGGGATGCTTGGCAAGTTGGGTCCTCGTCCCGCATCCTGGTAACTCACTTCATGATTCTCAGAATAATATAAAAAAAAAAGTCTAAAAAGACAGATAATTTCATGAATTGAGGCTAAAACTTGCCTAAAACTAACTCTATTTACAATTTTTTTTTCAAACAAAATCTACAATGCTTACACAAGATTTTCTAATAAAACCATAAAATTCCACAATTGTCAAATTTTCATCTTCGAGGTGGACCCACTAAATATTGTCAGAACAGCTTGAAACATGGACACTGAAGGTTTGTTGAGGATTATAACCATAATATCATAGGGCCAAATCAATATCCGAAGTTCGAAATTTCACCCCTTATAGGCTGATACACCCTACTGTACACCCTTGATGATTAGTTAGGTTAAGTCATGATATTTTCGTTAGTTTAACAATTTATTTTTTAAACTAATTTACAGCCAGATTCTGAAGGAATCATTTTGTGGAACCAATTCTGAAGGAATCATTTATCTTATCACTGTCATAACCCAACCCAACTCAATCCAGTAGATTGGATTGAGTTGGGTTGGGTTATGAAACTTATGTTTTTCCTATATTTTTTGAGGTGATTCACTCAAATTTGGAATCCATTTCCATCACAAATCACTCATTTTTGGCTTTTGATATTGGAGGGGGGGGAGATCTCCAAAACAAGTGATTTGCAACAGAAACTGATGCCAAATTCGAATGAATCGCATCAAAAAATATAGGAAAAATATAAGTTTCATATTCAAAATGAATTGGGGCCAAAACTGCAAATTTAACAAGTTCAGTTCCTAGGTTTTCCATTGGTTTCTGATATGATTCATCTGAAAATGACATTCATTTCCATCGCAAATCACTTGTTTTTACCCCCCCCACCCCCCACCCCACCCAAAAAAACCAGATTTCCCATGCATTTCCCCCATATTATGAGGGGAGGGGGGAGGGGGGGTTACAAAAACTAGTAATTTACGATGGAAATGAATGTCATTTTTGGATGAATCACATCAGAAACCACCGGAAAACCTAATTTTTATTTTTCAAAACAAGTTGTAGTTGAAACTATAAATTTACCACCTAACCTATATTCCCCCCACCCTCTGATTATGTTTGAGGTTTGAACAAAATTAACCTTTGTTCAAACTACATCAAAAACCATTAGAAAAACAATTTTGATTTACAAAGCCTGTAATATACACTTGTAAAAAATTTACCAACTTTTTCATAAAATATAGCTCAGGATTGGATAACCTCGATAGACCCCAGTGGCTTCATATTTTCCAAATAAAATGCAAATGTAAACCTCACTAGGCCAAGGTGGCTTCATGTTTTCCAAATGAAATATAATGTAAAAATGTAGGTTTAGACGATTCATCTCACTTAACTTAGATAACTTTGATAGGCCCAAGTGGCTTCATGTTTTCCAAATGTGATGTGATGTGATGTAATTTTCATAGGTATCATTCACAAATTTAGATTTAATTTTACAACCTATTCCCTTCTCTAAATCATTAAGATACAAAAGAAAGTGTAATTAATATAATTATAAACTGCAAGTTGAGTTCTAAAATGACTTACCATATGATGTGGTGAACTGTAACTCCATATAGGCTAGGCTAAATATTTAAAATTGGTCTCGACTCTTTTGATGATAAATGCATTACTAGAAGTCTACTGCGAAATTCCAGACGCCAGACGCATTTTTATAACACCTTAGTAGACCTAATATGCTAAATTGGATTGGATTAGATTGGTGAAGTTTAGTTAGTTAGGCTAGTCACAAATTAGGGTCTCGAGACGTTTCTATATGCATCAGGCACCTGAAATCTTACCCTCATCACTGATACCGCACAAGCTGAAGCCCTATGACTAACAGCCTTCCCTAAGGAAAGCTCTTTGCCTAACCAGGTTCTGCTTCCGATTAGGCCTACCTAAAATTTCGTCCTAACTAGATATCAAAAAGATTTTGTAGGGTTATGGGGCCTACATCCTAACGTCACTGGTTTTAAGCCCAATATTACATTCTACGTTAAAGGCTGTCAGACACTCGGATAATTCAACTGGGTTTAGCTTTAATCGAGAATGAGCTCTTATCAGTTACGTCTCGTTCAAGAAGAGCGCTCTATGTGCACACCCACCAAACATGAAGGTGTATATAACTGTTAAGACGTTTTCTTTTCGTCAAAAAACTTGACCCGAGTGGCCTAGTGGGATACACAGTAAACTAATGGAATAGAACCTATGGAGAAAAATTGAAACTGAGTCGTTGCTATGAAATTGGTATCCATACTGGCATTCATGACGTCACACTTCTCTTTCTTATAGAGCGGCCATCCTTAGTTTATGCACTGTTATGATATTTGAATTTATCATCATTATTATTATTATTATTACTAGTACAGTTCCCGTCACTTCGCTGACGGTTAGACAGGCTAAACTACAAAAAAAGAACCCAGCCGTGAAAATTTTGAGCTTCACATTGTGTCAACATTTCTGAATCTTGTATCTCCCAAAACCTCCTCACCCCCATTCATACAATTTGGGGGCTAACCTTATTATTATACAAAGAAATACTAGGAGCACTCAATATATTTTGCCCCACCCTTTTTTCTTAGCTAAATAATAGGCCATGGGGCTGAAATGTCTTTTGGGTCGTAAGTTTGAACTTTCTGCGTTTCACATAACCGGATTTTTCCAGTTTGAACCTCCCCTCCTTGTATAAAACCGCTTTTAAACGCCCTTGTATAAAACCGATGGTTAACGCAGTCTCAAAAATGGCGTCTGACAGTCATATGCGTCGTAAACAGAGAGCCGTTATCGAGTTCTTAACCGCAGAGAAGGAAACAGTTGGAAATATTCACAAACGTCTACAAAACGTTTACGGAGATGCTGTTGTTGATCGAAGCACAGTTGGACGCTGGTCTAACCGTGTGAGATCATCGGAGAGAGGGAAAGCCAGCCTCGATGATGAGCCACGCGGTCGCCCGCCATCGGCTGTGACATCTCACACTGTGCAACGTGCTAACAGCATCATTCGATCAAATCGGCGCGTCACATACAAGGAGCTATCACTGGAGCTAGGAATTAGTGAAGGAAGTGTGAATACGATAATTTAGCAACTGGAATACTCAAAAGTGTGTTCACGGTTTGTTCCTCGCGAACTGACTAAAGATCACAAAGCCCAATGAAAAGAAATTGCTTCTGAGTCGTTGGTTCGATACGAGACAGAACTTCAGAAGGGGATGACTTCCTTTCACGAATCGTGACTGGGGATGAGACTTGGGTACACCCAGAGATGGGCAAGATCACCAACTTTGGTGATCTTGAAGATCAAGATCAGATCACCAGAAAAATGTGATCTTAAAGATCCAGATCAAGATCGTGATCTTGAAGATCACTTTTCAAGATCACTTTTTAAGATCACTTTTATATGAATTGAAAAAAGTTGTACTCTTGTAGAGTAAACAAAAACAAATTATTTTGTTAATCACTCCTGAAAAGTATCACTCCTAATACTCCCCTGAGGGCTGAGGCAATACAAGCATCGCATCCTACCCATGTCACCTGATCTAAACCACGGGGATTGACGATTCCCCTTTCAGTTTTTCAGGTGGTAAACTTAAAACTTAGTATTATCATAACTTATCAGCAAAGAAAAAACTATTAAATGACCTACATATAGTTTTTAGTTCTATTTTTCTCAATTCTCATTTCACCAGGTCCATAACCCATATCAATGAATGGTCAGCATATATAAGTAAACATTTTTTACATAGAATTTAATTTTACAGTTTTACTGCAGTACGCAATTACTGACAATATAAGGGTAAAAACCGCAAGTTAAGAGTGTTAATTTAATGTTCAACCGCTGTAAACATTTTCTTTCAGCAAAACCAATTGTTCAAAGTTACCATCCGAGAGACGACTTCGTTTGGGGCTATGAACCATGCCAGCAAACGAAAACAACCGTTCCACTGGTGCAGAGGAAGGTAGCGTGGTGTTATACCTCTTGAAGATCTTCTTTATAGCAGGATACCTATCTAAAGAGTCGAGTGCCTTACTGGTGTCCTGCAAATACTTGAGGACTTCCAAGTCTTCCTTGTTGTTAGGAGCAGAGAATGAGCCGTCCATAGTTCTGAAGAAATCGTCTTCAGATGATGAGTCTGAGTTCACCGAACTATTACCACTGCTGTCAGAATTACAATTTCTTACAGCCATTTGCAGCTTGTCTTTTACTTGAGACTTGATTGCTTCATGATCGCCGAAATTAGGCCCTTGCAACAATGATATCCATCTAAGTTTGAAATACGGATGAGATACTGAGGCCAAAACGGCATCAGTTACCTCGGGGCTCAACGACAAAAAATGACCAAATCTGGCATTGAAGCCAGAGACGACTGCTGCCAGTAATGGCATGCAGTGTCTCAAGCGCAGGTCGTTTGGTTGGATAGGCTCCAATCTTGCGAGGGCATCTTGAGTCACTAGGACTGTTGGAAGAAGACAACCGTAGTAGCATTCTTTCTCTGCCTATAATTTGTTGAGGGCTGCTGCAATTGGTTTTAGAACAGATAAATATTCTGAAATAAATTCCAATTCATTGTCTTTGAGGATGGGTAGATTCAGTTCTTCAAGAGCTACATTCACGTCGTTCTTATGTTTATATATTTGGCTTAATGAGTCGTACATTCAGTTCCATCGGGTGACGCATGGGTACCTAAACTGGACGCCAGTTATTTCCTGTATTTTTTCTGCTAACTTGGGTTTACCAGCAGCATTCCACAGCGCCGAACATTTTCCCATTGCAGAATGCTTTATCTTCTTTAGTCCAGGTGAATTCAGTCCTTTATCTGCATCAGTTGTTGCTACCAAGTTCAATGTGTGGGAGGCACATCGAATATGGGATGATAGTTTCACTGACTCCTCTCCATGCTCTCCTGAATGTTCAGGAAAGTTGCTGATGATAACCTCTTCATCTGAATCTTTTTCATCATCATCTTCATCTGCATCATCTTCATCAATGTCGTCAGTACGATTCTGAACACGAACACCGAACTCTTTAAAGCATTTCACCATGTTCGATGCATTGTCGGTGACTGTAGATACAACTTTTCTATAAGATAAACCATGCTCCGAGTTGATCCTGTCCAATATTCCAGCAATTTTATCAAAGCTATGTGTTCCACGAAATCTTCGGCATGCCAGTGCAGCTGATCCTCGCGACAAGTCATCATTGATCTGTAATGTAAGAATATAAAATCAATGTTTGTATGAACATTTTTTTAAGCTTAATTTAATAATATTGGTTAGACACGCACCAGCTAAACTGCGCCACCAAACATTGAAGAGAAGAACTATGTGATATAAAGGAGGCAATTCAGCGATGAGTCGCCTACCATACCACCACATCAGTGACCCATCCCATAAGAGCAAAATGTGGAAGAGTCCATATTCACAGCCTGTGAATATGGACTCTTCCACATTTTGCTGTGAATCAGACACAATGACAGATGACAGAATCAGTGAATTAGTGTGAAATTACTGTGAATCACAGCAAAATGAAGACTCACCAAATTAATGAATGAGGAACACATGTCGAATAATTGAAAAGATTATACTATAAGTCTATCAGACTATCAGTCTGTCACCAATGGTCAATTTATCAATTATATAAAAATAATACACTAAATCAATAGCATACCCAATGCGCAGTGACTCCCATGAAACTGCGGTGATTAGTTGACCATATGTCGCATGTAACACACACATGGTCAACTGCTGCCAGTTTTGCTTGTATGTCTTCCTTCATTGTACTGGTTGTTGTTGCAAGAGATCTAGCCAGGGTGCGTCTAGATGGCACCTGAACAGCCGGGTTGACGTCTGAAAAAAATATTTAAAAATTAAAACAAATACAATAGATTAGCTATGGAAAAAATATCAAAATATTTAGCTAGGCTAGCGATAGTCTAATGTTCATACAAATAATATGATTAATTATTTTAATCAGATATTAGCTATGGAAAAAATAGCAAAATATTTGAGTTATACTAACATGAAAGAAGATCCTTAAATTCATGTAGTTCAACTAGGCTCAATGGTAGGAGCCCATTAGCCACAAGCGAGAGAATCTTCTTTTCAAGGATATCCTTGCATATTGGTGGTCCTGGTTTTTGCTTGGAAATGTGGAACATGCTTAGTGTTGACTGCTTGGCAATTTTGGCAGGGCCAGCATTGCTGCCGCTGGCATCTTCTTCTTTAGCTGGACGCTTGCGAGATTTCTTCTCCGATTCATATTCACCCAAAAGATCCGAATGTAGTTTCTGCACAAGAAAATAAATTATTATCATGCGGAGAGACTTCTTGAACACCCTGTATAATATTTATCAGAGTATCAAAACTTCTAGTTGAATTAATACTTAACAAGATTCTAAAATTTTGTTATCTTTAACTAAAATTATTTCACCATGATCAGTGCATTTTTATCCTATGTTAAATTGAAAGCCGAATTTCGTCCTTCAGTAACTAAATAGGAGAAATTACAGACATGGATCAGACAGAGAGAAAGACAGATACACCTGGCGTTTTATTATAGTTGGATATCGGCAGTTTTTAATGTAGTTACTAGTCCATAATCTATTAATATCTGAAGTGCACAATATATTCAAATGGACGTCTATGTAAATGTAGCATTAGTCTTGTATGGCACCAGTCACTTAAAATATGACTTGAACCATTATGTTAATGTTGCTACTTACTACTTAGTTACTAAGTAGTACTAACCCTGAGGTGCCTCAGAAGATTGCTTGTTGAGTCGAGGCCAGCAGACAGAATTGTAGTTTTCTTTGTACACTGCCTACAAATAACTTTGATACTGTTTCCAGTTTTTTCGACAATTTGAAAATATTTTCCGTTCAATAGCACAGATTGATCCTTATTACCAACATTGTTATCTAAATATATTGAATACTGTTCTGGTGACAACCTAGAATATTGGGTTCCCTTGGGAGCCTGTTGAAGTTGGAAAATTGCACTCATTATTAAAAAATTCAATCTGTAAATAAAATATGTTTAGAATTAATTTATTTGAATACGGACCTATAGGCTATATTTTATGCCTATATATATAATATATTAATAGAACACTTTTAACATAATTGCACAGTAAATTACACTTTTTACGAGCCTAAATTCCACAGCAACTACACCTTCCATGAGCCCACGCATGACGCAAGTCACCCAACTAACAGAAAACATAAACAGTCGGTGTTGAACAAAGTTGCCACCAGATGTCGCTTGGACAAAAAACAAATGACATTCGCATAGCGGCATATTTAAGAATCTGAAATTAAAAGTGATCTTGAAGTCTAAAGTGATCTTCAAGATCAAGATCACAAGAAATAAAGTGATCTTAGATCAAGATCAAGATCACCATAATAAAAGTGATCTTCAAGATCAAGATCAGATCACGATCTTGATCTTCAAGATCACGATCTGATCTTGAAGATCAAGATCGTGCCCATCTCTGGGTACACCACTTTGAACCTGAAACAAAACGCCAATCCATTGAGTCGCATCACGCAGACTCTCCACGCAAGAAAAAGTTCAAAATGGCTACCTCTGCAGGAAAGGTTATGGCCACCATCTTCTGGGGTGATTCTGGTGGACATTATGAAGAAAGAACAAACAATCAACTCAGATGCATATATTGCTATCCTACAGAGACTCCAGAGACGTATAAAGCGAGTTCGACCGGAGAGAAAAATGGAAGACGTCCTCCTTTTCCACGATAACGCAAGACCACACAACAGTTTGCAAACAAGAGAGGCCATCACAAAAATGCGCTTGACTGTATTACCCCACCCTCCATACAGCCCGGATCTGGCACCTTCAGACTTCCATTTGTTTGAGCCAGTGAAGGATGCTATTCGTGGAAGAAAGTTTCAGAGTGACGATGAAGTTGTTGAGGAGGTTAAGAGGTGGCTTAACGGACTTTTAGCAGCAAGGAATAAAGGCCCTTGTTTCGAGGTGGAGGAAAGCCGTAGACAGAGCCGGATTTAGACGTGTGGAGGCCCCCCTACCTTAGGGGAAGACATAATTGAAGTCATCCATAAGATTCATAATATAATTAACATAATACAACTTTCAAAACATCGTGCACTCTTGTGTCTGTCCATTCCACTCATTTCTGCAAAAAATGAAAGCCTCAGGTTACTCGGGTATTCCATTATAGTGAGAGTAGGCCTAAAAGAGTAATAAAAACAAAATAATAATCAGTACACAACAAATAGTAATTGGTAAAAGTTTATGTACTACAGTGGTATTGGATGCGTGTGTTTTTTTGTTGATCATCTATCGGGTTTTCTAGTTTCGGGTTTTTTTCTATTTTGATAATGGCTTGTCAATATGTGGAGGCCCCCAAGATGTGGAGGCCCATGGGCAGCTGCCCACTTTGCCCACTCCTAAATCCGGCCCTGGCCGTAGAAAAGGATGGAGATTATGTGGAAGAATAAAAACTTGTAGAAAAGGTATGTAAGTACTTGTGTACAAAATTTCTGGAACTTACAAGGAAACTTGGAAAGAAAAAAAAGGTGGGGCAAAATATATTGAGTGGCCCTCGTACAAAGGACACCAAACAGCCACAGACCAGCTGAGGTAATTATTCGTTTTACCCCTGCCGGTCGATTTTTATATGAGGATAGGTTTTTTCTGGTGTATTTTGGTATGTTTTATTCAAATCTGACCTTCATTTCTCGTGCAAATGAACGAATTTTGAACCAAAATACCTCAGAAAAACCTATTCTCATATTATAACTAATATAACTAACCTAACCTAATTAGTATGCACCCGGCGAATTACGTCGAAATACGATAACTCACAACCAGAGCACGTACCAGGTTCCATTTCGAATTTGTCACTGGTTAGCGAGGAAGAAATCAACGCATGCGCGAAATAGTTCCTATTGTGAAAAATGCTCTGTATGAATTGGTCCACAATTAACCCACCCCTTATATCTCCAGTCTAACTATAGAGTAGATCAAGTCTAGCCTATAGGGGTCAGCCTAGAGATTCCGGAAATGGTCCAGAGCGGGCAGATAAATTGAGGTCCACAGTAGGATTCCTCACCAAGCTAGGTTAGGGCAATTTACCTTTACCTTTGTTAAGCTATGAGTTGATGCTGGGTCTTAGGCCACAATGTAGGCCTAAGTTGTCTGACCCAGCTTAATTTAATGAATCTACCTAAACTGGGTTAAAAACACAATTAGTCACTTACTGCTAGTTATTAGAGAGTCCCTTCTTCCGTCCTGGTTTAATTGTTAAGAGCGTACTCGCTGGTGGGGATCTTTCTTCGTTGTCTGTTCTTGTCCCTTCTCCAGTTCCGTCTTCTCGCCCCGTTCCTCGTTTTCGTTCTCCTTTGTTCTCCTTTTCGCGGGGCTTTTTCCACCAGCGTCGTGTTGGTTTTTTCCTCGGTTCGTTGATCGGTAATGTATATCTATTACCGAGCACGCTCTTGTCACACAGTATATAAATACTAGTGTGGAGAATAACTCTTGGTGAGCAACCAATTGGTTTCATCCACACAGTTATTGACATAAAAGGAATTTAATAATTGTTAGATTAACTACCTACCTACTCAGTGAACCATTTTCGTTACCTCCCAACTACCCACTCATCAGTTTTCCATATACTGGGGGCCCCGGGAGATAAAAATTTTGGTGTCATTGTCACCAATTTTTATGTCTGAGTGTAGACTAGCTAACTATTTGACTGTAAATGCCTGTTAATCTGATTAACAGCGCCTATCCTCACCTTCTCATGGAGAAGGTGTAGCATTTAATTAGAAGAGAAAATATACATCCATAGGATGAAACTGTCTATGGTCTTTACCATAAGAAAAGAAAAAGTGAAAGTTAGAAGATAAAATTACAATTCCCCAGCATCTATTTTTGTTGCAAAAATAGTCGCGCCTTTAATGCTGTTTGTCGCTGAGGTCTTGTGTCTGTCAATGTTGTAGTAGGATGCGTTACCACTCCTACTGTCAAAGGAATAGTTACTGGAAGTTCAGTGTCTCTAGTTGTTACTGTCAGTGGAGAAGGTTCTCCAAAGTCCATTGTTTTGGGTCCAGACTCTAAAGGGTACAAAAGAGAAATGTTCTTGTTGTGTCACCCGTTGAAGTCCTAATTTGACCACTCTTGTTACCCCGTCTGCCCCTGGTCTGAGTTCTGAAACTCTAGCCAGAGGCCAGTATTGTCTTGGAGTACTGTCATGTATGAGAACAAGGTCCCCTACCTTAATTGTGTCAGACCAATCCTTCTTAGTCATTTGTTTATGTCTCTCCCTTAGACCCATCAAGTACTCAGTTTTCCACTGTTTAATGAAATGAGCTTTAACTCTAGTTAAATGTTGTAACTTAGTCTGGAGCTCATCATGTCGTTGAGTCCAGTTTGGGTCTTCTGAAGAGTCTATATTGTAGTCCGGCAGGAGACTAACTTGTTCTCCCGAATCAAATGATTTGGAGTTAATGGTTCCGGGTCATTAATGTTGTCACTCACATAGGTGAGTGGTCTATTGTTGATGATGTTCTCAATCTCAGCCAGGAGAGTGAGCAACTCAAATAAGTGTATCTGTTTTTTGCCAATTGCTTTCTTCAAGCAATTCTTTACTGTTTGTATATTCCTCTCCCAGATAGAACCATACCAAGGAGAGGCAACCGGAATATACTTCCACTTTATGTTGAATTTTGTATATATAATTGTGTGAGTTCATCGCTTAACAAGTCGTGGATGACTTGTTCACCAGCCTTGAAATATGTAGCATTGTCAGTCCAAACTGTCTTTGGTACTGAATGTCGTGCACAGAATCTCTTAAAGACAGCAACAAAAGATTCTGCTGTAAGGTCCTCCACAACATCCAGATAAACAGCTCGTGAGGCAGCACATGTAAACAGTACAATGTACATTTTTTGTTCAGTGTCAACCACCCCTACAGTCAATGCTCCGGTATAGTCAATGCCTACAGTCTCAAAGGGTCTGTTGAGAGTAACTCTCTCCTCTGGCAAAGCAGGAGGATTTGGTTTCCTATAGGGCCTAGCATGAATACGCCTACATGTGACACACTCACTCAGGACTGTTTTAACAGTGATCCTTCCCTTGGGTATCCAATAAGTTTTTCTTAATGTAGTTAGTGTCTGTGGTACCCCCATATGATATACATCATTGTGTGTTTTTCTGATGATTAATGTTGTCAAATAGCTAAATCTAGGTAAAAGGATTGGATGTTTGCTTTTGTATGACAGTTTTGATTTGTCTAATCTCCCTTTACACCTTAGAAGGCCCTTCCTCATCTCTGAACAAGTTTAGATCCACAACTACTGATGGTACAGGTTCTTTTGTTTGTTTCCCATTAGTCAAGAATTCTAACTCTTTATTGTACTCTTTTTGTTGTGCATGGCCTATCCAGTACTTGGTTGCAACTTCTGTATAATTATGATTGTTTTTATTTAGCTGTTTGTTAATTGTAGTTAAACAGTTGTGAGCAAACCTCAAACAGTAGGCTGTGACCCTGACAAGTTACTGAAATCAGAATAACGTTCATAATTAGTGATTGGTTCAACCTTTTCATTTGAAAAGATTAAATTTAATGTCAAGTTAACTTGTTCCACAGGCCATTGGTCTGTATTACAGAGCCACTTAGGTCCCATAAACCAAGTTTTGTTTGACTTCAACAACTTGTAGGATAAACCTCTGGTCAGAAAGTCTGCTGGATTTTGTTTAGTTGGAACATAGTGAAAGTTTACTTGTAGGCTTTCATTAGCTTCAGCTATTTCTTTTAGCCTATTTCTTACAAAGATATTCTTACTATTAATGCTATCATTCCGTATCCAGGCAAGACAAATCTGACTGTCAAGCCAGATGTGGATATCAGTTATGTTCACATCATGGTAAGCATCCTTAAGCAATGAAATGGTTTTAATGGCTAATGCAGCAGCCAATAGTTCCAATTGAGGTATGGTTCGGGTAGGTTTGAGAGGTGCAACTTTCCCTTTTGCATAAATTAAATGACTTTCTATAGGACTTACAAGATACGCACAGCACCCATAAGCTTGTGTGCTTGCATCAGCAAACACATGAAGTCTCTAGGGCTTATCCCTAAACCCACAGCACCTTTGAATTTTAATGTTCTGCACTTTTGTTAAATCAGCAGCTAGTTTCTTCCAAGATTTTTGATTTTCATTTGTTATTGGATCATCCCACCCAACATTTGTCCTCCAAATTTCTTGGAGGAGAATCTTTGATTTTATTGTTGAAGGCAGGAATAGACCCATAGGATCAAAAATTTTGGAAGCCTCTGATAATATTTGTCTTTTAGTATTTGCTTCCTCATCAAGTTTAAAACCTTTAGTACAGATTGAATCATGACTGTTAGAAGTTGCATCCAAATACCAGTTCATACCTAAAGTTTTAACTCTGTCTGATGGCTCAGTAAGACCATTATTATCCTTTAAAATCTTTTTGTTTAAATCCTCATCATTTGAAATCCACTCTCTATGTTCAAAGTTACCTTGTTGCATAATGTTTTGAGTGTGTTCATAGACTTCAGATAATTCAGATTTTGTTGTTGTTGAGCCTATTAGATTGTCTACGTAAAAATGTTCCTTAAGGAAGTTCAATGTTAAAGAGTTATTAAACTGGTTCAAATGGTGTCCAATTGTCAATGCTAATAGGCTAGGTGAGCAATTGGCTCCAAACAACACAACATTAAATCTATAGGTTATGAACCCTTTATTCAAATCAAATGGATCCTTGAACCATAAGAACCTAAGTTGGTTCTTATCATATTCATTTTTAAGATTTATTCTCAAAAATGCCTTTGAAATGTCACTTTGTACGGCATATTTATCTAACCTGAACCTCAGTAAGATCTTCCTTCACAAGGTCAGAAATGAGATTAGGACCCTCAATCAAGCAATCATTCAAACTGTGTTTATCACTGTCTTTGAGGCTACAGTTATATACTACTCTGAGTTTTGTTGTTGGGGCATCTTGTCGATAAACCCCCCTGTGGGTTAAATAATGACAACCATCTTTTTTAAAAGGGTTATTTGTTACTTCTTCAATGAAGCCTTTCTGTAGCTGTTCTTTGAAGACATCATTATATATTTGAATATTATTATCTTGTTTGAGTTTTTTCATTACTTTATATAAATGTCCTTTAGCTACTTTGAGATTGTCTCTTAAAGTTGGACAATTTATTTTCCAAGGTAACTCAATAAAAATAACTATTGTCTTTGCACTGAATGGTGTCTTCAAATCTTTCTACCATTAACTGATCTTCTGAAGTTTGATTTGTGTCATGTATACCCACAGATTCTAGCAACCATAAAGTTTGAATTGCCTCATCCAAAGTTTCATTTGATAATGATGAATTAATGTTCTCAGTTGATATAATATTATTCAAAGTGTTGCTATTCTTACAGGTGTTATGTAGGACTGAGTTGAGGCACATAGTATTTGTTAGTCATGAACTGTTTTGGTTTAGGTCTAGGTTGTATTTGGATAGGTCACCCAAAGGGGCTATCCCTGATGGAGTCTGAATAGCTATACCATTACCTATCTTCACTATGCCCTTATGAATAAGATTAATATAATCTGCCCCATTAACATTTCAATGTTAGCTACTGTGTTGTTAGTGATATGTCTATCAGCTATTTTGTAGTGTTTTCCCAAATGATTTATGGTTTGTTCTAGTTTGGGTATAACCAGTTTGTTTTGTCCTACTTTAGAAATAATAACTGCTTCAATTTTCTCTAATTTATTTTCTAAATGTAGTTCCAGGTCAATTGTCTTATAGCTATTTTTGTCCGAGTTATCCTTAACAAAGGATGCAATATTGAGGTTTTGTTCATTTGGGTTTGGTGTCAAACCCAATTTATTAATTACATTTTGTGAAACAAATGTTTGTTGAGAACAACAGTCTATAAGACATCTCACTGGAGTGGTGCTACCCTCACTATTCACTAAGTCCAGTAATAGTTGGTAAAAGAATCTCAGTGTTTCTTGTTACGTTGTTTGAACAAACAGAATGTCCCATGAAAGTGGCATTTTCTTGATTACCTTTGTTTGGTGAAGGTATCTTTTGAGTTTGAGTACTATTGTTTGGACACTTTGGTGAATCACACATTGATGAGACATGTCGTAAACTTTTACAAAACTTACACTTGAATCTTAACCTAGATTTACAGTCTTTCTTATAATGTCCCTGGCCAGTACACTTTTTACATAGGTTCAACTGTTCACATCTTTTAGCTCTTTGGTTAAAGTCTGAATATTTGTCACACCCAGTACTACTGTGTTCATTACTTGCACAAAATTTGCAATGTAGTGTGTAAGTTTAGGCAGCAGTTACATTAAAGTTCTGTAATGTAGGTGTTCGTGTATTACAGTTGGTCACATTTGATTCTACAGTATCAAGTTTTGTCTGTTTGGCTGTAGCTAGTTGGTCTCTGGGAACAGTCTTTGGTTTATCCATTGTCTGGGTCTTATTTTGTGTTGGAATATTTCTCAATTTGTAATTAGTTAGGATATTGGGAAAGTGTTTTCTGATATCTTCAAGATTAGGATAATTTTCTCCCGTCTTTAGAACTAAAATATCTTTAACCCTCAAAGGAAGGCACCTAAGAACTATGCCTTGTATAATCCAAGATGAAGCTTTAATATCTATCTCATTGCTAACCAGTTGTCCTATAATAGCTTCTAATTTTGTATAAAAAATTTCCATATCACTATGGTTATTTTTTATGGGTGCAAAATCAAAAATTTGTTGAGATAATTCATATACAATCTCATCTTTATTAATGTAATTACGTTTTAAGAGATCAATAGCTACTTCATATGAATTCCCTACGGCTGGTAAATAGGCTATCAGGTTATAGGCTGGGCCTTTAAGGAAACTAGTTAAGTAGCTAAACTTATCAACAGTTGAAATATAAGGTTTATTACCTATTAAACTCTCAAATTTGTCAATGAAAGATGGGAATTGTACCGTGTCCCCTTCAAATGTTGGTACTAGCAAAATGGGTAACTGAGCCCTCAATTCTTGTGACTCAGGATTTAGCATGCCACTTAAATTTTGTTGAAGGTTAGCTCTACTTTGATTAAAATCAGAATTCGGTTTATTTGGTGTTAAGTCAGTCAAACGAGACCGTAGTCTCCTTATTTGCTGTTCAATTGAGATTACCTGAACATCATTATCAGCGTAAAGGTCTATCAATTGTTCTTCAGCCATTTCGGATTCAACTAACTCTGAAATACTCTCATCAATGGCTATTATTTCCTTCTTTTTAGTTTCCAATTTAAGAATTACACACTCTAAATCTTCCTTACCTGGTTGTGTAATATTGTTAAAAGTGTTCACGGCCTTTGTAACAGCACCCAACTTTGCCCCCCTTTTCTTTTTTAACTTTTTCAATTCCGCACTGTCCATGTCTAAGTCAAAATTGTTTAACTGGGGATCGTAATGAAATAGAGGACAAGAAGAAATTACCAGAGAAGAGAGATCACAGACAAAACAGTCAAGTTTTAAATTTGGTTTAATCCCCCCCAAGTACTTATGTGTCACTCAGGTCTAAGCTTATAAGAGAATGAGACTCCTTAAATGTAAATGTTTCCTAGTTAGGCCCTAGGTTGTAGACCTAATTAGGCTTGATTAGGTTAGGCTTAGGCTTAGGCTTAGGCTAGACCATTTAGCCTAATTCTGCAATTTTTTTGTTAAGTAAGGTTAAGGTTTGTTTATTCCCCACACACGGACCACCAATGTGAAAAATGCTCTGTATGAATTGGTCCACAATTAACCCACCCCTTATATCTCCAGTCTAACTATAGAGTAGATCAAGTCTAGCCTAGAGGGGTCAGCCTAGAGATTCCGGAAATTGTCCAGAGCGGGCAGATAAATTGAGGTCCACAGTAGGATTCCTCACCAAGCTAGGTTAGGGCAATCTACCTTTACCTTTGTTAAGCTATGAGTTGATGCTGGGTCTTAGGCCACAATGTAGGCCTAAGTTGTCTGACCCAGCTTAATTTAATGAATCTACCTAAACTGGGTTAAAAACACAATTAGTCACTTACTGCTAGTTATTAGAGAGTCCCTTCTTCCGTCCTGGTTTAATTGTTAAGAGCGTACTTGCTGGTGGGGATCTTTCTTCGTTGTCTGTTCTTGTCCTTTCTCCAGTTCCGTCTTCTCGCCCCGTTCCTCGTTTTCGTTCTCCTTTGTTCTCCTTTTCGCGGGGCTTTTTTCACCAGCGTCGTGTTGGTTTTTTCCTCGGTTCGTTGATCGGTAATGTATATCTATTACCGAGCACGCTCTTGTCACACAGTATATAAATACTAGTGTGGAGAATAACTCTTGGTGAGCAACCAATTGGTTTCATCCACCCAGTTATTGACATAAAAGGAATTTAATAATTGTTAGATTAACTACCTACCTACTCAGTGAACCATTTTCGTTACCTCCCAACTACCCACTCATCAGTTTTCCATACTATCATCTACGCATGTGCTAAACATGCAGACACAGATGACCTCAGGGATTTCCACATGCACCAGTACCGGTGAACACATCGCGCAATTGAAAGTAGTGCTATCTTTGAGAGTAAATAACTGAAAAACTAAGAATTTGCACAAGAAACGGCTGTTATATTTGGAATCAGTATAAAAACTGATTGTTTATATGATACGCAAATAGTTGAAGGCTTGCAGGGGAAAATCGAATATTAACCCCAGCTGGTCCTACGAGAATCTGTTTAAGAAGGAAGGTTAAAAAATGTAAGAAAATTTAAAGACCAGTGAATGTTTTAAAACGAAGCAAAAAAGGGAGGTTGAAAGGAAGGAAAGAAATTTTTTTAATAATAATAATTAAATAATAATAATAATAATAATAATAATAATCTTTATTCAGAAAGAATATATTATATAAGATATACATTACATCCATACTGGTTTGCACATGGTTGGGATTGACGTTTAATTTTTGTAGTTTAATTACAGTATTCTTAGCTGAATATGTCGTTGGGAAGCATGACAACTTTTCATGCAAAAGTCTTTGAGATTCATTTCTAGTTTTACATTGGAAAATGTAAAATATAAATAGAATTTGTGGAAAATAATGTTGCACTTAGTTAACTCTGTCATTACAAATGAAAATTGAAATAATTGAAATAATAAAAAATGATAACAGAAATAATAGGAAAGAAAATGATGAACAATACAAATAATGATACAAAGAATGGACAAAGAAAGAAAGAAAATACTGGACTACTTTCATAAGGGAGTTAAACAATCTAAAGAAATCAAAGAAAGATGGCGATATGAATATTTGAGTAGTTTGAGGGAGAAAGAATACCAACAACACAAACAACCAGTAAGTAAAGAACCTAAAGTAGAAGAACTGTGCCTCTGAGATGAAAATTCTATGAATCCCAAATACTTCTGGAAGATTGCTATAATTGAAACATTACACCCAGATGAAGATGGCATAATCAGGCATGTAACTGTAAAAACACCCAATGGTCACCTCTCCAGAAGACACATATATCGGTTATACCCACTTGAAATAACTGATAAACCGAGTATTGACCTGGAAGAACTTGAAAATTCCTCCACTGAATCAGGAACTGTAGATTATCCTGACACTACTACTGCCGCTACTCAACCCCGACCACAAAGACAAGCTGCAGTTAGATTTCGGGAAGAACTGCAAAGAAAAATACAGAGTGGATCTTTGTGAAGACCACAAACTGAAAATTGTAAATAACTTAAATAGCTATAACTTAGGATTAACGTTCTACAGAAAAGACGCTTTCATTTTCATATTTCACCTAAAAGGAACTTTTCTGGAGAGCAAGTAATTTTCATTCATCATCATGGTGGTGGAACAAAAAATTTTTTTCCCAAGAATACAATTCTGGGTACATTTTTTCCCCTTGGGGGAATGTTAAAAAAAAATGTTGATGTGTAGAAATAACCACATATGTTTCCAAATAAAATATAAACAAAACAAATATTTACCACAAAATAAATTTAGAATAAAAAATAATAACCCTTATTTCTAACCAACCAACTAGTGAAGTTGGGTTTCCCTAATTAACAAAAAGAAGAAAGAAAAAAGTTTTTTTGAGACTGAAAAACTCGGCTCTTTGTTAAACATCGAAAAATTTTGACTGCTGAATCAAGTGAGCTAGTTTTTTTTATAAAAAATTCTTGTAGTTCCCCAACTAACCGGGCAACTTAAAGTCAACCTTTAAATCTCAATATTAGCCACTGCAATTAAACTAAAAACTAAAACCCTGTTTAACTAAGGCGAACAAAGTGTTAGGTTTTATAGCTCGAAATTTTGAGTACAAATCGCGCGATATTATAGTTCCACTTTATAAATCATTAGTTAGACCCCATTTGGAGTATGCGGTCCAATTTTGGAATCCGCATATGCGCAAAGATATAGACAAAATCGAAAGAGTTCAAAGACGAGCAACTAAGATGATTCCGTCGCTTAGGTCAAAGTCGTACGAGTCTATTATGACTAGATCCTCTGGATCCAGAGATTCTATCTTTAGTTTTAAATCGATAATTAATTGGTTTTAAATTGATAATTATTTAGTTTCGTAAAAATTGGTCGTTGCCAATTTACCGGCGGTTTTTACATAAATTTCTTATGTTCTTGTGGTTCGGAACCCACGTAAAATTGTAGGTCCCCTCCGCCACCACGGAGGACATACACAATACACGATTACGAACACAGTTAGGTAGACCAGCCATGAGTGGATCCTAGGGTCTTTGTTGGTCTGAAACATTATAACATTATAACAACTAAATAGTGGCCTACCAGCACTAGGTGTAAGTAGCTTAATCAAAATACTTAACTAAGGTAAGAGATTGAAACTAGGTACCGAGAAGAAACTCGAACCGGGCTACAACAGCCCTAACTAAATATTTAAATGGCTGGAATAGCCCCTATTAAAACTTAAGGGCAATATATCTCTAACTTAACTTAAGTAAAAACCTTCAAAACATTAAACCTTTAAAAACAAAAACTTAAGGGCAATACAGCCCTAGCCTAACTTAAACTGCAAAACCTAGGTCAGGGAAATAGCCCTATGAATAAATAACTTAGCAGTGTGCTAAGTAGTGACTTAACAAATAAAAATTAAAATCTGGAAACTAAATGAAACTTATGGACTAGTTAGAAACAGAAAGGGTAACGTTCAACTGGCAACTTCATTTGTGGTAAGTCTAAGTTAACTTTAATGAATTTAGCTTGACCATAGTAATCTGGCTGTCGACCAAATTTTAACCTTAAAACCATTGCAACCTACAGTGAAAAAGTCTGTAGCTATGTTGACAGTGTCTAAATGGGCCATTAATATTTCTATAATTACTGTGCCTATTTAAAGTAAACTTAGCCTTAATATTGCACCTAAATAAAAATTTCTCTCAAAAATTAATTTTTCAATAATTTTTCAATAAAGTTACAAAGATACAGATGAGTAAGGTATATTATAGCTATGGCGTAATATATTGGAACTTTTAAAACATGATAGTAGTATAGCCGCAAAAGGGGAGAGTGCAGGAATGTTGCAGGTTATTATGTAATGTTGCAAAGGGAGGTGGGGGTTGTTGCAAAGGGGGAGGGGGTTGTTGCAAAGGGGGTTGTTGCAAAGGGGGTGGGGGAAAGGGGGGTGGGGGGGAAACTTGGAGGCGGCGTTATCCCCCAAGAGAAAGGAGGAGGAGGAGAGAAAGGAGGAGAGGTGTTCACCTGGCAGGAGCCAAGTGCACACTAAGACTTCCAGCCGGGCTGGCGTTGTTTTATAGGCTCCTAATCAGCCAGAATCAGCCAGTTGGCTGAGCCAAGGGGGGAGAGACGCCTGAAGGAGTGAGAGAGAGAGACGCCTGAAGAAGAGAGAGAGATGCCTGTAGGAGGGAGAGACGCCTGAAGAAAAGAGAGATGCCTGTAGGAGGGAGAGACGCCTGAAGGAGAGAGGATAGGTACACATGCAGGAGTACACATGCTGGAGGTACACGTATACATGCAGGAGTACACATGCAGTAGGTACACATGCTGGATGTACACATGCATGAGTACACATGCAGGAGGCAAACATGCAGGAGAGAGAGGACATCTGAAGTAGGAGATATGCAGGAGAGGAGAGAGGAGCTGAAGGAGGGGGAGAGAGAGACTCCTGAAGGACAGAGTGGAGTTCTCCCCCAATTTATTTCGTTTCCCTAACCATAAGAGGCCACTATGGGTTTACCAAAGGGCCTGAAATAGAAGGAGCAGAGCTCATTACTCGGCCGGAGCCGAGGGGGGAATGGTTCTTCAACAGCTTCGCGATCTTTTTTAATCCTATTCTGGCTGAGTTGCCAGATAGCGCAAGGTATTCAGATAGCGCCATGTGTCCCATTAATCGTGTAACACATATATAACGGCTGTTATTCCAAAATGTACTTGTATATATAATAAAACTAATGAAATATAAAAATACCACAATATTATTTATATGGTTATACAAGATTCAAACCGTTATAAAATAACACAAGCGCCTCTTCATTACGCTTTAATAGAATTAACAAAAGTTACCCTATTTCGTTAGACAGAAAACGAATTTTATAAGGTTACCCAACTAATTATCCACCATTCAATAAATAATAGCAAACGTGAATAAAGAGTTCCAATTCAATGGGTAAACTATATCGACATAAGCTTATTATTGTAACGTTTGCTCCCAATATAAATTTTCCTAAATAACAGTAAAACCAATTAATTGAAACTTCATTTAAATACAGCTTCATTAAACTTGAAGATGAACGAAACAAATAACATAGTTATCCATAATTCAGCCCTCACGAATAACGAAACGAAATGATCATTTACGATACAATTCGAAATACGATAATTTACGATACAATTCCACCAAACGAGATGAAAACTATGAAGCAGATAGCCTCATTCCTGCGCGACGAAAAAAATGAAAAATGACGTAAAATAAAGAAATTATTCATTTGATTTGCCCAAGCCACTATAGCGGGGTCGAATCGTGTCTCTAGGGACACGATTCGAACGAAAAAGGTCTCTAGGGACCTTTTTCAGGTCGAGGGATTATCCTTCTACAAGCTATTCGAGCAGAAATCACCATGACTCCAGATATTAATTTTATCATTGTTATTACTTCTACAAATATTTACGCGTATTTAAAATTATAATTTGAAGCCAATTAAATTCTGCTTATTAAATAACTTTTTTAGACACTTGATTTTATTATAAATTTTAAGTCACGAATAACAGTGGGAAAAAAGTACACACAATATATATATATATATATATATATATATATATATATATATATATGCTACACACAGACCGTGCATGGAACTCTTCTGGGATAATTAAATCCACTATAGTCCGAGTAAGTAATGACAAAATACCGCCTCGGTGGTGTAGTGGTTAGCGTCGCGGACTACGAATCCATCGGCCCAGGGTTCGAGACCCGACGGCAGCCGACGCGCAGCAAAACCCAGCTGTTCATCCTTCCACACAATAAAGAAAGTGGTTGGTAGATAAATGGGTACCCTAGGAGGCTAGTGGTCAAGACGCTGGGCTAATGATGGGAATATATCCGAAAAACATCGTAATGCACGATTTTTTCTATGTAGCAATAATAATTAACTCTTTCAAATACGTGATTTAAAATAACAGGACCATTTTACCCGAGGCAGTAGTATATCCGAAAAAACATCGTAATGCACGATTTTTTCTATGTAGCAATAATAATTAACTCTTTCAAATACGTGATTTAAAATAACAGGACCATTTTACCCGAGGCAGTAGTATATCCGAAAAACATCGTAATGCACGATTTTTTCTATGTAGCAATAATAATTAACTCTTTCAAATACGTGATTTAAAATAACAGGACCATTTTACCCGAGGCAGTAGTATATCCGAAAAACATCGTAATGCACGATTTTTTCTATGTAGCAATAATAATTAACTCTTTCAAATACGTGATTTAAAATAACAGGACCATTTTACCCGAGGCAGTAGTATATCCGAAAAACATCGTAATGCACGATTTTTTCTATGTAGCAATAATAATTAACTCTTTCAAATACGTGATTTAAAATAACAGGACCATTTTACCCGAGGCAGTAGTATATCCGAAAAACATCGTAATGCACGATTTTTTCTATGTAGCAATAATAATTAACTCTTTCAAATACGTGATTTAAAATAACAGGACCATTTTACCGGAGGCAGTAGTATATCCGAAAAACATCGTATAACCTAATTTGCAACTATAGTTTACCTTGACTTTCATATGCTTCTATCCTGTTTTATTAATAAAGATTTTTAACTTTTAATAACGTATGAATAAAGATTTTTAACATTTAATTTTATTTTAGTATTTATTCATGCCACGCCGCCTTAGACCACAGCTTAACGTTGAAACCGAATGTTCTTTTTAAAATAATAATTAGGATATAATTTCTTTATTATAAATAAGTTAACAATTATGTTAACAAACAATACTAATAATTTGTAAGATATAATATAAGGGACTACCATAGAAATGTAAATGCCTATAATTCGATTTTATATATATGTTACTCGTCCGGTCTCGTTATAGCGGATTGGTACACGTCATAGCTCCACCCAGCTACATCGGCAGCCAATCACTACGAACATCTGGTCTTTTGGGCGGAGCTTGGCGAATGTGCATATAAAAGGGGATATTTTCAGTTGGGAGTAACAGTAGCTATTTCGCATCAGTGAATAATCAACCATGGACCTGTACGTCTCCCCAGACTTGTATGAAGAACGTGATACTGCAGCATTAACCACAATTAGCCTTTTCAATGCTGCTGATTGTGGCGAACTAATTTCGACGCAAACCGTAGAAGATATTTGCAGTGACGCTCCTTACAATCCGACGCAAGGGACTACCATAGAAATATATACACACAATTATGGATATATATATATATATATATATATATATATATATATATATATATAAAATAAAATATACATTTCATATACATTTCAATATGTACATATTGAAGTGTATATGAAATGAATATTTTATTTATATATCACCATAATTGTGTGTGTGTGTATATTTCTGTTATGTACATTTTGAAATGTATATGAAATGTATATTTTATTTTTTTTATATATATATATATATATATATCCATAATTGTGTGTATATATTTCTGTTATACGCATATTCCTCAAATGTATATGAAATGTATATTTTATTTTATATATATATATATATCCATACTTTTTGATCCAAGCTGTGTGCACATGTACGCTAAGCTACGTATAGCCCATTCTGATGGAACGGCCTGCGATGACAAATATGCTGTATACCCTGAAACAAACTTTCTGCACGCCATATTCAACCAGTGTGACGTATATTTAAATCAGACCAACATATCGGCAGGCACGGGGTACTATCATCTACGAGCCTATTTGGAAAATGTCCTCAACTTTTCCAAAGAAGCGAAGGCTACCTTTTTAAGTGCGGAGGGATATTATCAAACTAAAGATGAAAATAGTATAAAGGACAAATTTAAAAATTCTAAAAAGAAAATATACGAGTGTTTTGGACGGTTGCACACAGATTTCACTTTCCAGGAGAAGTTGCTTGTGAACGGGGTGGATATGAAAATAAAGCTCACCCGCATATATCGCTCGGTAAAATTGCATCCAGACGTTCCAGAAGAGCTGGTGCATCTTTGCATAAATCATTATTAATTGCCACTGTGTTACATAAGGCCCGTTTTGTTTACTTAGAAGCAACACATAATTACCCCCCACACAATATTGCCCCGCCACAAGGGCAACCTGAGGAGATTGTCCCCGACCCACCTCAAGCGTCCGCGCCATTACCTGAAGTGTCCGTCCGTACCCAGTGAGCCCTCTCGAATGTGGTGTCAATAATATCAACCAAGATGATTATTCACCCATCGAATGCATTAGTGAAGAGTGTAAATCTAGATTAGAAGGCAACGACTGTGAAGTAGACTCGTGCAGTGAATATGGTTGCAACGAAGCCTTGCACCATACCAGAAAAAGACGGAGAGTTTCTGATCAGGAAACAAAGGCTGCAGTTTACTCAATTTTATCAAAACGAATCAAAGATAATTTAGAACATGAACAATACTCAGGCTGTTATTTTAGCGACTAAAATTTTGTGTTGATGTGGATTCGATTTTACCTCTTGTCGGTGCTCTGAGCAGGCAGGCTAACGATGAGATTTTGCAGCATGGAAGATGACTACATAACTTCTCTCGTGATCAACTTGGAATCCTTGAATTTCTATAAAATCAGTCCAGCCGGTCTTCTTGTCGAATCTATTTTAAAACCGGTATTAATTCGTGAACATAGGCTAAAAGTATTTAATAGAATGCTTTCTTTAAAGTATTAGGTTTCTGTTGTTTGTGATCACCAAATCTAAGCATTTGTTTTTTCTTGTGTTTTCTGTTATTTCTTGTGTTAACTGAATATCACGTTTATTAAATAACTCATGTTTCAATTAGCGTTTCACTTTCTCCTTTGTGTGTGCACAGGCGAAAATTCTAAGCTCCGCCCACTGTAAGACCTTGAGTCATGTTGCTATCTGTGATTCCCTGCGTGATCAGTCGACTGCAGTAAGACCGAGAGATCAGACGTGTATTCAGAAGAAAAATCAGACGTGTATTCAAATGGCTACCTTTAATATTGTTTGTACAACGTTATGAAATGGTATTCAGCAAAGTGCCAGGATGTGGTGGATACCGAAAAAACTTCCTATTCCCCCCCTCCTATGCCTCTTTTAAACCACATTGGATTGTGTGAAGTTCCAAGATGTACAAATACTCTACGGATGTTCTGGTGAGACCATTGAAGGCTTTCGTTGCACTGACGATGTGCTGAAGTATGCTGCAGATCTAAACTTTATAAAGTCTAAAGTAAAGAAACAGCGCGTGCAGAAGAGAAGCAGCAGGTATGGATAATGAGTCTTGCGGATGGGTGGTGTGACAAGCCGCATTACGTCATGCTACACCATGTCGATTACTCATACCCTACGACTGAAAATGTGAATCTCGTGATCATGGACAATCTTAAGTATTTTTATCACTATATTAATGTATATCATGACGAGGTTCGTAGTGAGGTTGTGGCTAGTGTCCTGCGTGAGTTTTTAACAGACTTTAGAGATGAGTATCGTTTGACGGGCAGAAAGGAAAAATATGAGCATATGTTCCTCTCAAATAATGCGCCGGTGTATGAAGATGTTTAGTAAAACATTATAAAATATGCCTAGTTCGTGAAAATTATCCTGAAGAACTATTTCTTTATATAACGCGCAGTTGTCGTAACGATTTAGAAGATTATTTCAATTGCCGCTATGTTGAGTGAAGACGTGTTCACGATTGGAAAGCTCGGGTCGGTAGAAATAAACCCTCGATTGGAAAAGCGTGTTTATAAACTTGTGTTTAATAATGTAACTAACGATGAACTCTTTGTGCGTGCTTTTGATTGTATTCTAGACGTATTTAAAGATGACTTACCATCCGGTTGTAAAGTGGGAACAAAAATACTACTGAACGATATGAAAGCCCTTCATATCGAGTACAGGTTTCTTTAGGTTTCTGTTGTTTGTGATCACCAAATCTAAGCATTTGTTTTTTCTTGTGTTTTCTGTTATTTCTTGTGTTAACTGAATATCTCGTTTATTAAATAACTCATGTTTCAATTAGCGTTTCACTTTCTCCTTTGTGTGTGCACAGGCGAAAAATCAATTTAACCTTTATCCGTTTGACATTACACCTGACTTATCTGCTAGCGTAAATACCCATTTAACACCACAGCAGAGCGGTAACATCTCAGTGCGGCTGGAATTCGCCAAGCCTATAGACGCTCCTATTAGTGTACTAGTATATCTCGAATCGCAAGCCCTAATAGAAGTAGATAGATTTAGAAGCGTTATCACTGACTTTTAAAATGGATGCTAATACCCTTCAGAAAGTAATGGAGCGAGTCACACGTTCCAAATTTATCGGCGTGTTTGCGAAGAATGAAACATTGAGTTTGCCAAGTACGCGAGAATGCGGTAGTCTTATTGTGAACACAGACATCATCGGTAATGAAGGGATTCACTGGATCGCGGTCTATTTTAAAAATAGACAGCGCCTGTACTGTTTTGATTCACTCGGTACTCAACCCTGGAGTGACCCTATTATTGTAAAATTTCTCGCTCAGTTACATATTCCCGAAGTTGTATGGAACCCATTTCGTATGCAGGGATATTTTACTAATGTTTGAGGAATGTACTGTGTCTCATTTCTCATGCATATGTCAAATGATAAAGAATTTATAAATTTTTTAAATTTATTTGACCCGTGTCACACTCACCGAAACGATGAAATGGTATGCAGACAGATAAAAAACCGTTTTCCAATTGTACGTACTCGCTGTATATTATAATGTTTTTGTTCGTATATTTGTATATTCGTTTATTGTACTGATTTCTTTCATTTAATAAATTTATGAAAATATATTGCGTCTTCTTATCCCAAAAAGATCGAAAAACACTTACATTATTTGACATTGTTGATTGATTAGTATATCATCCGTATTCCCTTCAAAAGATTGTATAACTCGTGTCAAATCCTCATCGGACCTTAAAGGAAAACATATACAGAGTATACAGACAGACAGACAGATCCTCATTATGTGAAGATATCTTTGGTTCGAGGAGTGAACGCCATAAAAATTTCGATTTTAGCATAATGGGGAAATAACATTGATTGACATTTTTTACTAGTATCTATTTGACGAAATACTACAACTCTCCATATATATATAAAATTCTAATTATGGGCATTTACATTTCTATGGTAGTCCCTTGCGTCGGATTGTAAGGAGCGTCACTGCAAATATCTTCTACGGTTTGCGTCGAAAATAGTTCGCCACAATCAGCAGCATTGAAAAGACTAATTGTGGTTAATGCTGCAGTATCACGTTCTTCATACAAGTCTGGGGAGACGTACAGGTCCATGGTGGAGGATGTGTGACACTGCTGACTGATCAGTATATCATCCATATTCCCTTCAAAAGATTGTATAACTCGTGTCAAATCCTCATCGGACCTTAAAGGAAAACATATACAGACAGACAGACAGACAGATCTCCATTATGTGAAGATATCTTTGGTTCGATTACCAATTTCGATTTTAGCATGATGGGGAAATAACATTGATTGACATTTTTGACTAGTATCTATTTGACGAAATACTACAACTCTCCGTATATATATAAAATTCTAATTATGGGCACTTACATTTCTATGGTAGTCCCTTGCGTCGGATTGTAAGGAGCGTCACTGCAAATATCTTCTACGGTTTGCGTCGAAAATAGTTCGCCACAATCAGCAGCATTGAAAAGGCTAATTGTGGTTAATGCTGCAGTATCACGTTCTTCATACAAGTCTGGGGAGACGTACAGGTCCATGGTTGATTATTCACTGATGCGAAAATAGCTACTGTTACTCCCAACTGAAAATATCCCCTTTTATATGCACATTCGCCAAGCTCCGCCCAAAAGACCAGATATTCGTAGTGATTGGCTGCCGATGTAGCTGGGTGGAGCTATGACGTGTACCAATCCGCTATAACGAGACCGGACGAGTAACATATATAAAAATCGAATTATAGGCACTTACATTTCTATGGTAGTCCCTTATATTATATCTTACAAATTATTAGTATTGTTTGTTAACATAATTGTTAACTTATTTTATAATAAAGAAATTATATCCTAATTATATTTTAAAAAGAACATTCGGTTTCAACGTTAAGCTGTGGTCTAAGGCGGCGTGGCATGAATAAATACTAAAATAAAATTAAATGTTAAAAATCTTTATTCATACGTTATTAAAAGTTAAAAATCTTTATTAATAAAACAGGATAGAAGCATATGAAAGTCAAGGTAAACTATAGTTGCAAATTAGGTTATACGATGTTTTTCGGATATACTACTGCCTCCGGTAAAATGGTCCTGTTATTTTAAATCACGTATTTGAAAGAGTTAATTATTATTGCTACATAGAAAAAATCGTGCATTACGATGTTTTTCGGATATACTACTGCCTCGGGTAAAATGGTCCTGTTATTTTAAATCACGTATTTGAAAGAGTTAATTATTATTGCTACATAGAAAAAATCGTGCATTACGATGTTTTTCGGATATACTACTGCCTCGGGTAAAATGGTCCTGTTATTTTAAATCACGTATTTGAAAGAGTTAATTATTATTGCTACATAGAAAAAATCGTGCATTACGATGTTTTTCGGATATACTACTGCCTCGGGTAAAATGGTCCTGTTATTTTAAATCACGTATTTGAAAGAGTTAATTATTATTGCTACATAGAAAAAATCGTGCATTACGATGTTTTTCGGATATACTACTGCCTCGGGTAAAATGGTCCTGTTATTTTAAATCACGTATTTGAAAGAGTTAATTATTATTGCTACATAGAAAAAATCGTGCATTACGATGTTTTTCGGATATACTACTGCCTCGTGTAAAATGGTCCTGTTATTTTAAATCACGTATTTGAAAGAGTTAATTATTATTGCTACATAGAAAAAATCGTGCATTACGATGTTTTTCGGATATATTCCCATCATTAGCCCAGCGTCTTGACCACTAGGCCTCCTAGGGTACCCATTTATCTACCAACCACTTTCTTTATTGTGTGGAAGGATGAACAGCTGGGTTTTGCTGCGCGTCGGCTGCCGTCGGGTCTCGAACCCTGGGCCGATGGATTCGTAGTCCGCGACGCTAACCACTACACCACCGAGGCGGTATTTGTCATTACTTACTCGGACTATAGTGGATTTAATTATCCCAGAAGAGTTCCATGCACGGTCTGTGTGTAGCATATATATATATATATATATATATATATATATATATATTGTGTGTACGTTTTTCCCACTGTTATTCGTGACTTAAATATTTATAATAAAAATCAAGTGTCTAAAAAAGTTATTTAATAAGCAGAATTTAATTGGCTTCAAATTATATTTTAAAATACGCGTAAATATTTGTAGAAGTAATAACAATGATAAAATTAATATCTGGAGTCAGTGGTGATTTCTGCTCGAATAGCTTGTAGAAGGATAATCCCTCGACCTGAAAAAGGTCCCTAGAGACCTTTTTCGTTCGAATCGTGTCCCTAGAGACACGATTCGACCCCGCTATAGTGGCTTGGGCAAATCCAAATGAATAATTTCTTTATTTTACGTCATTTTTCATTTTTTTCGTCGCAGGAATGAGGCTATATGCTTCATAAGTTTTCATCTCGTTTGGTGGAATTGTATCGTAAATTATCGTATTTCGAATTGTATCGTAAATGATCATTTCGTTTCGTTATTCGTGAGTGCTGAATTATGGATAACTATGTTATTTGTTTCGTTCATCTTCAAGTTTAATGAAGCTGTATTTAAATGAAGTTTCAATTAATTGGTTTTACTGTTATTTAGGAAAATTTATATTGGGAGCAAACGTTACAATAATAAGCTTATGTCGATATAGTTACCCATTGAATTGGAACTCTTTATTCACGTTTGCTATTATTTATTGAATGGTGGATAATTAGTTGGGTAACCCTTATAAAATTCGTTTTCTGTCTAACGAAATAGGGTAACTTTGTTAATTCTATTAAAGCGTAATGAAAGAGGCGCTTGTGTTATTTTATACGGTTGAATCTTGTATAACCATATAAAATATATTGTGGTATTTTATATGATTCATTAGTTTATTATATATACAAGTACATTTGGAATAACAGCCGTTATATATGTGTTACACGATTAATGGGACACATTATTTATTGAATGGTGGATAATTAGTTGGGTAACCCTCATAAAAATTCGTTTTCTGTCTAACGAAATAGGGTAACTTTGTTAATTCTATTAAAGCGTAATGAAAGAGGCGCTTGTGTTATTTTATACGGTTGAATCTTGTATAACCATATAAATATATATTGTGGTATTTATATGATTCATTAGTTTATTATATATACAAGTACATTTGGAATAACAGCCGTTATATATGTGTTACACGATTAATGGGACACATTATTTATTGAATGGTGGATAATTAGTTGGGTAACCCTTATAAAAATTCGTTTTCTGTCTAACGAAATAGGGTAACTTTGTTAATTCTATTAAAGCGTAATGAAAGAGGCGCTTGTGTTATTTTATACGGTTGAATCTTGTATAACCATATAAATATATATTGTGGTATTTTATATGATTCATTAGTTTATTATATATACAAGTACATTTGGAATAACAGCCGTTATATATGTGTTACACGATTAATGGGACACATGGCGCTATCTGGAATACCTTGCGCTATCTGGCAACTCAGCCAGAATAGAGGATTATAAAAGATCGCGAAGCTGTTGAAGAACCATTCCCCCTCGGCTCCGGCCGAGTAAGGAGCTCTGCTCCTTCTATTCAGGCCCTTTGGTAAACCCCATAGTGGCCTCTTAGGTTAGGGAAACGAAAATAAATTGGGGGAGAACTCCACTCTGTCCTTCAGGAGTCTCTCTCCCTCCTTCAGCTCTCTCTCCTGCATGTATCTTTCCTTCAGATGTCTCTCTCTCCTGCATGTTTGCCTCCTGCATGTGTACTCATGCATGTGTACATCCAGCATGTGTACCTACTGCATGTGTACTCCTGCATGTATACGTGTACCTCCAGCATGTGTACTCCTGCATGTGTACCTATCCTCTCTCCTTCAGGCGTCTCTCCCTCCTACAGGCATCTCTCTCTTCTTCAGGCGTCTCTCTCCTACAGGCATCTCTCTCTCTTCTTCAGGCGTCTCTCTCTCTCTCCTTCAGGCGTCTCTCCCCCTTGGCTCAGCCAACTGGCTGATTCTGGCTGATTAGGAGCCTATAAAACAACGCCAGCCCGGCTGGAAGTCTTAGTGTGCACTTGGCTCCTGCCAGGTGAACACCTCTCCTCCTTTCTCTCCTCCTCCTCCTTTCTCTTGGGGGGATAACGCCGCCTCCAAGTTTCCCCCCACCCCCCTTTCCCCCACCCCCTTTGCAACAACCCCTTTGCAACAACCCCCTTTGCAACAACCACCCTCCCCCTTTGCAACAACCCCCACCCCCCTTTGCAACATTACATAATAACCTGCAACATTCCTGCACTCTCCCCTTTTGCGGCTATACTACTCATGATCATCTAATTTATATGGTTTATGAGTGCACCCATTTAAGATTGTGAATTTTACATATACAGTATAATAGGTTATTTTCAATGTTTAGTAATATTTACAAATTGCAATATAGATGTGTATATGAGTTTATAAAATGTTTCTTTTGTGAGTTGCGAAACGAAATTAATGATGGTGTTTCTCTGATGTTTATGGATATAGTGTTCCAAATATCTGCCCTTTTGTAGGAGAGAGCATTTTCTGCAATTTGCATGGAATAATTTGATTTATGTATGAAATCATTCGGAAGCCTTGTACAGCGTGGTAAACAATGACTGTCCTCTCCCCCCGCACAGATGAAACTAATAGAGGTACAAAAAAACTGATTGTTGCATCTTTTAGACAATTTAACGTCTAAACAAAACCATTCAATAGTTGGTGTTGCCTCCTTGTGCTTGGCGGATGGCTTCAAGTTGGCAAGGGTAGGAGGTGAGGAGAGACTCGAAAAGGTCAGTGTCATACTCAAGATTTTGGAGGGTTGTTTCGATGTGCTGCTCCATGGTCCGGCGGCAGAATCGTTCAGGATCTATCCTGAAAGACCGAGTGGAACCCCCGATGCTTGCTGAACCACCAGCCACCCGATTCTGCCGCTGGACCATGGAGCAGCACATCGAAACAATCCTCCGAAATCTTGAGTACGACACTGACCTTTTCGAGTCTCTCTTCATCTCCTACCCTTGCTGACTTGAAGCCATCCGCCAAGCACAAGGAGGCAACACCAACTATTGAGTGGTTTTGCTTAGACGTAGAATTAAATTGTCTAAAAGATGCAACAATCAGTTTTTTGTACCTCTATTAGTTTCATCTGTGCAGGAGGGTGCAATCATTGTTTGCCTCCGTGTATACCTGTTTATCATATTTGAAATGTGGTGTTTATTTGTACACCTACTTATTGTTTTTGTGTACTTGCCATTGTAATGTATATACAATATTTATATTATTATTTTTGTTCTTTACAGATGTTAATGTCTTTTCATGTTGTTTTAAGCTGAATAAAGCCTAAAACGAATTCTGAATTTATTGCTTATTGGCTCTACAATTTATTCAGCTTAAATTATCTAAGTCAATACTACCACCATGGAGAAGATAATTCGTCCAGATAAATCAATGTCGCCCCTAACGCACCGCAGAGTACTAAGCACTGGAAACTGTGGTTTACAGGATTTGAATATTTCCTGTCGACGATATCTACTTTTACTCCAGACAAACTCGAAGTTTTGTTCTTGCACATTGGTCCTAATGTGCAAGAACTTACAATTAACGAAAGTAAATCTAGCGGTATTAAAATTGAATTTCGACACACAATTAAATTCGACTACTAACATTCATAGCGTCAAACTGACTATAATTTTCGTTTGTTACCTTACAAATGGTACAATAATACAACTTAAGGACAATTACTCACGATTAATTGAACAAAGAAATGAAAAATACAAATTAAAAATAGAAATCAATTATGCATTTTAATGAGCTAACATAATTTTATAATATTCTTAAAAATAAAAGTAAATCGAGCCATAGTGAATTTCGGCCAAGAATAATAAAAGTTATTGAAATGGAAGGAAAGCATTTCGAACAATTTTTTTTTTAATAATTTCAGGTAAATTTTACATTAAAAATTATTTTTATATAATGAAAAAAAAATATTAAAAAGGTTTAATAATTTTTGCATGTTAAGTAGAAAAATCATACTATTTCGTTAAATGTTGATAGAGTTTGAATTATTTGATATTTTAGTCTGAAAACTTGTTTGCATATAGATAAATACATATGTTTTATTGTGTAGAAGTTTTATTAAAATTAAATGACCAAAAAAAATAACAAACACAACTTAAATTTAGGGTGTGTGTGGTCATACGGGTAAATTTCCCGACCGTACAGAGCAGGATAAATTGGGTACATGATCGATTAATTATTACACTATTACTGTCATCATATAATCATAATAATTATAAAAATCGTTATAAATAATTGTAAAAACGGTTTTGGTTACAAGTAATAAAATATATCATTTTACCTATATATTTATATATGCAACAATGGCATGCAAAAAAAAAGAAGACAAATCGGTCAATTTCCTTCTTACAACAAAAAAAAGAAGGTTGAACTAAAGATACAGACCGGTCAATTCAGGTTGAATTTAATTTTCTCTTATACAACAAAAAGAAAGGTTGAATTGAATTTTCTTAAATTACATTCTCTTAAAGTAAATTCTCTTAAATTACAAAAAAAAAGTTGAATTCAATTGATTGCATTGAAATGACTTGGGACTTGAAAACTGACTTGGCACTTGAAAACTGACTTGGCACTTGAAAACTGACTTGAAACTGACTTGGCACTGTCTTGGCACTTGAAAACTGACTTGAAACTGACTTGGCACTTGAAAACTGACTTGAAACTGACTGACTTGAAACTGACTTGGCATTGACTGACTTGAAACTGACTTGGCACTGACTGACTTGAAACTGACTTGAACTGCTATCAAGTATTTCTACAAATCTCTGGGGCGGTTGTCCCTCTGGATGCAACCTACTGACTTGAACTGACTGAAAACTGACTGAAAACTGAAATGGACTGCACTCGAACTGCTATCAAGTGGAGTCTATTATTCTCTGGATTTGGTTGTCCCTCTTGGAAGCAACCAACTAACTGAAATTAACTGAAATGGACTGCACTGAACTGCTATCAGTTGAGTCTACTGAAACTGACTTGCACTTGAACTGCTATCAAGTGGAGACTATTAATCTCTGGGGTTTGGTTGTCCCCCTTGGATACAACCAACTGAAACTGTCTGAAAACTGATTTGCAACTTATTTGCAACTAAAACTGACTTGAAACTACTTCAAGTATCTCTATAAATCTCTGGGGTTTGGTTGTCCCTCTTGGATGCAACCAACTGAAACTGAAAACTGAAACTGGAACTTGAAACTGCTTCAAGTATCTCTATAACTCTATAAACTCTCTATAAACTCTCTCTTTCTTAATTTGCAAGTCAATTCAATTCAATAATTTTAAAAAATTGTAAACAAAAATAAAAAAATTAAACAACATTTCACTCGAATGTACGCGAAGGTACAGTAATATTATGTTTGGTACATAAAATAAAATTATTCTATACTAACTATAATAGTGAAAATAACTGTGAAATTACTTCTGTGACAATAACTGTGAAATTAATTCCGTGACAATAACTCTGTGACAATAACTGTGAAATTTAACTTCTGTGAAATTTAACTTCTGTGAAATTTAACTTCTGTGACATTTAACTTCTGTGACAATTAACTTCTGTGACAATTAACTTCTGTGACAATTAACTTCTGTGAAAATAAGTTAATAAAAAAAATGTATCACTGGTGTCTGAAATGTTCACTGTGTTTCTTGTTAATTCTGACTTAATACTAGTTAACTGTTAATAATACTGACTTTTCAAATGTTTACAAATTAGTTTAAAAAAAACCAAACTCTGTACTTAACAAAATTTCTACGGCGAAATCCTGAGAGACGTGTCCTGAAGACGTGTCTTGTTGGCTGCTTGTTCTTGGATGAAAACTAGGCGTGGAGAACTTGGAGTCGTTACACACCGGTTCAAGGGTGAATGTGACGAACTGGAAGTCGTGACACGCCGGCCAAATGGTGGGTCTTATTATCTTGGTAGTAGGGTTGCTACAAGTTTTATCCTGATGCAGGGTAATTTCTATCCTTGCCAAAGAGTGGCCACTTGTTAAAATCCTCTTCTTCTATGTGCTTGGTTGTCTCTATTTCCAGGGGGTTCTGGAAGACTGGAAGAATCCTGGATGCAGGGATCGTCAATTTCTTATCCTGGCTACAGGGTCGCCAAATTGTTTTAACCCCTCCGTCTATGGCCCTGGGTCGGTTCGGAGTCGACGGGGGTTCTGGTTGGGAGGCAGCAACGGATATTTCTCGCGATAGTTTCTTCTATAACATTCTAATTTTTTTCTCTCGCTATAGGGTCGACAGACCTGTTAATTCTTCTCTTTCTATAGTCTTGGGTTGTTTCGAAGGAAAAGGTAAAAAGAAACTTTCTTTCACTGTAATTTACTTCTAAAAAAATGTACAGGTAGTGCTCTGAATTTACAGGGATAGAGGTTCGACCTCTTTCGACCATGGCTCAGGCCGGAATCTAAAATTAAGGAGGCAAGGGGCCTCTGCCCCCTCCTCGCACGAGGCTGCTAACAAGGGAGTGAAGTGATCGAAGTAACCGAAGTAATTGAAGTCCAAGAAGTAGAAGTGACATTATTTTACAATTACATGATTTATATACAATCTAAATTTCTGGGGGAATGCAGTTTGAAGGTTAAGTTTCCACCCCTTTTAAACACATGATCAGATGAAAGATTCCAAATAAAAATAAAAAGTAATCGTATTTTCGCAGAGTATGCATTTCTAAAGGGCGCCATAATTTCGTAGTACATTAAGTACAATCCAAGTACACCCTGAGTACCAGTGTTGGGCACTAAAACGTTAATCCGATAACAGTTAATTAACGAAGTTAACTTTTTTAACGGACTATTAACGGAAGTTAATTTCCATTTATCGTTATCGGACCAGTTAACTTCCGATAACTCGATATTTAGTCTGTTAAAGTCCGTTAACACGTTAACTGCGAGGAGTCATTCACGGAAGATCACCGCTCCGCGAATGAATTCAAACCGCCATAACTTCAGTCTGCTTCCAGATCTCGCAAGGGGAGGTTGTGCGCTTTTTATTGAAGGTAAGAAGGTTCTTTTAACGAGTAAAAGTCCTATAATATTATATATATATTAATACGTATGGAGATACGTATGGTAAAATGTACGGTTGAGAAAAATTAATTTATAGTAATGACTAATGAATAAGTATTTTTACACTGCGTTAGTAAATCTCTAAAAAAGTATATATAGTATGTAAAATTTGAATAATAGTTTTTATTCACTGATGGTAATATTGTCGTCGAATTAAATAACAATTGCGTATTTTACATAGACAAAATATTTTATAGACAAAATAATTCATGGACAAAGTATTTTTATTTTATAGACTAAATAATTCATAGATAAAATATTTTATAGATAAAATAATTACATAGAGAAAAATTACTTCTTTTGAAAATTCACAGAAAAAGGTTAAGTAAAATAAAATATTTATATAACGTAATATTATATATTATATATTATAATATTATTATAATTAATATTATTTGAATTAATTTTGCTATTTTGTTTGAATTAATATTTTATTAGTTCAGTTACATATTTTATACGATGATATTTTACTTTTTTTAGGTTCTTCTGTATTATCGTCAACTAGACAGCGTTCAGTTCTCTCTTACCAAGCATTCTCTACAACTTTTAAACTTCAACCATGGAGCACCAAGAAGAAGTTCTCGACATTGAGATCGTCTCTGTCTCAGGCACTTCTGAGTCTCAGTCTGACCAGAAGCCTTTCCAAAACCCGTGGCCCCACCTGGAGCGCTACTTCAAGCTTAGCCGTCAGGACAAGCACAACAACAAAATACTCTATTTTGAGTGCCAAAAATGCCTCCCGACCAAGAAAATTGTTAAAGGCTATGTCAGCAGCCTTAGTAATTTGAAGTCACACTTCAAGAGGGCCCACCCATCCTTAGCTATTCAGTTTGAGGAGGATATCAAGGCTGGCTCAGGCCGTGGCAAGCGTCACTCCTCCGGCAGCAGCAGCGTGCGCAGCTCTGGCGCCACAACCCCCGAGCTGCTCGCCAAGAAGGTCCGGCAGCCCACCATAGGCGAGGCCCTGGGCTTAGCCAGTTCTGGCACTGCAGTACGCCAGTTCACTGTTGACGAAAAGATAGTCCGTCTTTTCGTCAACAACATACTCCCGCTCCACGTGGTTGAGTCCGATAAATGAAAGAAAATAAATTGTATTCTTATGTGTTTCTTTGTTTTAGATCTTTCCTCGACATGACAGGTCACTGGATTGACCCAACCACCAGGGCCAGGAAGCATACTGTCCTCACCTGTACCCGTCTGACTGGTCGCCACACTTATGATGTCATAACGAAGATCATGGTCCAGGTCCATGAGCGGTTCAACATTCAGGACAAGGTAGTCAGGACAACCACCGACAACGGGTCCAACTTCGTGAAGGCTTTCACCCAGTATGGTGGCCAGGTGGAGCTGTTGCCTGACCTCGACAATGTTGCCAAACTGCCTGAAGCCGACTCAGACAACGAGGACGACACGGCTGAGGGTGACGACGCAATCAACATTGTAACCCTCGGCGAACTCCTTGATGAGGAACATGAGCACCCCATTCTACCAGTCCACATGAGGTGTGCGGTTCACACCTTCAATCTGGTGGCCTCCGTGGACTTGGGCGCGAACCTCCTCAAGCAGACGGGCCCCGACGTCGCTGCCTTCAACGCCCTCAACAAGAAAGCCCACGGCAAGGCTCACGCACTCTTCAATGCCCAGGGGAGGAGTCCTCAGATCGGCGACGCCATCGAGGAGGCACTGGGCAGGAGGCTGGTGGTCCCTGGCAAGACAAGGTGGAATGCCTTGTACGACTCCATCGTCGTCCTCAACAACATCCTGGCAGTGGCCAATACGAAGGCTGAGCTTAACAAGTTCCTTATACGCACGGAGAAACTCTCGCCCTTCAATGACAAGGAGATAGCCTTCCTGAAGGAGTGGGCTAAAGTCATGTCCCATGTGGCTATCGCCCTCGACACCATCCAGGGGGAGAAGAACGCCTACCTTGGAACCCCCCTTCCCACAGTGGCCATCACCCTCATGAAGCTCAGGAGCATGAGGAGCAGCTTGGCCGTCTGCAAGCCACTGGTCGACGCCCTGGTAGCAGCCGTCACCACCCGGTTCAACCACTACCTGAACGACCGGGACTGCCAGCTGGCAGCTGCCTTCCACCCAAAGTTCCGGCTCCACTGGCTACGCAGGTTCGACAGCGACCAAACTGTCTCTGTCAGGGCCGCCATGGAGGACGAGGTCGAGAGAGCACTGAGGAACCGGAACGTTGACAGCACCACCAGCTCTAGCGACAACAGCATGCCTGACGACCTCTTCGCTGGGTGGACGGCCGGTGGCTCAAGTACCAGTGTCAAGCAGAAGGCCAAGAGACTTGTCGACACTTGGCTGGACACTGATGGGAAGGTAGACATGGCCGACTCTGACTTCATGGGGGAGCAGATCTTCATCAACCTCTTCCTGAAGTACAATACGCCAATTCCGTCCTCTGCGCAGTGGAACGGCTCTTCTCTCTCGGCAAGGACATCCTGAGGCCCAAGAGGTCAAGACTGGCAGTTGGGCCTAACTTTGAGAAGTTGGTCTTTCTGAAGGGCAACCAGCACATTGTGTCATAGTCTTTAATAAATGTGCCTAAAATTTAATTTTACCTTTCAGTTCCCGCCATAATAATTCTCTGGTAAATTAAAATTTAGTTAATGGTTAGTGGTTACAAGGGTTTCAAAACATGTAATCAGTACATTTTTTATTAAAAATAAAAAAAAAAGTTATTAAGCAAAAAAGTTGCAAAACTTGATAAAAATACAGTACAGTTAAATACCTATTTATTGTTGGATTTTGCATAAATAAACATTTTCTATGGGTTTTAAAGTTTTTTTCCTTTGATTTTTTTAAATGTTAGTAAAGAAATAGTTATCGTTAACGGATTATCGTTAACTTCCGTTAACTTTGTAGTAAAATTATCGGATTATCGTTATCGGAGTTAAAAATTGGGGTTAACGGATTATCGTTATCGAAGTTAACTTTTTGCTTAACGGTGCCCACCACTGCTGAGTACATTGTAATTTCGGGTTTACAACAATTATGATTACAGTTATGGATTAGTTCATATTCACTTAGTATCGTTAATTATCGTTATTAAAGTACATTAATTACATTATAAATAAATTATTACAGTTCATTACAATTAAACAGTTACTATAACTTTGTTTCGTTTTTACAGTGTTTCATATTAATAGACAATTAAGATGATAGAAATGTAATAGAAAGTACATGGGCAGTGACATATATATATGTTTTATATACATCTATATATATATATATATATATGTTTTATATATATATACATATTTATATATATATATATAAAACATATATATATATATATATATATATATATATACAGGGTGGGCGGAAAGTAGCTCCCTATTTGGATTGGTAAAAAAATACGTATATTATCCATTTATTTCAGAAGAAATAATATGAAAAGGTAGGCATACATGGTAGGTTTTCTCTAAAATTCAATGTGGGCTCCAACTCTTTCCACCAGCTTCTGGAGCCGCCCAGGAATGGCGTCCACTGACTTTAGCAGGAACTCCGGCGGGATGGAGGACATGACTTCCCGAATTCGGTCCTCCAGTTCTTCCAATGTCCTCGGTTGGTGCGGTAGACTTCTTCCTTTACCCACCCCCAAAGAAAGAAGTCGCACGGTTACCGCTGAAAAACGGCAGAATCGGTTCAGTGTAACGGTGTGGTGTGGTATGACCTCAGATCAGGTGTGGGCCCGTTCTTTCTGCGCAACACCATGAATGCTGAGCGGTACCTTGCTATGTTGCGAAACGAGGTCTGGCCGGTTGTCAGCACATGGGAGAACATCGACGATGATATTTATGCAAGATGGCGCCCCTCCACACTTCGCTCTTGTTGTCCGTGAGTGGCTGGATGCCCACTTCCCTGGGCGTTGGATGGGTCGTCGTGGTCCACATCAATGGCCAGCCAGGAGCCCCGACTTGACACCGTGCGACTTCTTTCTTTGGGGGTGGGTAAAGGAAGAAGTCTACCGCACCAAACCGAGGACATTGGAAGAACTGGAGGACCGAATTCGGGAAGTCATGTCCTCCATCCCGCCGGAGTTCCTGCTAAAGTCAGTGGACGCCATTCCTGGGCGGCTCCAGAAGCTGGTGGAAAGAGTTGGAGCCCACATTGAATTTTAGAGAAAACCTACCATGTATGCCTACCTTTTCATTATTTCTTCTGAAATAAATGGATAATATACGTATTTTTTTACCAATCCAAAATAGGGAGCTACTTTCCGCCCACCCTGTATATATATATATATATATATATATATATATATATAATATATTAGGGTGGTCCAAAAAGTTAAAGCATCGACTAAGTTCTCTCCACAAGGTTGGTTTTATGCCTCTGGTGTGGACAGTATTTGTGCAAAGTTCACGTTATTCGGTTAATATTTAGGGGTCGCCCCACTTGCCCCCTTTTTGAAAATTTGGGAAATATATAGACAACTGAATAACTAAATTTTTTTTTGGTTCTCAAAGAATATGAAAGAAAAACAGTAAGACAATAGGACATGATAATGGGTGTATCTTCATTATTTCTTCTGCATCAGAGTCGCCTTGGATGGTATTCGTATCTGTTTTCGGTGGGCGGCTACGAGTTGTAGGAGGTACTGCTTCTGGTCCTCGTTTCGTGTCAAAGTGTCATTGTAGCGTTGTGCGAGAGCAATACCTCGCTCGGCAGCATCATTGACGACTTTCATCTTTAAGGCGCGATCTCTAAGTTCCCTGTAGTTCTTGTCATTTGGCCATTCCCGTGGATCTTTTTGAAGTAACTGGCGCGCTTCCTCCTTACCTCCAACTTTCAAGGCATCAAAGAGGGTCAATGTCCTTTTCGTGACGAAGGATGCCACATCATTTTCAACACCAGCTTCCGCCATGTCGATTCGTCGGGGGCAGCCATTCTTTTGGGGATTGGAGGTGTTGAACCATTCTCCTTTTGGTATCAGGATCGATCCTATTATCGAAGAAGGCCAGTCCAATCAGATGCTCCGACAAGTACCACAGGTGGCGTCTTAGAGCTGTCTTCGCCGCTTGTGCAGCTCCTCCGTGTGGATATTTTTCCAGAAGATGCAGCATTTTGAGATCATTGAGAGGAGCTTGTGTCCCCATTGGCGCTTCATGCCAGTACTTGACGTAAATCAGACTGACAAATAAAGCCAGCTGAGTCACGTTTCGTTCTTCGCGTGCTGTGAGCTTGAATTGATAGTGAAAGAGGTAGATTTGAGCGCATAAATCGCCTTCGCCATCCATCTCGCGTGGTGCATGGGACCCGGAGCTCGGATAAAGAGTTGACCACCAGTCTTTCCCCCCAGGAAGAGCAAAGATAGTTCAAGGAACTCCTTGTAGTCGTCACGAGGTTGCTTGCCTGAAGAGCGTTAGGTAAGTAAGTGAGCATCTCTTTTCTCATCTTTTGGAGTTGAGGGTTCTCGAACAAGCTGTCCGATGCTGAGACAAATGCTTCGTGGGGGAGAGATGGCCATTCCTTTGAAATCGCTTAAAAAGGCCCGTTTCAGGACTTCCTGTTGAGCCAAAATTGAGGCAAAGACATCAGCAAGTACGACTTCAAGTATATGATGTCGACAACCGATCCAAACTAGCTCGTGACCCAATGCTTCTTCAATCCTGACACAGGCTCCGCGATGTAAACCCGTGTTTGACGCAGTGGTATCGAAGACGAGACCTCTCACATGCTGTTCCACGTTCCATAATTTCATAGTTTGAAGGCATGCCTGGGCCTGTGCTTCTCCAGTTCCTTGTTTCATCTTTGGGACACCAAGCAGCTTCTCCTGTCCATTGAATGTTATAAGGATTGCTATCCGATGCACATTCGTCTTCTTCCCTTCAATGCCGGGGAGAAGCTTTCCGTCCCAATGGAGAAGGACAAGGTCTTCTAGAGAGAATGATTCTAGGTCTTCTCGAGCTGCCTGTTCTCGCCCACTTTCTCTGTAGCGATGAATAGAGCTCCGAGAGCACGTCATCCCAGACAGATCATGCCCCGCGGCCTGTAATACAGCTCCAGTTACGAAAACAGCATTCCGGTCAGAAAGATTGGTGCGATCGATTGCTCCAATGACTTCTGGAGATTGAAAAATGTTCGTAACCTTGTTCTTGGGACGCTTTGGTGCCGGAGCTTCAGACGAAGAAGGAATCGGAACCGATGGTCTATAGTCGTCGTCGTCTTGCGAAAAAAGGGAAGAAGAAGAAGAGGAAAGATCAATTGATGACACTCCTGCTTCTTCCAAATCTTTCTGTGTTGCTTCATGCCTTGCCTTCCTCTTGGCTTCCTTCTCCATTCTGGATCGCTTTCTGTCCTCTTGTGTAGTCGTTTCCTTATCAATGCCAGCCATGCTGCAAGAATTGACGTCCTTGCGCTGCATGGACAGGAAATTTCGGTCCTCAACGTTGACGATTGTGCTCATGGCATCACTGGTTGCGATGTCAAACAGTTCCTGGATGTCCGCTTTGAGATGTCTTCATTCATTCTATCGCTGGCACGTTGCCGGTCCTGTGCTTCTTGAGTGTTTTGTAGCGGTCTAAAAGCTTTGAAAGCTTACGGACACAGGAGTCGATCCGTTGAGTTGGGATCCGCGCTCGGGTCCAGACTTCAATTACCCTCTGGCATGCCTGGTTCAGACTGTCGGAGGTGGTTTGCTTTTGATTGATGTGGTGGTATTGCCCAAGAGGAGGGCGTCAAGGCATGTAGGGAGCCTTGACGTGGATAAAGTTCAGTTGCCATCCCTAGAAGCCAAACTTTTGGAATTGATCGAGTTTGAGCCATCGGACCTACGGAAGAAAAAGTACATTATATAATATATATTCAGAGTGGGGCGACCTCAAAATATTCACCAATCACGCTGCAATTTTGCACAGACCATGTGGACACTAAATGGACAAAAACCACACTTGTGGAGACTATCTAAGACAATTTTGAAATTTCCCCCTATGGATTTGGACCACCCTAATATATATATATATATATATATATTATATATATATGAAACATATATATATATATATGTTAACCCTCCGTCTATGGCCCTGGGGTGGTTCGGATCGACGGGGGTTCTAGTTAGGAGGCAGCAACGGATATTTCTTCTATAACATTCTAATTCTTTTCCGCCGGTCAAATGGTGGGTCGCCACTTGTTAAACTCTTGGCTACAGACTCGCCAGACTGTTATGCCAATATCTTCTATGGTGCTTGGGTTGTCTCTTTCTTAATTTGGGCAAAGGGTCGCCAGTTTTTAATTCTTTCTTTCTATAATACTCTGATACTTTCTCTGATACTAAAATTATCGACTTTTCTTTTATAACTTATCGACTTAACTGACTAAGTTCTTCTGAAGAGAGCACGGCTCGAAGGGGAAAATAAAAAGTTTCTCTTACTGTAGTTTACTTCTAAAATGTACAGGTAGTGCTCTGAATTTACAGGGGTAGAGGTTCGACCTCTTTCGACCATAGCTCAGGCCGGAATCTAAAAAGATAAGGAGGCAAGGGGCCTCTGCCCCCTCTCGCAGCGAGCTGCTAATAAGGGAGTCTCGTAGCAGTGACCAAAGCCGAGAGCCGTAATGAAGTGCATTCATTTTACAAATACATGTATAATATAAACCTAAATGTTGGGGGACGGCAGTTGAAGGTTAAGTTCCCCCCTTTTAAACACATGATCAGATGTTTGAAAGATTCCAAATAAAAATTTAAAAAATAAAAAAACTATCGTATATTTTGCCGAATCTTCATTTCTGAAGGCGATATCATTTCATATAGTACATAAGTACAATTTAAGTACACGACTGAGTATGTATTAATTTTGGTTCATTACAATTACGATTACAATTACCAATTAATTCATATTCACTTATTATTGTTTAATTACACTTCTATTAAAGTACATTCTTACATTATATATTAAATCATTACATTTAATTACAGTTTCATTGAAGTACATTACGTTGTTTACCATTCTTACTGTGTTTTCATATATTTATATATGGTTATAATATATGGTTATAATATATGGTTAAATATATTATATATGGTTATTATATATGGTTATTAGTAGAGCACAAGTACATGAGACATGACACACATTTAACATAACGCATGATAATGTTATAAATTCGAATCAGAGCGAAAGGAGATTTTTTATCTTTGAAGCGTTCACTTATGCTATAGTTCGCGGAATTTGATAACTTAACCTCAGCATTTTCGAGTTCATCTCGGGAGGTGATATAATTAAAAATAAAAATGAAAAAAATAATACGAGAACGTATTTGTGCGTTTTCGAACGAATGCATGAAGTTTTGCATTTCATAGATTGACACGAGTAAAAATGAATATTTAATAAAATTTATATAGGAAATGATCAAGATAAGATATGGACGTATGGTTGAATAGGGTTGAATAATAATATTTATACTACATAGCATATAAATAATGACTTCTCTAGAGTGTACACTTTTTATTATGATAAAGAATTTTCATACATTGAATACTGGAGATATGATGAAGGGAAATTAATGACGGGAAAATGTGACGTCATAGTTATTGAATTTGTACGTATAGCACAAATCATTATTAGGAAAATTTACAAGAACGAATTAGAGACAAAGAGTGGGTATTAATGAATAAGAAGTACAAATCGAAATTCTATCCGAAACTCGCTTAGGCGATTTTGGTTTCTTATGTAAAAATGAATATGGATTATTCATTGTTCATTTTTACAGTGTTCCCCCCTCTAAAATGGTATTAATTAATACAATAATATAATACAATTAATACAATACAATTGAAAATAACATCTAACGAATTCAAATTAGATGATGACGAATTCTTTTTTACATTACAAGTTTTATACAGAACAAGTTAGTTATGATTAGAGAGTTATTATAGTTATTATAAAATATAAAAAATTCAAAGATTAATACTTTAATTTAGACAAACAATTAAGTTAGACAAACAATGATATGGTTAAAATTTTTTACAAAATTTTATTTTTCTGTGGGAAAAATTACGTAATAATGAATAGGTAAAGGGAAAAATATAAATTTTAAAGTTCATGGATTTTCAAGGTTACCATGATAGTACAATTCACAAACTAATTTTATTGACTATTGTAGGTAAAAATAGAATTACGTAGTGGATGATGTATAGACCTGTGGTCTAGTGTGTATTTGTGTGTACTAGGTACAAAGTGTGTATCTTACAATTTCGAGGGACAGATTAGCTGATAGGATTGTTCAAGTAACTGAATAAATGCATGAGCAAGATATATTAGAAAGCAAAAATGATTAAGATTAAATTACATAGTTAGCATTTACGCGCAATGAAATAGTTTGTGATATCCAATGATTTTAGCATAAAGTTTGTCTATATAGTATATATAGTGTGCATACATGCGTGTGTATGTGTAGGGATTTAGAAGGGTTTTGAATTAAAAAAGTTTTAAAAATAATGTATAATAATTTAAGATGGGTTTAGGGTTATAAAATCTTTTAAGTTTAAGTCAGTTATTGTTATTATTATTATCATTATTATTATTATTATAAAATCCTTTAAGCTAAGGTCAATTATTATAAAATTCTAAATTACAGGTACGTAGTATTAATGATGGTGTATGCATATGAGTTTAATGTGAAAGTGACTTGAGGTACGGAAAGAAAATGAATTCGAATATGTGTCAAAAGTAATAGAATTCAATTAGGATTATCGATTGTACGTAATTAAATCAGTTACACATATATTAAGGTAATAAAAAAAACGTACTTAGAGGACCTTACAAGTAATGAAAATAAATCTCACGGTTTTAAAATTGAATTTTGACACACAATTAATTAAATTCGACTACGACAATTACTCAGTATTAATCGAATAAAAAAATAAAAAATAAAAATTGAAAATAGAAATCAATTATAAACTATAAGAACTAAACATATAATATTCTTAAAAATATAAAAACACAACTTAACATAAATTGAGGTTATGTTCCATCGTACCAAAGAGGAATTAACCATGGTTGAACCATTTCTCTGGTTGACACAATTCAACTGGGGTTGGGGGTGTTAAAATAAAATAAAGACAAAGTTTGGAGTACGACATTCGGGGGAATTGAGTCACTAAGCAGGGGGTATAAGTCTGAAATTGACAATTATATCTTTTCGTGAGCACTTTGCTCTTTTTTTTTTTTTTTTTTTAAAGATTGCTTGTCACACTACTTACAGCAAAAATTAAAAGAGTTGAAACAAAACGGAGGGACGGCATGTTCCTCATACATTACAATAATTATCCAAATCGTTACAACCTTTGTGAAAACGGTTTTGGTTACAAATAATAAAATACAGAACTATATATTTATATACGCAACAATGGCATGAAAAGAAAAGACAAATCGGTCAATTTCCTTCTTACAAAGAAAAAGGTTAAACTAAGACGCAACACGGTCAATTCAGGTTGAATTTAATTCTCTTTTACAACAAAAAAAAGGTTGAATTAAATTCTCTTTTACAACAAAAAAAAGGTTGAATTAAATTCTTAAATTACATTTTCCTTAAATTAGATTCTCTTAAACAAAAAAAAAGGTTGAATTAAATTCTCTTAAACAACAAAAAAAAGGTTGAATTAAATTCTTAAATCACATTTTCTTAAATTAAATTCTCTTAAACTACAAAGAAAAAGTTGAATTCAATTGACTGCATTGAAATGACTTGGGACTTGAAAACCAACTTGGGACTTGAAAACCAACTTGGGACTTGAAAACTGAGACTTGAAACTGTCTAACTTGAACTCTATCAAGTATCTTGAAACTAACTTGAACTCTATCAAGTATCTTGAAACTAACTTGAACTCTATCAAGTATCTTGAAACTAACTTGAACTCTATCAAGTATCTTGAAACTAACTTGAACTCTATCAAGTATCTTGAAACTAACTTGAACTCTATCAAGTATCTTGAAACTAACTTGAACTCTATCAAGTATCTTGAAACTAACTTGAACTCTATAAGTATCTTGAAACTAACTTGAAACTGTTCTCAAGTATCTCTATAACTCTATAAACTCTCTGTAAACTCTCTCTTTCTTAATTTGCAAGTCAATTCAATTCAATAATTTGAAAAAAATTGTATACAAAAATAAAAAATGTAAAAACATTTCACTCGAATGTACGCGAAGGTACGATACTATTATGTTTGGTACATAAAATAAAATTATTCTATACTGAATATAATAGTGAAAATAACTGAAATTAACTCTGAAATTAACTCTTTCTGTTACTTTTAACTTCTGTTACTTTTAACTTCTGTTACTTTTAACTTCTGTTACTTTTAATTTCTGTGAAAATTACTGTTTCACTAAAAAAAAAATGTATCACTGGTGTCTGAAGTGTTCACTGTGTTTTGTGTTAATTCTGGCTCAATACTAAATATTAACTGTTAATAATACTGACTTTTCAAATGTTTACAAATTGCTTAAAAAAAAACAACACTGTACTTAACAAAATTTCTACGGGCGAAATCCTCAGAGACGTGTCCTGAAGACGTCTTGCTGGCTACTTCCTCTTGGATGAAAATTAGGCGTGGAGAACTTGGAGTCGTGACACACCGGTTCAAGGGTGGATGTTACGAACAAGAAGTCGTGACACGCCGGTCAAATGGTTTTATCCTGATGCAGGGTAATTTTCTATCCTGGCCAAAGAGTGGCCACTTGTTAAAATCCTCTTCTTAAAATATTATTCTAATCCTGGGGCAGGGTCGCCAGACTGTTATCCTCCTTCTTATATGTCCCTGGGGTGTCTCGTATCAACGGGGCGTTCTTGTTTAGAGGCAGCAACGGATATTTCTTCTATAACATTCTAATTCTTTTCCGCCGGTCAAATGGTGGGTCGCCACTTGTTAAACTCTTGGCTACAGACTCGCCAGACTGTTATGCCAATATCTTCTATGGTGCTTGGGTTGTCTCTTTCTTAATTTGGGCAAAGGGTCGCCAGTTTTTAATTCTTCTCTTTCTATAATACTCTGATACTTTCTCTGATACTAAAATTATCGACTTTTCTTTTATAACTTATCGACTTAACTGACTAAGTTCTTCTGAAGAGAGCACGGCTCGAAGGGGAAAATAAAAAGTTTCTCTTACTGTAGTTTACTTCTACAAATGTACAGGTAGTGCTCTGAATTTACAGGGGTAGAGGTTCGACCTCTTTCGACCATAGCTCAGGCCGGAATCTAAAAGTTAAGGAGGCAAGGGGCCTCTGCCCCTCCTCGCAGCGAGGAGGCTGCTAATAATGGAGTCTCGTAGCAGTGACCCAAAGCGAGAGCCGTAATGAGTGTCATTCATTTACAAATACATGTATAATATAAACCTAAATGTTGGGGTACGGGCAGTTGAAGGTTAGTTCCCCCTTTTAAACACATGATCAGATGTTTGAAAGATTCCAAATAAAAATTTAAAAAAACAAAAAAACTAGTCGTATATATTTGCCGAATCTTCATTTCTGAAGGCGATATCATTTCATAGTATACATAAGTACAATTTAAGTACACGACTGAGTATTTATTAATTTTGGTTCATTACATTACGATTACAATTACCAATTAATTCATATTCACTTATTATTGTTTAATTACACTTCTATTAAAGTACATTCTTACATTATTATTAAATCATTACATTTAATTACAGTTTCATTGAAGTACATTACGTTGTTTACCATTCTACTGTGTTTCATATATTTATATATGGTTATCAGAGCTGGGCAGTATTTAATACATTTGTATTTAAATACGTATTTAAATACATTTGGTATTAGAACTGTATTTATAAATACATTGTTTTTCATGTATTTAAATACAGTATTTAAATACTTTAATGAGTATTTAAATACAATGTATTTAAATACTCAAAATATAAAAATGTAATACTTTTACTGGTTTAAACACGTTTCTGTACTAGCACAGTACGACGCGTCGACAGTGTAGTACAGCATGGTTCATGTTTCAACGTGTCAGTTCAATCAGTTGTGTGCCACTCTTAGTCGAAAGCGGTTGATTTCTTTATCGTGTGCGTGTCATGGCTTAGTGAATTAGTGAATGCATATGTTAAAATTTGTATGTATTTAAAATGTATTTACAAATGTATTTAAATACAATTGATGTATTTGTATTTAGTATCTAAATACATTCGTAAAATGTATTTAGTATTTAGTATTTAAATACATTTCTCCCATGTATTTAGTATTTAGTATTTAAATACATTCAATGTATTTATTGCCCAGCTCTGATGTTATAATATATGGTTATAATATATGGTTATAATATATGGTTATTATATATGGTTATTATATATGGTTATCAGTAGAGCACAAGTACATGAGACATGACACATGATATAACATAACGCATGATAATGTTATAAATTCGAATCAGAGCGAAAGGAGATTTTTATCTTTGAAGCGTTCACTTATGCTATAGTTCGCGGAATTTGATAACTTAACCTCAGCATTTTCGAGTTCATCTCGGGAGGTGATATAATTAAAAATAAAAATGAAAAAATAATACGAGAACGTATTTGTGCGTTTTCGAACGAATGCATGAAGTTTTGCATTTCATAGATTGACACGAGTAAAAATGAATATTTAATAAAATTTATATAGATAATGATCAAGATAAGATATGGACGTATGGTTGAATAGGGTTGAATAATAATATTTATACTACATAGCATATAAATAATGACTTCTCTAGAGTGTACACTTTTTATTATGATAAAGAATTTTCATACATTGAATACTGGAGATATGATGAAGGGAAATTAATGACGGGAAAATGTGACGTCAAAGTTATTGAATTTGTACGTATAGTACAAATCATTATTAGGAAAATTTACAAGAACGAATTGGAGACAAAGAGTGGGTATTAATGAATAAGAAGTACAAATCGAAATTCTATCCAATTAATTCTATGAATTAATTGGTAGTTGTAATCCATAATTGTAATCGTAATTGTATTGAACCAAAATTAATACGTACTCAGTCATGTACTCAAAATTGTGCTTATGTGCTAATACGAAATATCGCCTCCATAAATGTCGAATCAGCGATACTACTGTTCTTTTTTATTTTATATTTTTTATTCTTTTTAGTTGAAATCTTTCAAAAACATCTGAGCATGTGTTTAAAAAAAAGGGGGGAAATTTAACCTTCAACTGTTCTCCCCCAAACATTTAAGTTATATTATACGTATATTTGTAAAATACCACTTCACTTCATTATAGGACTTCATTTAAGACACTTCTTCAGATTAAATCTTCAGATTAACTCTTCTCATCAGAGAACTTCGTCATTGGACTTCATCAGAGAACTTCATTCGAGACTCTTCTTTGGACTGCAGCCTCGCTGCAGGGGAGGGGGCAGAGCCCCCTTGCCCCTTAACTAGAACGCCTCGTCTATACGAGACACCCCAGACCCAGCCAGGTTTGTAATTTAAGAAAATGTAATTTAAGAATTTAATTCAACCTTTTTTTTGTTGTTCAAAAGAATTTAATTCAACCTTTTTTTGTGTTTGTGAGAAGAAAATTGACCTATCTGTCTTTTCTTGTCATGCCATGGTTATGTATATAGATATATAGTTATGTAATTCATTAATTGTAACCAAAATAGTTTTTACAATTGTTTGTAACGATTTTGGTAATTATTGTAATGTATACGTGATAATAATAGTTGTGTAACAATTAATCGATCATGTACCTAATTTATCCTGCTCTGTACGATCGGGAAATTTACCCGTATGACCGCACGCGCACATATCCTAAATTTCAGTCATTTAATTTTTAATAAAACTTCTACGCCATAAAACAGATGTATTTGTCTATATGCAAACAAGTTTTCAGACTAAAATATCAATAATTCAAATTCTATCAACATTCAACGAAAAAGTATAATTTTTCTACTTAACAGGCAAAAAAATTATTAAACCTTTTTAATATTTTTTTTTATTATATAAAAATAATTTTTAATATAAAATTCAATTGAAATTATTAAAGAAAAGATTGTTCGAAATGCTTCCCTTTCATTTCAATAACTTTTTTATTCTTGATCGAAATTTATCTATGATTCGATTTACTTTTATTTTTTTAGAATATTATAAAATTGTATTTAGCTCGTGGAAATGCATAATTGATTCATATTTTTAATTTTTTTTAATTTTTTTATTTTGCTCAATTAATCATGAGTAACTGTCCTTAAATTGTTATTGTACCATTTGTAAGGTATCAAACGAAAATTATAAGTCAAATTGACATACTACTACAGTATATGGTTATGAATTTCAGTAGTCGAATTTAATCTGTCTCGAAATTATAAAATACACACTTTGTACCCAATAAACATAAATACACATTTGACCACAGGTCTATACATCATCCACTACGTAATTCGATTTGTACCTACAACAGTCAATAAAATGAATGCACACTATATATACTATATATACAAACCTCATACTCAAATCATTGAATATCACAATAAAACTATTTCATTACGTAAGTGCCAACTATGCGATTTAGTCTTAATCAATTTTTGCATTCATGCATTCATGCATTTTTGCATTCATGCATTTATACAGTTAATTTAACAATCTGTCTGGAAATTATCAGCTACACACTTTATACCTAGTACACAAAAATACACACTAGACCACAGGTCTATACATCATCCATTACGTAATTCTATTTTTACCTACACTAGTCAATAAAAATTAGCTTATAGCTTGTATGATTTATATTTTTCCCTTTACCTATTCATGATAAATGTAATTTTCCCTGCAGAAAAAATAAAATTTTGTAAAATTTTTAACCATATCATTGTTTGTCTAACTTAATTGGTTGTCTAAATTAATGTATTAATCCTATTAAATGTTTGTCTAAACTAAAGTATTAATCTTTGAATTCCTTTATATTATATAATAACTCACTTGTTCTATATAAAACTTGTAATGTAAAGAAAAATTCGTCACCTAACTTGAATTAGTTAGAATGTTATTTTCTCATTTGTATTGTATTAATGGTACCCTATTAAATTATTGTATAAATATCATTTTAAAAGGGGAGAGTAATGTAAAAAGCGAACAATGAACGTTTATGTTCGAATGTCCATTGTTCATTTTTACAGTGTTCCCCCCTTTAAAATGGTATTAATTAATACAACAATATAATACAATTAATACAATACAATTGAGAAAATAACATCTAACGAATTCAAATTAGATGATGACGAATTCTTTTTTACATTACAAGTTTTATACAGAACAAGTTAGTTATTATGATTAGAGTTATTATAAAGTTATTATAAAATAAAAAATTCAAAGATTAATACTTTAATTTAGACAAACAATTAAGTTAGACAAACAATGATATGGTTAAAATTTTTTACAAAATTTTATTTTTCTGTGGGAAAAATTACGTAAATAATGAATAGGTAAATGGGAAAAATATAAATTTTAAAGTTCATGGATTTTCAAGGTTACCATGATAGTACAATTCATAAACTAATTTTATTGACTATTGTAGGTAAAAATAGAATTACGTAGTGGATGATGTATACCTGTGGTCTAGTGTGTATTTGTGTGTACTAGGTACAAAGTGTGTATCTTACAATTTCGAGGGACAGATTAGCTGATAGGATTGTTCAAGTAACTGAATAAATGCATGAGCAAGATATATTAGAAAGCAAAAATGATTAAGATTAAATTACATAGTTAGCATTTACGCGCAATGAAATAGTTTGTGATATCCAATGATTTTAGCATAAAGTTTGTCTATATAGTATATATAGTGTGCATACATGCGTGTGTATGTGTAGGGATTTAGAAGGGTTTTGAATTAAAAAAGTTTTAAAAATAATGTATAATAATTTAAGATGGGTTTAGGGTTATAAAATCTTTTAAGTTTAAGTCAGTTATTGTTATTATTATTATCATTATTATTATTATTATAAAATCCTTTAAGCTCAAGGTCAATTATTATAAAATTCTAAATTACAGGTACGTAGTATTAATGATGGTGTATGCATATGAGTTTAATGTGAAAGTGACTTGAGGTACGGAAAGAAAATGAATTCGAATATGTGTCAAAAGTAATAGAATTCAATTAGGATTATCGATTGTACGTAATTAAATCAGTTACACATATATTAAGGTAATAAAAAAAACGTACTTAGAGGACCTTACAAGTAATGAAAATAAATCTCACGGTTTTAAAATTGAATTTTGACACACAATTAATTAAATTCGACTACGACAATAACTCAGTATTAATCGAATAAAAAATAAAAAAATAAAAATTGAAAATAGAAATCAATTACAAACTATAATGAACTAAACATATAATATTCTTAAAAATATAAAAACACAACTTAACATAAATTGAGGTTATGTTCCATCGTACCAAAGAGGAATTAACCATGGTTGAACCATTTCTCTGGTTGACACAGTTCAAATGGGGTTGGGGTGTTAAAATAAAATAAAGACAAAGTTTGGAGTACGACATTCGGGGGAATTGAGTGACTAAGCAGGGGGTATAAGTCTGAAATTGAGAATTACATCTTTTCGTGAGCACTTTGGTCTTCTTTTTTTTTTTTTTTTTAAAGATTGCTTGTCACACTACTTATAACAAAAATTAAAAGAGTTGAAACAAAACGGAGGGACGGCATGTTCCACATATACATTACAATAATTATCCAAATCGTTACAACCTTTGTGAAAACGGTTTTGGTTACAAATAATAAAATACAGAACTATATATTTATATACGCAACAATGGCATGAAAAGAAAAGACAAATCGGTCAATTTCCTTCTTACAAACAAGAAAAAAGGTTAAACTAAGACGCAACACGGTCAATTCAGGTTGAATTTAATTCTCTTTTACAACAAAAAAAAAGGTTGAATTAAATTCTCTTTACAACAAAAAAAAGGTTGAATTAAATTCTTAAATTACATTTTTCTTAAATTAGATTCTCTTAAACAAAAAAAAAAAGGTTGAATTAAATTCTGTTAAACAACAAAAAAAAGGTTGAATTAAATTCTTAAATCACATTTTCTTAAATTAAATTCTCTTAAACTACAAAGAAAAAGTTGAATTCAATTGACTGCATTGAAATGACTTGGGACTTGAAAACCAACTTGGGACTTGAAAACCAACTTGGGACTTGAAAACTGAGACTTGAAACTGTCTAACTTGAACTCTATCAAGTATCTTGAAACTAACTTGAACTCTATCAAGTATCTTGAAACTAACTTGAACTCTATCAAGTATCTTGAAACTAACTTGAACTCTATCAAGTATCTTGAAACTAACTTGAACTCTATCAAGTATCTTGAAACTACTTGAACTCTATCAAGTATCTTGAAACTAACTTGAACTCTATCAAGTATCTTGAAATAACTTGAACTCTATCAAGTATCTTGAAACTAACTTGAACTCTATCAAGTATCTTGAAACTAACTTGAACTCTATCAAGTATCTTGAAACTAACTTGAACTCTATTAAGTATCTTGAAACTAACTTGAAACTGTTCTCAAGTATCTCTATAACTCTATAAACTCTCTGTAAACTCTCTCTTTCTTAATTTGCAAGTCAATTCAATTCAATAATTTGAAAAAAATTGTATACAAAAATAAAAAATGTAAACAACATTTCACTCGAATGTACGCGAAGGTACGATACTATTATGTTTGGTACATAAAATAAAATTATTCTATACTGAATATAATAGTGAAAATAACTGAAATTAACTCTCTGAAATTAACTCTTTCTGTTACTTTTAACTTCTGTTACTTTTAACTTCTGTTACTTTTAATTTCTGTGACAATTACTGTTTCACTAAAAAAAAAATGTATCACTGGTGTCTGAAGTGTTCACTGTGTTTTGTGTTAATTCTGGCTCAATACTAAATATTAACTGTTAATAATACTGACTTTTCAAATGTTTACAAATTACTTAAAAAAACAACAACACTGTACTTAACAAAATTTCTACGGGCGAAATCCTCAGAGACGTGTCCTGAAGACGTCTTGCTGGCTACTTCTTCTTGGATGAAAATTAGGCGTGGAGAACTTGGAGTCGTGACACACCGGTTCAAGGGTGGATGTTACGAACAAGAAGTCGTGACACGCCGGTCAAATGGTTTTATCCTGATGCAGGGTAATTTTCTATCCTGGCCAAAGAGTGGCCACTTGTTAAAATCCTCTCCTTAAAATATTATTCTAATCCTGGGGCAGGGTCGCCAGACTGTTATCCTCCTTCTTATATGTCCCTGGGGTGTCTCGTATCAACGGGGCGTTCTTGTTTAGAGGCAGCAACGGATATTTCTTCTATAACATTCTAATTCTTTTCCGCCGGTCAAATGGTGGGTCGCCACTTGTTAAACTCTTGGCTACAGACTCGCCAGACTGTTATGCCAATATCTTCTATGGTGCTTGGGTTGTCTCTTTCTTAATTTGGGCAAAGGGTCGCCAGTTTTTAATTCTTCTCTTTCTATAATACTCTGATACTTTCTCTGATACTAAAATTATCGACTTTTCTTTTATAACTTATCGACTTAACTGACTAAGTTCTTCTGAAGAGAGCACGGCTCGAAGGGGAAAATAAAAAGTTTCTCTTACTGTAGTTTACTTCTACAAATGTACAGGTAGTGCTCTGAATTTACAGGGGTAGAGGTTCGACCTCTTTCGACCATAGCTCAGGCCGGAATCTAAAAAGATAAGGAGGCAAGGGGCCTCTGCCCCCTCCTCGCAGCGAGGCTGCTAATAAGGGAGTCTCGTAGCAGTGACCAAAGCCGAGAGCCGTAATGAAGTGTCATTCATTTTACAAATACATGTATAATATAAACCTAAATGTTGGGGGACGGCAGTTGAAGGTTAAGTTCCCCCCTTTTAAACACATGATCAGATGTTTGAAAGATTCCAAATAAAAATTTAAAAAAATAAAAAAACTAGTCGTATATATTTGCCGAATCTTCATTTCTGAAGGCGATATCATTTCATAATAGTACATAAGTACAATTTAAGTACACGACTGAGTATGTATTAATTTTGGTTCATTACAATTACGATTACAATTACCAATTAATTCATATTCACTTATTATTGTTTAATTACACTTCTATTAAAGTACATTCTTACATTATAGATTAAATCATTACATTTAATTACAGTTTCATTGAAGTACATTACGTTGTTTACCATTCTTACTGTGTTTTCATATATTTACATATGGTTATAATATATGGTTATATATGGTTATAATATATGGTTATTATATATGGTTATTATATATGGTTATTAGTAGAGCACAAGTACATGAGACATGACACACATGATATAACATAACGCATGATAATGTTATAAATTCGAATCAGAGCGAAAGGAGATTTTTTATCTTTGAAGCGTTCACTTATGCTATAGTTCGCGGAATTTGATAACTTAACCTCAGCATTTTCGAGTTCATCTCGGGAGGTGATATAATTAAAAATAAAAATGAAAAAATAATACGAGAACGTATTTGTGCGTTTTCGAACGAATGCATGAAGTTTTGCATTTCATAGATTGACACGAGTAAAAATGAATATTTAATAAAATTTATATAGGATAATGATCAAGATAAGATATGGACGTATGGTTGAATAGGGTTGAATAATAATATTTATACTACATAGCATATAAATAATGACTTCTCTAGAGTGTACACTTTTTATTATGATAAAGAATTTTCATACATTGAATACTGGAGATATGATGAAGGGAAATTAATGACGGGAAAATGTGACGTCATATTTATTGAATTTGTACGTATAGCACAAATCATTATTAGGAAAATTTACAAGAACGAAATAGAGACAAAGAGTGGGTATTAATGAATAAGAAGTACAAATCGAAATTCTATCCGAAACTTGCTTAGGCGATTTTGGTTTCTTATGTAAAAATGAATATGGATTATTCATTGTTCATTTTTACAGTGTTCCCCCCTCTAAAATGGTATTAATTAATACAATAATATAATACAATTAATACAATACAATTGAGAAAATAACATCTAACGAATTCAAATTAGATGATGAAGAATTCTTTTTTACATTACAAGTTTTATACAGAACAAGTTAGTTATGATTAGAGTTATTATAAGTTATTATAAAACATAAAAAATTCAAAGATTAATACTTTAATTTAGACAAACAATTAAGTTAGACAAACAATGATATGGTTAAAATTTTTTACAAAATTTTATTTTTCTGTGGGAAAAATTACGTACATAATGAATAGGTAAAAGGGAAAAATATAAATTTTAAAGTTCATGGATTTTCAAGGTTACCATGATAGTACAATTCATAAACTAATTTTATTGACTATTGTAGGTAAAATAGAATTACGTAGTGGATGATGTATAGACCTGTGGTCTAGTGTGTATTTGTGTGTACTAGGTACAAAGTGTGTATCTTACAATTTCGAGGGACAGATTAGCTGATAGGATTGTTCAAGTAACTGAATAAATGCATGAGCAAGATATATTAGAAAGCAAAAATGATTAAGATTAAATTACATAGTTAGCATTTACGCGCAATGAAATAGTTTGTGATATCCAATGATTTTAGCATAAAGTTTGTCTATATAGTATATATAGTGTGCATACATGCGTGTGTATGTGTAGGGATTTAGAAGGGTTTTGAATTAAAAAGTTTTAAAAATAATGTATAATAATTTAAGATGGGTTTAGGGTTATAAAATCTTTTAAGTTTAAGTCAGTTATTGTTATTATTATTATCATTATTATTATTATTATAAAATCCTTTAAGCTCAAGGTCAATTATTATAAAATTCTAAATTACAGGTACGTAGTATTAATGATGGTGTATGCATATGAGTTTAATGTGAAAGTGACTTGAGGTACGGAAAGAAAATGAATTCGAATATGTGTCAAAAGTAATAGAATTCAATTAGGATTATCGATTGTACGTAATTAAATCAGTTACACATATATTAAGATAATAAAAAAAACGTACTTAGAGGACCTTACAAGTAATGAAAATAAATCTCACGGTTTTAAAATTGAATTTTGACACACAATTAATTAAATTCGACTAAGACAATTACTCAGTATTAATCGAATAAAAAAATAAAAAATAAAAATTGAAAATAGAAATCAATTATAAACTATAAGAACTAAACATATAATATTCTTAAAAATATAAAAACACAACTTAACATAAATTGAGGTTATGTTCCATCGTACCAAAGAGGAATTAACCATGGTTGAACCATTTCTCTGGTTGACACAATTCAACTGGGGTTGGGGGTGTTAAAATAAAATAAAAAGACAAAGTTTGGAGTACGACATTCGGGGGAATTGAGTCACTAAGCAGGGGGTATAAGTCTGAAATTGACAATTATATCTTTTCGTGAGCACTTTGCTCTTTTTTTTTTTTTTTTTTAAAAGATTGCTTGTCACACTACTTACAGCAAAAATTAAAAGAGTTGAAACAAAACGGAGGGACGGCATGTTCCTCATATACATTACAATAATTATCCAAATCGTTACAACCTTTGTGAAAACGGTTTTGGTTACAAATAATAAAATACAGAACTATATATTTATATACGCAACAATGGCATGAAAAGAAAAGACAAATCGGTCAATTTCCTTCTTACAAAGAAGAAAAAAGGTTAAACTAAAGACGCAACACGGTCAATTCAGGTTGAATTTAATTCTCTTTTACAACAAAAAAAAGGTTGAATTAAATTCTCTTTTACAACAAAAAAAAGGTTGAATTAAATTCTTAAATTACATTTTCCTTAAATTAGATTCTCTTAAACAACAAAAAAAAGGTTGAATTAAATTCTCTTAAACAACAAAAAAAAGGTTGAATTAAATTCTTAAATCACATTTTCTTAAATTAAATTCTCTTAAACTACAAAGAAAAAGTTGAATTCAATTGACTGCATTGAAATGACTTGGGACTTGAAAACCAACTTGGGACTTGAAAACCAACTTGGGACTTGAAAACTGAGACTTGAAACTGTCTAACTTGAACTCTATCAAGTATCTTGAAACTAACTTGAACTCTATCAAGTATCTTGAAACTAACTTGAACTCTATCAAGTATCTTGAAACTAACTTGAACTCTATCAAGTATCTTGAAACTAACTTGAACTCTATCAAGTATCTTGAAACTAAGTTGAACTCTATCAAGTATCTTGAAACTAACTTGAACTCTATCAAGTATCTTGAAACTAACTTGAACTCTATTAAGTATCTTGAAACTAACTTGAAACTGTTCTCAAGTATCTCTATAACTCTATAAACTCTCTGTAAACTCTCTCTTTCTTAATTTGCAAGTCAATTCAATTCAATAATTTGAAAAAAATTGTATACAAAAATAAAAAATGTAAACAACATTTCACTCGAATGTACGCGAAGGTACGATACTATTATGTTTGGTACATAAAATAAAATTATTCTATACTGAATATAATAGTGAAAATAACTGAAATTAACTCTGAAATTAACTCTTTCTGTTACTTTTAACTTCTGTTACTTTTAACTTCTGTTACTTTTAACTTCTGTTACTTTTAATTTCTGTGAAAATTACTGTTTCACTAAAAAAAAATGTATCACTGGTGTCTGAAGTGTTCACTGTGTTTTGTGTTAATTCTGGCTCAATACTAAATATTAACTGTTAATAATACTGACTTTTCAAATGTTTACAAATTGCTTAAAAAAACAACAACACTGTACTTAACAAAATTTCTACGGGCGAAATCCTCAGAGACGTGTCCTGAAGACGTCTTGCTGGCTACTTCTCTTGGATGAAAATTAGGCGTGGAGAACTTGGAGTCGTGACACACCGGTTCAAGGGTGGATGTTACGAACAAGAAGTCGTGACACGCCGGTCAAATGGTTTTATCCTGATGCAGGGTAATTTTCTATCCTGGCCAAAGAGTGGCCACTTGTTAAAATCCTCTTCTTAAAATATTATTCTAATCCTGGGGCAGGGTCGCCAGACTGTTATCCTCCTTCTTATATGTCCCTGGGGTGTCTCGTATCAACGGGGCGTTCTTGTTTAGAGGCAGCAACGGATATTTCTTCTATAACATTCTAATTCTTTTCCGCCGGTCAAATGGTGGGTCGCCACTTGTTAAACTCTTGGCTACAGACTCGCCAGACTGTTATGCCAATATCTTCTATGGTGCTTGGGTTGTCTCTTTCTTAATTTGGGCAAAGGGTCGCCAGTTTTTAATTCTTCTCTTTCTATAATACTCTGATACTTTCTCTGATACTAAAATTATCGACTTTTCTTTTATAACTTATCGACTTAACTGACTAAGTTCTTCTGAAGAGAGCACGGCTCGAAGGGGAAAATAAAAAGTTTCTCTTACTGTAGTTTACTTCTACAAATGTACAGGTAGTGCTCTGAATTTACAGGGGTAGAGGTTCGACCTCTTTCGACCATAGCTCAGGCCGGAATCTAAAAAGTTAAGGAGGCAAGGGGCCTCTGCCCCCTCCTCGCAGCGAGGAGGCTGCTAATAATGGAGTCTCGTAGCAGTGACCAAAGCCGAGAGCCGTAATGAAGTGTCATTCATTTTACAAATACATGTATAATATAAACCTAAATGTTGGGGTACGGCAGTTGAAGGTTAAGTTCCCCCCTTTTAAACACATGATCAGATGTTTGAAAGATTCCAAAAAAAATTTAAAAAAACAAAAAAACTAGTCGTATATATTTGCCGAATCTTCATTTCTGAAGGCGATATCATTTCATAGTAGTACATAAGTACAATTTAAGTACACGACTGAGTATTTATTAATTTTGGTTCATTACAATTACGATTACAATTACCAATTAATTCATATTCACTTATTATTGTTTAATTACACTTCTATTAAAGTACATTCTTACATTATATATTAAATCATTACATTTAATTACAGTTTCATTGAAGTACATTACGTTGTTTACCATTCTTACTGTGTTTTCATATATTTATATATGGTTATAATATATGGTTATAATATATGGTTATAATATATGGTTATTATATATGGTTATTATATATGGTTATCAGTAGAGCACAAGTACATGAGACATGACACACATGATATAACATAACGCATGATAATGTTATAAATTCGAATCAGAGCGAAAGGAGATTTTTTATCTTTGAAGCGTTCACTTATGCTATAGTTCGCGGAATTTGATAACTTAACCTCAGCATTTTCGAGTTCATCTCGGGAGGTGATATAATTAAAAATAAAAATGAAAAAAATAATACGAGAACGTATTTGTGCGTTTTCGAACGAATGCATGAAGTTTTGCATTTCATAGATTGACACGAGTAAAAATGAATATTTAATAAAATTTATATAGGATAATGATCAAGATAAGATATGGACGTATGGTTGAATAGGGTTGAATAATAATATTTATACTACATAGCATATAAATAATGACTTCTCTAGAGTGTACACTTTTTATTATGATAAAGAATTTTCATACATTGAATACTGGAGATATGATGAAGGGAAATTAATGACGGGAAAATGTGACGTCAAAGTTATTGAATTTGTACGTATAGTACAAATCATTATTAGGAAAATTTACAAGAACGAATTGGAGACAAAGAGTGGGTATTAATGAATAAGAAGTACAAATCGAAATTCTATCCAATTAATTCTATGAATTAATTGGTAGTTGTAATCCATAATTGTAATCGTAATTGTATTGAACCAAAATTAATACGTACTCAGTCATGTACTCAAAATTGTGCTTATGTGCTAATACGAAATATCGCCTCCATAAATGTCGAATCAGCGATACTACTGTTCTTTTTTATTTTATATTTTTTATTCTTTTTAGTTGAAATCTTTCAAAAAACATCTGAGCATGTGTTTAAAAAAAAGGGGGGAAATTTAACCTTCAACTGTTCTCCCCCAAACATTTAAGTTATATTATACGTATATTTGTAAAATACTTCACTTCATTATAGGACTTCATTTAAGACACTTCTTCAGATTAAATCTTCAGATTAACTCTTCTCATCAGAGAACTTCGTCATTGGACTTCATCAGAGAACTTCATTCGAGACTCTTCTTTGGACTGCAGCCTCGCTGCAGGGGAGGGGGCAGAGCCCCCTTGCCCCTTAACTAGAACGCCTCGTCTATACGAGACACCCCAGACCCAGCCAGGTTTGTAATTTAAGAAAATGTAATTTAAGAATTTAATTCAACCTTTTTTTTTGTTGTTCAAAAGAATTTAATTCAACCTTTTTTTGTGTTTGTGAGAAGAAAATTGACCTATCTGTCTTTTCTTGTCATGCCATGGTTATGTATATAGATATATAGTTATGTAATTCATTAATTGTAACCAAAATAGTTTTTACAATTGTTTGTAACGATTTTGGTAATTATTGTAATGTATACGTGATAATAATAGTTGTGTAACAATTAATCGATCATGTACCTAATTTATCCTGCTCTGTACGATCGGGAAATTTACCCGTATGACCGCACGCGCACATATCCTAAATTTCAGTCATTTAATTTTTAATAAAACTTCTACGCCATAAAACAGATGTATTTGTCTATATGCAAACAAGTTTTCAGACTAAAATATCAAATAATTCAAATTCTATCAACATTCAACGAAAAAGTATAATTTTTCTACTTAACAGGCAAAAAAATTATTAAACCTTTTTAATATTTTTTTTTATTATATAAAAATAATTTTTAATATAAAATTCAATTGAAATTATTAAAAGAAAAGATTGTTCGAAATGCTTCCCTTTCATTTCAATAACTTTTTTATTCTTGATCGAAATTTATCTATGATTCGATTTACTTTTATTTTTTTTAGAATATTATAAAATTGTATTTAGCTCGTGGAAATGCATAATTGATTCATATTTTTAATTTTTTTTAATTTTTTTATTTTGCTCAATTAATCATGAGTAACTGTCCTTAAATTGTTATTGTACCATTTGTAAGGTATCAAACGAAAATTATAAGTCAAATTGACATACTACTACAGTATATGGTTATGAATTTCAGTAGTCGAATTTAATCTGTCTCGAAATTATAAAATACACACTTTGTACCCAATAAACATAAATACACATTTGACCACAGGTCTATACATCATCCACTACGTAATTCGATTTGTACCTACAACAGTCAATAAAAATGAATGCACACTATATATACTATATATACAAACCTCATACTCAAATCATTGAATATCACAATAAAACTATTTCATTACGTAAGTGCCAACTATGCGATTTAGTCTTAATCAATTTTTGCATTCATGCATTCATGCATTTTTGCATTCATGCATTTATACAGTTAATTTAACAATCTGTCTGGAAATTATCAGCTACACACTTTATACCTAGTACACAAAAATACACACTAGACCACAGGTCTATACATCATCCATTACGTAATTCTATTTTTACCTACACTAGTCAATAAAAATTAGCTTATAGCTTGTATGATTTATATTTTTCCCTTTACCTATTCATGATAAATGTAATTTTCCCTGCAGAAAAAAATAAAATTTTGTAAAATTTTTTAACCATATCATTGTTTGTCTAACTTAATTGGTTGTCTAAATTAATGTATTAATCCTATTAAATGTTTGTCTAAACTAAAGTATTAATCTTTGAATTTTTATATTATATAATAACTCACTTGTTCTATATAAAACTTGTAATGTAAAGAAAAATTCGTCACCTAACTTGAATTAGTTAGAATGTTATTTTCTCATTTGTATTGTATTAATGGTACCCTATTAAATTATTGTATAAATATCATTTTAAAAGGGGAGAGTAATGTAAAAAGCGAACAATGAACAATAGTTTATGTTCGAATGTCCATTGTTCATTTTTACAGTGTTCCCCCTTTAAAATGGTATTAATTAATACAACAATATAATACAATTAATACAATACAATTGAGAAAATAACATCTAACGAATTCAAATTAGATGATGACGAATTCTTTTTTACATTACAAGTTTTATACAGAACAAGTTAGTTATTATGATTAGAGTTATTATAAAGTTATTATAAAACATAAAAAATTCAAAGATTAATACTTTAATTTAGACAAACAATTAAGTTAGACAAACAATGATATGGTTAAAATTTTTTACAAAATTTTATTTTTCTGTGGGAAAAATTACGTACATAATGAATAGGTAAAAGGGAAAAATATAAATTTTAAAGTTCATGGATTTTCAAGGTTACCATGATAGTACAATTCATAAACTAATTTTATTGACTATTGTAGGTAAAAATAGAATTACGTAGTGGATGATGTATAGACCTGTGGTCTAGTGTGTATTTGTGTGTACTAGGTACAAAGTGTGTATCTTACAATTTCGAGGGACAGATTAGCTGATAGGATTGTTCAAGTAACTGAATAAATGCATGAGCAAGATATATTAGAAAGCAAAAATGATTAAGATTAAATTACATAGTTAGCATTTACGCGCAATGAAATAGTTTGTGATATCCAATGATTTTAGCATAAAGTTTGTCTATATAGTATATATAGTGTGCATACATGCGTGTGTATGTGTAGGGATTTAGAAGGGTTTTGAATTAAAAAAGTTTTAAAAATAATGTATAATAATTTAAGATGGGTTTAGGGTTATAAAATCTTTTAAGTTTAAGTCAGTTATTGTTATTATTATTATCATTATTATTATTATTATAAAATCCTTTAAGCTCAAGGTCAATTATTATAAAATTCTAAATTACAGGGTAGTATTAATGATGGTGTATGCATATGAGTTTAATGTGAAAGTGACTTGAGGTACGGAAAGAAAATGAATTCGAATATGTGTCAAAAGTAATAGAATTCAATTAGGATTATCGATTGTACGTAATTAAATCAGTTACACATATATTAAGGTAATAAAAAAAACGTACTTAGAGGACCTTACAAGTAATGAAAATAAATCTCACGGTTTTAAAATTGAATTTTGACACACAATTAATTAAATTCGACTACGACAATAACTCAGTATTAATCGAATAAAAAATAAAAAAATAAAAATTGAAAATAGAAATCAATTACAAACTATAATGAACTAAACATATAATATTCTTAAAAATATAAAAACACAACTTAACATAAATTGAGGTTATGTTCCATCGTACCAAAGAGGAATTAACCATGGTTGAACCATTTCTCTGGTTGACACAGTTCAAATGGGGTTGGGTGTTAAAATAAAATAAAGACAAAGTTTGGAGTACGACATTCGGGGGAATTGAGTGACTAAGCAGGGGGTATAAGTCTGAAATTGACAATTACATCTTTTCGTGAGCACTTTGTCTTTTTTTTTTTTTTTTTTTAAAGATTGCTTGTCACACTACTTAACAAAAATTAAAAGAGTTGAAACAAAACGGAGGGACGGCATGTTCCACATATACATTACAATAATTATCCAAATCGTTACAACCTTTTGAAAACGGTTTTGGTTACAAATAATAAAATACAGAACTATATATTTATATACGCAACAATGGCATGAAAAGAAAAGACAAATCGGTCAATTTCCTTCTTACAAACAAGAAAAAAGGTTAAACTAAGACGCAACACGGTCAATTCAGGTTGAATTTAATTCTCTTTTACAACAAAAAAAAAGGTTGAATTAAATTCTTTTACAACAAAAAAAAGGTTGAATTAAATTCTTAAATTACATTTTTCTTAAATTAGATTCTCTTAAACAAAAAAAAGGTTGAATTAAATTCTCTTAAACAACAAAAAAAAAGGTTGAATTAAATTCTTAAATCACATTTTCTTAAATTAAATTCTCTTAAACTACAAAGAAAAAGTTGAATTCAATTGACTGCATTGAAAACTTGGGACTTGAAAACCAACTTGGGACTTGAAAACCAACTTGGGACTTGAAAACTGAGACTTGAAACTGTCTAACTTGAACTCTATCAAGTATCTTGAAACTAACTTGAACTCTATCAGTATCTTGAAACTAACTTGAACTCTATCAAGTATCTTGAAACTAACTTGAACTCTATCAAGTATCTTGAAACTAACTTGAACTCTATCAAGTATCTTGAAACTAACTTGAACTCTATCAAGTATCTTGAAATAACTTGAACTCTATCAAGTATCTTGAAATTAACTTGAACTCTATCAAGTATCTTGAAACTAACTTGAACTCTATCAAGTATCTTGAAACTAACTTGAACTCTATCAAGTATCTTGAAACTAACTTGAACTCTATTAAGTATCTTGAAACTAACTTGAAACTGTTCTCAAGTATCTCTATAACTCTATAAACTCTCTGTAAACTCTCTCTTTCTTAATTTGCAAGTCAATTCAATTCAATAATTTGAAAAAAATTGTATACAAAAATAAAAAATGTAAACAACATTTCACTCGAATGTACGCGAAGGTACGATACTATTATGTTTGGTACATAAAATAAAATTATTCTATACTGAATATAATAGTGAAAATAACTGAAATTAACTCTCTGAAATTAACTCTTTCTGTTACTTTTAACTTCTGTTACTTTTAACTTCTGTTACTTTTAATTTCTGTGACAATTACTGTTTCACTAAAAAAAAAATGTATCACTGGTGTCTGAAGTGTTCACTGTGTTTTGTGTTAATTCTGGCTCAATACTAAATATTAACTGTTAATAATACTGACTTTTCAAATGTTTACAAATTACTTAAAAAAACAACAACACTGTACTTAACAAAATTTCTACGGGCGAAATCCTCAGAGACGTGTCCTGAAGACGTCTTGCTGGCTACTTCTTCTTGGATGAAAATTAGGCGTGGAGAACTTGGAGTCGTGACACACCGGTTCAAGGGTGGATGTTACGAACAAGAAGTCGTGACACGCCGGTCAAATGGTTTTATCCTGATGCAGGGTAATTTTCTATCCTGGCCAAAGAGTGGCCACTTGTTAAAATCCTCTCCTTAAAATATTATTCTAATCCTGGGGCAGGGTCGCCAGACTGTTATCCTCCTTCTTATATGTCCCTGGGGTGTCTCGTATCAACGGGGCGTTCTTGTTTAGAGGCAGCAACGGATATTTCTTCTATAACATTCTAATTCTTTTCCGCCGGTCAAATGGTGGGTCGCCACTTGTTAAACTCTTGGCTACAGACTCGCCAGACTGTTATGCCAATATCTTCTATGGTGCTTGGGTTGTCTCTTTCTTAATTTGGGCAAAGGGTCGCCAGTTTTTAATTCTTCTCTTTCTATAATACTCTGATACTTTCTCTGATACTAAAATTATCGACTTTTCTTTTATAACTTATCGACTTAACTGACTAAGTTCTTCTGAAGAGAGCACGGCTCGAAGGGGAATAAAAAGTTTCTCTTACTGTAGTTTACTTCTACAAATGTACAGGTAGTGCTCTGAATTTACAGGGGTAGAGGTTCGACCTCTTTCGACCATAGCTCAGGCCGGAATCTAAAAAGATAAGGAGGCAAGGGGCCTCTGCCCCCTCCTCGCAGCGAGGCTGCTAATAAGGGAGTCTCGTAGCAGTGACCAAAGCCGAGAGCCGTAATGAAGTGTCATTCATTTTACAAATACATGTATAATATAAACCTAAATGTTGGGGGACGGCAGTTGAAGGTTAAGTTCCCCCCTTTTAAACACATGATCAGATGTTTGAAAGATTCCAAATAAAAATTTAAAAAAATAAAAAAACTAGTCGTATATATTTGCCGAATCTTCATTTCTGAAGGCGATATCATTTCATAATAGTACATAAGTACAATTTAAGTACACGACTGAGTATGTATTAATTTTGGTTCATTACAATTACGATTACAATTACCAATTAATTCATATTCACTTATTATTGTTTAATTACACTTCTATTAAAGTACATTCTTACATTATAGATTAAATCATTACATTTAATTACAGTTTCATTGAAGTACATTACGTTGTTTACCATTCTTACTGTGTTTTCATATATTTATATATGGTATATGGTTTAATATATGGTTATAATATATGGTTATTATATATGGTTATTATATATGGTTATTAGTAGAGCACAAGTACATGAGACATGACACACATGATATAACATAACGCATGATAATGTTATAAATTCGAATCAGAGCGAAAGGAGATTTTTTATCTTTGAAGCGTTCACTTATGCTATAGTTCGCGGAATTTGATAACTTAACCTCAGCATTTTCGAGTTCATCTCGGGAGGTGATATAATTAAAAATAAAAATGAAAAAAATAATACGAGAACGTATTTGTGCGTTTTCGAACGAATGCATGAAGTTTTGCATTTCATAGATTGACACGAGTAAAAATGAATATTTAATAAAATTTATATAGGATAATGATCAAGATAAGATATGGACGTATGGTTGAATAGGGTTGAATAATAATATTTATACTACATAGCATATAAATAATGACTTCTCTAGAGTGTTTTTATTATGATAAAGAATTTTCATACATTGAATACTGGAGATATGATGAAGGGAAATTAATGACGGGAAAATGTGACGTCATAGTTATTGAATTTGTACGTATAGCACAAATCATTATTAGGAAAATTTACAAGAACGAATTAGAGACAAAGAGTGGGTATTAATGAATAAGAAGTACAAATCGAAATTCTATCCGAAACTCGCTTAGGCGATTTTGGTTTCTTATGTAAAAATGAATATGGATTATTCATTGTTCATTTTTACAGTGTTCCCCCCTCTAAAATGGTATTAATTAATACAATAATATAATACAATTAATACAATACAATTGAGAAAATAACATCTAACGAATTCAAATTAGATGATGACGAATTCTTTTTTACATTACAAGTTTTATACAGAACAAGTTAGTTATTATGCTTAGAGTTATTATAAAGTTATTATAAAAATAAAAAATTCAAAGATTAATACTTTAATTTAGACAAACAATTAAGTTAGACAAACAATGATATGGTTAAAATTTTTTACAAAATTTTATTTTTCTGTGGGAAAAATTACGTAAATAATGAATAGGTAAATGGGAAAAATATAAATTTTAAAGTTCATGGATTTTCAAGGTTACCATGATAGTACAATTCATAAACTAATTTTATTGACTATTGTAGGTAAAAATAGAATTACGTAGTGGATGATGTATACCTGTGGTCTAGTGTGTATTTGTGTGTACTAGGTACAAAGTGTGTATCTTACAATTTCGAGGGACAGATTAGCTGATAGGATTGTTCAAGTAACTGAATAAATGCATGAGCAAGATATATTAGAAAGCAAAAATGATTAAGATTAAATTACATAGTTAGCATTTACGCGCAATGAAATAGTTTGTGATATCCAATGATTTTAGCATAAAGTTTGTCTATATAGTATATATAGTGTGCATACATGCGTGTGTATGTGTAGGGATTTAGAAGGGTTTTGAATTAAAAAAGTTTTAAAAATAATGTATAATAATTTAAGATGGGTTTAGGGTTATAAAATCTTTTAAGTTTAAGTCAGTTATTGTTATTATTATTATCATTATTATTATTATTATAAAATCCTTTAAGCTCAAGGTCAATTATTATAAAATTCTAAATTACAGGTAGTATTAATGATGGTGTATGCATATGAGTTTAATGTGAAAGTGACTTGAGGTACGGAAAGAAAATGAATTCGAATATGTGTCAAAAGTAATAGAATTCAATTAGGATTATCGATTGTACGTAATTAAATCAGTTACACATATATTAAGGTAATAAAAAAAACGTACTTAGAGGACCTTACAAGTAATGAAAATAAATCTCACGGTTTTAAAATTGAATTTTGACACACAATTAATTAAATTCGACTACGACAATTACTCAGTATTAATCGAATAAAAAAATAAAAAATAAAAATTGAAAATAGAAATCAATTATAAACTATAATGAACTAAACATATAATATTCTTAAAAATATAAAAACACAACTTAACATAAATTGAGGTTATGTTCCATCGTACCAAAGAGGAATTAACCATGGTTGAACCATTTCTCTGGTTGACACATTCAACTGGGGTTGGGGGTGTTAAAATAAAATAAAGACAAAGTTTGGAGTACGACATTCGGGGGAATTGAGTGACTAAGCAGGGGGTATAAGTCTGAAATTGACAATTATCTTTTCGTGAGCACTTTGCTCTTTTTTTTTTTTTTTTTTTTAAAGATTGCTTGTCACACTACTTACAGCAAAAATTAAAAGAGTTGAAACAAAACGGAGGGACGGCATGTTCCTCATTACATTACAATAATTATCCAAATCGTTACAACCTTTGTAAAAACGGTTTTGGTTACAAATAATAAAATACATAACTATATATTTATATACGCAACAATGGCATGAAAAGAAAAGACAAATCGGTCAATTTCCTTCTTACAAACAAGAAAAAAGGTTAAACTAAGGACGCAACCGGTCAATTCAGGTTGAATTTAATTCTCTTTTACAACAAAAAAAAGGTTGAATTAAATTCTCTTTACAACAAAAAAAAGGTTGAATTAAATTCTTAAATTACATTTTCTTAAATTAGATTCTCTTAAACAACAAAAAAAAGGTTGAATTAAATTCTCTTAAACAACAAAAAAAAGGTTGAATTAAATTCTTAAATCACATTTTCTTAAATTAAATTCTCTTAAACTACAAAGAAAAAGTTGAATTCAATTGACTGCATTGAAATGACTTGGGACTTGAAAACCAACTTGGGACTTGAAAACCAACTTGGGACTTGAAAACTGAGACTTGAAACTGTCTAACTTGAACTCTATCAAGTATCTTGAAACTAACTTGAACTCTATCAAGTATCTTGAAACTAACTTGAACTCTATCAAGTATCTTGAAACTAACTTGAACTCTATCAAGTATCTTGAAACTAACTTGAACTCTATCAAGTATCTTGAAACTAAGTTGAACTCTATCAAGTATCTTGAAACTAACTTGAACTCTATCAAGTATCTTGAAACTAACTTGAACTCTATTAAGTATCTTGAAACTAACTTGAAACTGTTCTCAAGTATCTCTATAACTCTATAAACTCTCTGTAAACTCTCTCTTTCTTAATTTGCAAGTCAATTCAATTCAATAATTTGAAAAAAATTGTATACAAAAATAAAAAATGTAAACAACATTTCACTCGAATGTACGCGAAGGTACGATACTATTATGTTTGGTACATAAAATAAAATTATTCTATACTGAATATAATAGTGAAAATAACTGAAATTAACTCTGAAATTAACTCTTTCTGTTACTTTTAACTTCTGTTACTTTTAACTTCTGTTACTTTTAACTTCTGTTACTTTTAATTTCTGTGAAAATTACTGTTTCACTAAAAAAAAAATGTATCACTGGTGTCTGAAGTGTTCACTGTGTTTTGTGTTAATTCTGGCTCAATACTAAATATTAACTGTTAATAATACTGACTTTTCAAATGTTTACAAATTGCTTAAAAAAACAACAACACTGTACTTAACAAAATTTCTACGGGCGAAATCCTCAGAGACGTGTCCTGAAGACGTCTTGCTGGCTACTTCTTCTTGGATGAAAATTAGGCGTGGAGAACTTGGAGTCGTGACACACCGGTTCAAGGGTGGATGTTACGAACAAGAAGTCGTGACACGCCGGTCAAATGGTTTTATCCTGATGCAGGGTAATTTTCTATCCTGGCCAAAGAGTGGCCACTTGTTAAAATCCTCTTCTTAAAATATTATTCTAATCCTGGGGCAGGGTCGCCAGACTGTTATCCTCCTTCTTATATGTCCCTGGGGTGTCTCGTATCAACGGGGCGTTCTTGTTTAGAGGCAGCAACGGATATTTCTTCTATAACATTCTAATTCTTTTCCGCCGGTCAAATGGTGGGTCGCCACTTGTTAAACTCTTGGCTACAGACTCGCCAGACTGTTATGCCAATATCTTCTATGGTGCTTGGGTTGTCTCTTTCTTAATTTGGGCAAAGGGTCGCCAGTTTTTAATTCTTCTCTTTCTATAATACTCTGATACTTTCTCTGATACTAAAATTATCGACTTTTCTTTTATAACTTATCGACTTAACTGACTAAGTTCTTCTGAAGAGAGCACGGCTCGAAGGGGAAAATAAAAAGTTTCTCTTACTGTAGTTTACTTCTACAAATGTACAGGTAGTGCTCTGAATTTACAGGGGTAGAGGTTCGACCTCTTTCGACCATAGCTCAGGCCGGAATCTAAAAAGTTAAGGAGGCAAGGGGCCTCTGCCCCTCCTCGCAGCGAGGAGGCTGCTAATAATGGAGTCTCGTAGCAGTGACCAAAGCCGAGAGCCGTAATGAAGTGTCATTCATTTTACAAATACATGTATAATATAAACCTAAATGTTGGGGTACGGCAGTTGAAGGTTAAGTTCCCCCCTTTTAAACACATGATCAGATGTTTGAAAGATTCCAAATAAAATTTAAAAAAACAAAAAAACTAGTCGTATATATTTGCCGAATCTTCATTTCTGAAGGCGATATCATTTCATAGTAGTACATAAGTACAATTTAAGTACACGACTGAGTATTTATTAATTTTGGTTCATTACAATTACGATTACAATTACCAATTAATTCATATTCACTTATTATTGTTTAATTACACTTCTATTAAAGTACATTCTTACATTATATATTAAATCATTACATTTAATTACAGTTTCATTGAAGTACATTACGTTGTTTACCATTCTTACTGTGTTTTCATATATTTATATATGGTTATAATATATGGTTATAATATATGGTTATAATATATGCGTTATTATATATGGTTATTATATATGGTTATCAGTAGAGCACAGTACAATAGACATGACACACATGATATAACATAACGCATGATAATGTTATAAATTCGAATCAGAGCGAAAGGAGATTTTTTATCTTTGAAGCGTTCACCTTATGCTATAGTTCGCGCATTTATAACTTAACCTCAGCATTTCGAGTTCATCTCGGGATGGTGATATAATTAAAATAAAAATGAAAAAAATAATACGAGAACGTATTTGTGCGTTTTCGAACGAATGCATGAAGTTTTGCATTTCATAGATTGACACGAATAAAAATGAATATTTATAAAATTTATATAGGATAATGATCAAGATAATGATATGGACGTATGGTTGAATAGGGTTGAATAATAATATTTATACTACATAGCAATATAATAATGACTTCTAGAGTGTACACTTTTTATTATGATAAAGAATTTTCATACATTGAATACTGGAGATATGATGAAGGAAATTAATGACGGGAAATGTGACGTCAAAGTTATTGAATTTGTACGTATAGTACAAATCATTATTAGAGAAATTTACAGAACGATTGGAGACAAAGAGTGGGTATTAATGAATAAGAAGTACAAATCGAAATTCTATCCAATTAATTCTATGAATTAATTGGTAGTTGTAATCCATAATTGTAATCGTAATTGTATTGAACCAAAATTAATACGTACTCAGTCATGTACTCAAAATTGTGCTTATGTGCTAATACGAAATATCGCCTCCATAAATGTCGAATCAGCGATACTACTGTTCTTTTTTATTTTATTTTTTTATTCTTTTTAGTTGAAATCTTTCAAAAAACATCTGAGCATGTGTTTAAAAAAAAGGGGGAAATTTAACCTTCAACTGTTCTCCCCCCAAACATTTAAGTTATATTATACGTATATTTGTAAAATACTTCACTTCATTATAGGACTTCATTTAAGACACTTCTTCAGATTAAATCTTCAGATTAACTCTTCTCATCAGAGAACTTCGTCATTGGACTTCATCAGAGAACTTCATTCGAGACTCTTCTTTGGACTGCAGCCTCGCTGCAGGGGAGGGGCAGAGCCCCCTTGCCCCTTAACTAGAACGCCTCGTCTATACATACACCCCAGACCAGCCAGGTTTGTAATTTAAGAAAATGTAATTAAAATTTAATTCAACTTTTTTTTTGTTTGTTCAAAAGAATTTAATTCAACCTTTTTTTGTTTTGTGAGAAGAAAATTGACCTATCTGTCTTTTCTTGTCATGCCATGTTTATGTATATAGATATATGTTATGTAATTCATTAATTGTAACCAAAATAGTTTTTTACAATTGTTTGTAACGATTTTGGTAATTATTGTAATGTATACGTGATAATAATAGTTGTGTAACAATTAATCATCATGTACCCTAATTTATCCTGCTCTGTACGTCGGGAAATTTACCGTATGACCGCACGCGCACATATCCTAAATTTCAGTCATTTAATTTAATAAAACTTCTACGCCATAAAAGTCATATGTATTGTCTATATGCAAACAAGTTTTCAGACTAAAATATCAATAATTCAAATTCTATCAACATTCAACGAAAAAGTATAATTTTTCTACTTAACAGGCAAAAAAATTATTAAACCTTTTTAATATTTTTTTTATTATATAAAAAATAATTTTTAATATAAAATTCAATTGAAATTATTAAAAGAAAAGATTGTTCGAAATGCTTCCCTTTCATTTCAATAACTTTTTTATTCTTGATCGAAATTTATCTATGATTCGATTTACTTTTATTTTTTTTAGAATATTATAAAATTGTATTTAGCTCGTGGAAATGCATAATTGATTCATATTTTAATTTTTTTAATTTTTTATTTTGCTCAATTAATCATGAGTAACTGTCCTTAAATTGTTATTGTACCATTTGTAAGGTATCAAACGAAAATTATAAGTCAAATTGATACTACTACTACAGTATATGGTTATGAATTTCAGTAGTCGAATTTAATCTGTCTCGAAATTATAAAATACACACTTTGTACCCAATAAACATAAATACACATTTGACCACAGGTCTATACATCATCCACTACGTAATTCGATTTGTACCTACAACAGTCAATAAAAATGAATGCACACTATATATACTATATATACAAACCTCATACTCAAATCATTGAATATCACAATAAAACTATTTCATTACGTAAGTGCCAACTATGCGATTTAGTCTTAATCAATTTTTGCATTCATGCATTCATGCATTTTTGCATTCATGCATTTATACAGTTAATTTAACAATCTGTCTGGAAATTATCAGCTACACACTTTATACCTAGTACACAAAAATACACACTAGACCACAGGTCTATACATCATCCATTACGTAATTCTATTTTTACCTACACTAGTCAATAAAAATGTAGCTTATAGCTTGTATGATTTATATTTTTCCCTTTACCTATTCATGATAAATGTAATTTTCCCTGCAGAAAAAAATAAAATTTTGTAAAATTTTTAACCATATCATTGTTTGTCTAACTTAATTGGTTGTCTAAATTAATGTATTAATCCTATTAAATGTTTGTCTAAACTAAAGTATTAATCTTTGAATTCCTTTATATTATATAATAACTCACTTGTTCTATATAAAACTTGTAATGTAAAGAAAAAATTCGTCACCTAACTTGAATTAGTTAGAATGTTATTTTCTCATTTGTATTGTATTAATGGTACCCTATTAAATTATTGTATAAATATCATTTTAAAAGGGGAGAGTAATGTAAAAAGCGAACAATGAACAATAGTTTATGTTCGAATGTCCATTGTTCATTTTTACAGTGTTCCCCCCTTTAAAATGGTATTAATTAATACAACAATATAATACAATTAATACAATACAATTGAGAAAATAACATCTAACGAATTCAAATTAGATGATGACGAATTCTTTTTTACATTACAAGTTTTATACAGAACAAGTTAGTTATTATGATTAGAGTTATTATAAAGTTATTATAAACATAAAAAATTCAAAGATTAATACTTTAATTTAGACAAACAATTAAGTTAGACAAACAATGATATGGTTTAAAATTTTTTACAAAATTTTATTTTTCTGTGGGAAAAATTACGTACAATAATGAATAGGTAAAAGGGAAAAATATAAATTTTAAAGTTCATGGATTTTCAAGGTTACCATGATAGTACAATTCATAAACTAATTTTATTGACTATTGTAGGTAAAAATAGAATTACGTAGTGGATGATGTATAGACCTGTGGTCTAGTGTGTATTTGTGTGTACTAGGTACAAAGTGTGTATCTTACAATTTCGAGGGACAGATTAGCTGATAGGATTGTTCAAGTAACTGAATAAATGCATGAGCAAGTATATTAGAAAGCAAAAATGATTAAGATTAAATTACATAGTTAGCATTTACGCGCAATGAAATAGTTTGTGATATCCAATGATTTTAGCATAAAGTTTGTCTATATAGTATATATAGTGTGCATACATGCGTGTGTATGTGTAGGGATTTAGAAGGGTTTTGAATTAAAAAAGTTTTAAAAATAATGTATAATAATTTAAGATGGGTTTAGGGTTATAAAATCTTTTAAGTTTAAGTCAGTTATTGTTATTATTATTATCATTTATTATTATTATAAAATCCTTTAAGCTCAAGGTCAATTATTATAAAATTCTAAATTACAGGTACGTAGTATTAATGATGGTGTATGCATATGAGTTTAATGTGAAAGTGACTTGAGGTACGGAAAGAAAATGAATTCGAATATGTGTCAAAAGTAATAGAATTCAATTAGGATTATCGATTGTACGTAATTAAATCAGTTACACATATATTAAGGTAATAAAAAAAACGTACTTAGAGGACCTTACAAGTAATGAAAATAAATCTCACGGTTTTAAAATTGAATTTTGACACACAATTAATTAAATTCGACTACGACAATAACTCAGTATTAATCGAATTAAAAAATAAAAAAATAAAAATTGAAAATAGAAATCAATTACAAACTATAATGAACTAAACATATAATATTCTTAAAAATATAAAAACACAACTTAACATAAATTGAGGTTATGTTCCATCGTACCAAAGAGGAATTAACCATGGTTGAACCATTTCTCTGGTTGACACAGTTCAAATGGGGTTGGGGTGTTAAAATAAAATAAAAAGACAAAGTTTGGAGTACGACATTCGGGGGAATTGAGTGACTAAGCAGGGGGTATAAGTCTGAAATTGAGAATTACATCTTTTCGTGAGCACTTTGGTCTTCTTTTTTTTTTTTTTTTTTAAAGATTGCTTGTCACACTACTTATAACAAAAATTAAAAGAGTTGAAACAAAACGGAGGGACGGCATGTTCCACATATACATTACAATAATTATCCAAATCGTTACAACCTTTGTGAAAACGGTTTTGGTTACAAATAATAAAATACAGAACTATATATTTATATACGCAACAATGGCATGAAAAGAAAAGACAAATCGGTCAATTTCCTTCTTACAAACAAGAAAAAAGGTTAAACTAAAGACGCAACACGGTCAATTCAGGTTGAATTTAATTCTCTTTTACAACAAAAAAAAGGTTGAATTAAATTCTCTTTTACAACAAAAAAAGGTTGAATTAAATTCTTAAATTACATTTTTCTTAAATTAGATTCTCTTAAACAAAAAAAAGGTTGAATTAAATTCTGTTAAACAACAAAAAAAAGGTTGAATTAAATTCTTAAATCACATTTTCTTAAATTAAATTCTCTTAAACTACAAAGAAAAAGTTGAATTCAATTGACTGCATTGAAATGACTTGGGACTTGAAAACCAACTTGGGACTTGAAAACCAACTTGGGACTTGAAAACTGAGACTTGAAACTGTCTAACTTGAACTCTATCAAGTATCTTGAAACTAACTTGAACTCTATCAAGTATCTTGAAACTACTTGAACTCTATCAAGTATCTTGAAACTAACTTGAACTCTATCAAGTATCTTGAAACTAACTTGAACTCTATCAAGTATCTTGAAACTAACTTGAACTCTATCAAGTATCTTGAAACTAACTTGAACTCTATCAAGTATCTTGAAACTAACTTGAACTCTATCAAGTATCTTGAAATAACTTGAACTCTATCAAGTATCTTGAAACTAACTTGAACTCTATCAAGTATCTTGAAACTAACTTGAACTCTATTAAGTATCTTGAAACTAACTTGAAACTGTTCTCAAGTATCTCTATAACTCTATAAACTCTCTGTAAACTCTCTCTTTCTTAATTTGCAAGTCAATTCAATTCAATAATTTGAAAAAAATTGTATACAAAAATAAAAAATGTAAACAACATTTCACTCGAATGTACGCGAAGGTACGATACTATTATGTTTGGTACATAAAATAAAATTATTCTATACTGAATATAATAGTGAAAATAACTGAAATTAACTCTCTGAAATTAACTCTTTCTGTTTTTTAACTTTACTTTTAACTTCTGTTACTTTTAACTTCTGTTACTTTTAATTTCTGTGACAATTACTGTTTCACTAAAAAAAAAATGTATCACTGGTGTCTGAAGTGTTCACTGTGTTTTGTGTTAATTCTGGCTCAATACTAAATATTAACTGTTAATAATACTGACTTTTCAAATGTTTACAAATTACTTAAAAAAACAACAACACTGTACTTAACAAAATTTCTACGGGCGAAATCCTCAGAGACGTGTCCTGAAGACGTCTTGCTGGCTACTTCTTCTTGGATGAAAATTAGGCGTGGAGAACTTGGAGTCGTGACACACCGGTTCAAGGGTGGATGTTACGAACAAGAAGTCGTGACACGCCGGTCAAATGGTTTTATCCTGATGCAGGGTAATTTTCTATCCTGGCCAAAGAGTGGCCACTTGTTAAAATCCTCTCCTTAAAATATTATTCTAATCCTGGGGCAGGGTCGCCAGACTGTTATCCTCCTTCTTATATGTCCCTGGGGTGTCTCGTATCAACGGGGCGTTCTTGTTTAGAGGCAGCAACGGATATTTCTTCTATAACATTCTAATTCTTTTCCGCCGGTCAAATGGTGGGTCGCCACTTGTTAAACTCTTGGCTACAGACTCGCCAGACTGTTATGCCAATATCTTCTATGGTGCTTGGGTTGTCTCTTTCTTAATTTGGGCAAAGGGTCGCCAGTTTTTAATTCTTCTCTTTCTATAATACTCTGATACTTTCTCTGATACTAAAATTATCGACTTTTCTTTTATAACTTATCGACTTAACTGACTAAGTTCTTCTGAAGAGAGCACGGCTCGAAGGGGAAAATAAAAAGTTTCTCTTACTGTAGTTTACTTCTACAAATGTACAGGTAGTGCTCTGAATTTACAGGGGTAGAGGTTCGACCTCTTTCGACCATAGCTCAGGCCGGAATCTAAAAAGATAAGGAGGCAAGGGGCCTCTGCCCCCTCCTCGCAGCGAGGCTGCTAATAAGGGAGTCTCGTAGCAGTGACCAAAGCCGAGAGCCGTAATGAAGTGTCATTCATTTTACAAATACATGTATAATATAAACCTAAATGTTGGGGGACGGCAGTTGAAGGTTAAGTTCCCCCCTTTTAAACACATGATCAGATGTTTGAAAGATTCCAAATAAAAATTTAAAAAAATAAAAAACTAGTCGTATATATTTGCCGAATCTTCATTTCTGAAGGCGATATCATTTCATAATAGTACATAAGTACAATTTAAGTACACGACTGAGTATGTATTAATTTTGGTTCATTACAATTACGATTACAATTACCAATTAATTCATATTCACTTATTATTGTTTAATTACACTTCTATTAAAGTACATTCTTACATTATAGATTAAATCATTACATTTAATTACAGTTTCATTGAAGTACATTACGTTGTTTACCATTCTTACTGTGTTTTCATATATTTATATATGGTTATAATATATGGTTATAATATATGGTTATAATATATGGTTATTATATATGGTTATTATATATGGTTATTAGTAGAGCACAAGTACATGAGACATGACACACATGATATAACATAACGCATGATAATGTTATAAATTCGAATCAGAGCGAAAGGAGATTTTTTATCTTTGAAGCGTTCACTTATGCTATAGTTCGCGGAATTTGATAACTTAACCTCAGCATTTTCGAGTTCATCTCGGGAGGTGATATAATTAAAAATAAAAATGAAAAAAATAATACGAGAACGTATTTGTGCGTTTTCGAACGAATGCATGAAGTTTTGCATTTCATAGATTGACACGAGTAAAAATGAATATTTAATAAAATTTATATAGGATAATGATCAAGATAAGATATGGACGTATGGTTGAATAGGGTTGAATAATAATATTTATACTACATAGCATATAAATAATGACTTCTCTAGAGTGTACACTTTTTATTATGATAAAGAATTTTCATACATTGAATACTGGAGATATGATGAAGGGAAATTAATGACGGGAAAATGTGACGTCATAGTTATTGAATTTGTACGTATAGCACAAATCATTATTAGGAAAATTTACAAGAACGAATTAGAGACAAAGAGTGGGTATTAATGAATAAGAAGTACAAATCGAAATTCTATCCGAAACTCGCTTAGGCGATTTTGGTTTCTTATGTAAAAATGAATATGGATTATTCATTGTTCATTTTTACAGTGTTCCCCCCTCTAAAATGGTATTAATTAATACAATAATATAATACAATTAATACAATACAATTGAGAAAATAACATCTAACGAATTCAAATTAGATGATGACGAATTCTTTTTTACATTACAAGTTTTATACAGAACAAGTTAGTTATTATTATAGAGTTATTATAAAGTTATTATAAAATATAAAAAATTCAAAGATTAATACTTTAATTTAGACAAACAATTAAGTTAGACAAACAATGATATGGTTAAAATTTTTTACAAAATTTTATTTTTCTGTGGGAAAAATTACGTACATAATGAATAGGTAAATGGGAAAAATATAAATTTTAAAGTTCATGGATTTTCAAGGTTACCATGATAGTACAATTCATAAACTAATTTTATTGACTATTGTAGGTAAAAATAGAATTACGTAGTGGATGATGTATATACCTGTGGTCTAGTGTGTATTTGTGTGTACTAGGTACAAAGTGTGTATCTTACAATTTCGAGGGACAGATTAGCTGATAGGATTGTTCAAGTAACTGAATAAATGCATGAGCAAGATATATTAGAAAGCAAAAATGATTAAGATTAAATTACATAGTTAGCATTTACGCGCAATGAAATAGTTTGTGATATCCAATGATTTTAGCATAAAGTTTGTCTATATAGTATATATAGTGTGCATACATGCGTGTGTATGTGTAGGGATTTAGAAGGGTTTTGAATTAAAAAAGTTTTAAAAATAATGTATAATAATTTAAGATGGGTTTAGGGTTATAAAATCTTTTAAGTTTAAGTCAGTTATTGTTATTATTATTATCATTATTATTATTATTATAAAATCCTTTAAGCTCAAGGTCAATTATTATAAAATTCTAAATTACAGGTAGTAGTATTAATGATGGTGTATGCATATGAGTTTAATGTGAAAGTGACTTGAGGTACGGAAAGAAAATGAATTCGAATATGTGTCAAAAGTAATAGAATTCAATTAGGATTATCGATTGTACGTAATTAAATCAGTTACACATATATTAAGGTAATAAAAAAAACGTACTTAGAGGACCTTACAAGTAATGAAAATAAATCTCACGGTTTTAAAATTGAATTTTGACACACAATTAATTAAATTCGACTACGACAATTACTCAGTATTAATCGAATAAAAAAATAAAAAATAAAAATTGAAAATAGAAATCAATTATAAACTATAAGAACTAAACATATAATATTCTTAAAAATATAAAAACACAACTTAACATAAATTGAGGTTATGTTCCATCGTACCAAAGAGGAATTAACCATGGTTGAACCATTTCTCTGGTTGACACAATTCAACTGGGGTTGGGGGTGTTAAAATAAAATAAAGACAAAGTTTGGAGTACGACATTCGGGGGAATTGAGTGACTAAGCAGGGGGTATAAGTCTGAAATTGACAATTATATCTTTTCGTGAGCACTTTGCTCTTTTTTTTTTTTTTTTTTTTTTAAAGATTGCTTGTCACACTACTTACAGCAAAAATTAAAAGAGTTGAAACAAAACGGAGGGACGGCATGTTCCTCATTTACATTACAATAATTATCCAAATCGTTACAACCTTTGAAAACGGTTTTGGTTACAAATAATAAAATACATAACTATATATTTATATACGCAACAATGGCATGAAAAGAAAGACAAATCGGTCAATTTCCTTCTTACAAAAGAAAAAAGGTTAAACTAAGGACGCAACACGGTCAATTCAGGTTGAATTTAATTCTCTTTTACAACAAAAAAAAGGTTGAATTAAATTCTCTTTACAACAAAAAAAAGGTTGAATTAAATTCTTAAATTACATTTTCTTAAATTAGATTCTCTTAAACAACAAAAAAAAGGTTGAATTAAATTCTCTTAAACAACAAAAAAAAGGTTGAATTAAATTCTTAAATCACATTTTCTTAAATTAAATTCTCTTAAACTACAAAGAAAAAGTTGAATTCAATTGACTGCATTCAAAACTTGGGACTTGAACCAACTTGGGACTTGAAAACCAACTTGGGACTTGAAAACTGAGACTTGAAACTGTCTAACTTGAACTCTATCAAGTATCTTGAAACTAACTTGAACTCTATCAAGTATCTTGAAACTAACTTGAACTCTATCAAGTATCTTGAAACTAACTTGAACTCTATCAAGTATCTTGAAACTACTTGAACTCTATCAAGTATCTTGAAACTAAGTTGAACTCTATCAAGTATCTTGAAACTAACTTGAACTCTATCAAGTATCTTGAAACTAACTTGAACTCTATTAAGTATCTTGAAACTAACTTGAAACTGTTCTCAAGTATCTCTATAACTCTATAAACTCTCTGTAAACTCTCTCTTTCTTAATTTGCAAGTCAATTCAATTCAATAATTTGAAAAAAATTGTATACAAAAATAAAAAATGTAAACAACATTTCACTCGAATGTACGCGAAGGTACGATACTATTATGTTTGGTACATAAAATAAAATTATTCTATACTGAATATAATAGTGAAAATAACTGAAATTAACTCTGAAATTAACTCTTTCTGTTACTTTTAACTTCTGTTACTTTTAACTTCTGTTACTTTTAACTTCTGTTACTTTTAATTTCTGTGAAAATTACTGTTTCACTAAAAAAAAAATGTATCACTGGTGTCTGAAGTGTTCACTGTGTTTTGTGTTAATTCTGGCTCAATACTAAATATTAACTGTTAATAATACTGACTTTTCAAATGTTTACAAATTGCTTAAAAAAACAACAACACTGTACTTAACAAAATTTCTACGGGCGAAATCCTCAGAGACGTGTCCTGAAGACGTCTTGCTGGCTACTTCTTCTTGGATGAAAATTAGGCGTGGAGAACTTGGAGTCGTGACACACCGGTTCAAGGGTGGATGTTACGAACAAGAAGTCGTGACACGCCGGTCAAATGGTTTTATCCTGATGCAGGGTAATTTTCTATCCTGGCCAAAGAGTGGCCACTTGTTAAAATCCTCTTCTTAAAATATTATTCTAATCCTGGGGCAGGGTCGCCAGACTGTTATCCTCCTTCTTATATGTCCCTGGGGTGTCTCGTATCAACGGGGCGTTCTTGTTTAGAGGCAGCAACGGATATTTCTTCTATAACATTCTAATTCTTTTCCGCCGGTCAAATGGTGGGTCGCCACTTGTTAAACTCTTGGCTACAGACTCGCCAGACTGTTATGCCAATATCTTCTATGGTGCTTGGGTTGTCTCTTTCTTAATTTGGGCAAAGGGTCGCCAGTTTTTAATTCTTCTCTTTCTATAATACTCTGATACTTTCTCTGATACTAAAATTATCGACTTTTCTTTTATAACTTATCGACTTAACTGACTAAGTTCTTCTGAAGAGAGCACGGCTCGAAGGGGAAAATAAAAAGTTTCTCTTACTGTAGTTTACTTCTACAAATGTACAGGTAGTGCTCTGAATTTACAGGGGTAGAGGTTCGACCTCTTTCGACCATAGCTCAGGCCGGAATCTAAAAAGTTAAGGAGGCAAGGGGCCTCTGCCCCCTCCTCGCAGCGAGGAGGCTGCTAATAATGGAGTCTCGTAGCAGTGACCAAAGCCGAGAGCCGTAATGAAGTGTCATTCATTTTACAAATACATGTATAATATAAACCTAAATGTTGGGGTACGGCAGTTGAAGGTTAAGTTCCCCCCTTTTAAACACATGATCAGATGTTTGAAAGATTCCAAATAAAAATTTAAAAAAACAAAAAAACTAGTCGTATATATTTGCCGAATCTTCATTTCTGAAGGCGATATCATTTCATAGTAGTACATAAGTACAATTTAAGTACACGACTGAGTATTTATTAATTTTGGTTCATTACAATTACGATTACAATTACCAATTAATTCATATTCACTTATTATTGTTTAATTACACTTCTATTAAAGTACATTCTTACATTATATATTAAATCATTACATTTAATTACAGTTTCATTGAAGTACATTACGTTGTTTACCATTCTTACTGTGTTTTCATATATTTATATATGGTTATAATATATGGTTATAATATATGGTTATAATATATGGTTATTATATATGGTTATTATATATGGTTATCAGTAGAGCACAAGTACATGAGACATGACACACATGATATAACATAACGCATGATAATGTTATAAATTCGAATCAGAGCGAAAGGAGATTTTTTATCTTTGAAGCGTTCACTTATGCTATAGTTCGCGGAATTTGATAACTTAACCTCAGCATTTTCGAGTTCATCTCGGGAGGTGATATAATTAAAAATAAAAATGAAAAAAATAATACGAGAACGTATTTGTGCGTTTTCGAACGAATGCATGAAGTTTTGCATTTCATAGATTGACACGAGTAAAAATGAATATTTAATAAAATTTATATAGGATAATGATCAAGATAAGATATGGACGTATGGTTGAATAGGGTTGAATAATAATATTTATACTACATAGCATATAAATAATGACTTCTCTAGAGTGTACACTTTTTATTATGATAAAGAATTTTCATACATTGAATACTGGAGATATGATGAAGGGAAATTAATGACGGGAAAATGTGACGTCAAAGTTATTGAATTTGTACGTATAGTACAAATCATTATTAGGAAAATTTACAAGAACGAATTGGAGACAAAGAGTGGGTATTAATGAATAAGAAGTACAAATCGAAATTCTATCCAATTAATTCTATGAATTAATTGGTAGTTGTAATCCATAATTGTAATCGTAATTGTATTGAACCAAAATTAATACGTACTCAGTCATGTACTCAAAATTGTGCTTATGTGCTAATACGAAATATCGCCTCCATAAATGTCGAATCAGCGATACTACTGTTCTTTTTTATTTTATATTTTTTATTCTTTTTAGTTGAAATCTTTCAAAAAACATCTGAGCATGTGTTTAAAAAAAAGGGGGGAAATTTAACCTTCAACTGTTCTCCCCCAAACATTTAAGTTATATTATACGTATATTTGTAAAATACTTCACTTCATTATAGGACTTCATTTAAGACACTTCTTCAGATTAAATCTTCAGATTAACTCTTCTCATCAGAGAACTTCGTCATTGGACTTCATCAGAGAACTTCATTCGAGACTCTTCTTTGGACTGCAGCCTCGCTGCAGGGGAGGGGGCAGAGCCCCCTTGCCCCTTAACTAGAACGCCTCGTCTATACGAGACACCCCAGACCCAGCCAGGTTTGTAATTTAAGAAAATGTAATTTAAGAATTTAATTCAACCTTTTTTTTTGTTGTTCAAAAGAATTTAATTCAACCTTTTTTTGTGTTTGTGAGAAGAAAATTGACCTATCTGTCTTTTCTTGTCATGCCATGGTTATGTATATAGATATATAGTTATGTAATTCATTAATTGTAACCAAAATAGTTTTTACAATTGTTTGTAACGATTTTGGTAATTATTGTAATGTATACGTGATAATAATAGTTGTGTAACAATTAATCGATCATGTACCTAATTTATCCTGCTCTGTACGATCGGGAAATTTACCCGTATGACCGCACGCGCACATATCCTAAATTTCAGTCATTTAATTTTTAATAAAACTTCTACGCCATAAAACAGATGTATTTGTCTATATGCAAACAAGTTTTCAGACTAAAATATCAAATAATTCAAATTCTATCAACATTCAACGAAAAAGTATAATTTTTCTACTTAACAGGCAAAAAAATTATTAAACCTTTTTAATATTTTTTTTATTATATAAAAATAATTTTTAATATAAAATTCAATTGAAATTATTAAAAGAAAAGATTGTTCGAAATGCTTCCCTTTCATTTCAATAACTTTTTTATTCTTGATCGAAATTTATCTATGATTCGATTTACTTTTATTTTTTTAGAATATTATAAAATTGTATTTAGCTCGTGGAAATGCATAATTGATTCATATTTTTAATTTTTTTTAATTTTTTTATTTTGCTCAATTAATCATGAGTAACTGTCCTTAAATTGTTATTGTACCATTTGTAAGGTATCAAACGAAAATTATAAGTCAAATTGACATACTACTACAGTATATGGTTATGAATTTCAGTAGTCGAATTTAATCTGTCTCGAAATTATAAAATACACACTTTGTACCCAATAAACATAAATACACATTTGACCACAGGTCTATACATCATCCACTACGTAATTCGATTTGTACCTACAACAGTCAATAAAAATGAATGCACACTATATATACTATATATACAAACCTCATACTCAAATCATTGAATATCACAATAAAACTATTTCATTACGTAAGTGCCAACTATGCGATTTAGTCTTAATCAATTTTTGCATTCATGCATTCATGCATTTTTGCATTCATGCATTTTACAGTTAATTTAACAATCTGTCTGGAAATTATCAGCTACACACTTTATACCTAGTACACAAAAATACACACTAGACCACAGGTCTATACATCATCCATTACGTAATTCTATTTTTACCTACACTAGTCAATAAAAATTAGCTTATAGCTTGTATGATTTATATTTTTCCCTTTACCTATTCATGATAAATGTAATTTTCCCTGCAGAAAAAAATAAAATTTGTAAAATTTTTTAACCATATCATTGTTTGTCTAACTTAATTGGTTGTCTAAATTAATGTATTAATCCTATTAAATGTTTGTCTAAACTAAAGTATTAATCTTTGAATTCCTTTATATTATATAATAACTCACTTGTTCTATATAAAACTTGTAATGTAAAGAAAAATTCGTCACCTAACTTGAATTAGTTAGAATGTTATTTTCTCATTTGTATTGTATTAATGGTACCCTATTAAATTATTGTATAAATATCATTTAAAAGGGGAGAGTAATGTAAAAAGCGAACAATGAACAATAGTTTATGTTCGAATGTCCATTGTTCATTTTTACAGTGTTCCCCCCTTTAAAATGGTATTAATTAATACAACAATATAATACAATTAATACAATACAATTGAGAAAATAACATCTAACGAATTCAAATTAGATGATGACGAATTCTTTTTTACATTACAAGTTTTATACAGAACAAGTTAGTTATTATGATTAGAGTTATTATAAAGTTATTATAAAACATAAAAATTCAAAGATTAATACTTTAATTTAGACAAACAATTAAGTTAGACAAACAATGATATGGTTAAAATTTTTTACAAAATTTTATTTTTCTGTGGGAAAAATTACGTACATAATGAATAGGTAAAAGGGAAAAATATAAATTTTAAAGTTCATGGATTTTCAAGGTTACCATGATAGTACAATTCATAAACTAATTTTATTGACTATTGTAGGTAAAAATAGAATTACGTAGTGGATGATGTATAGACCTGTGGTCTAGTGTGTATTTGTGTGTACTAGGTACAAAGTGTGTATCTTACAATTTCGAGGGACAGATTAGCTGATAGGATTGTTCAAGTAACTGAATAAATGCATGAGCAAGATATATTAGAAAGCAAAAATGATTAAGATTAAATTACATAGTTAGCATTTACGCGCAATGAAATAGTTTGTGATATCCAATGATTTTAGCATAAAGTTTGTCTATATAGTATATATAGTGTGCATACATGCGTGTGTATGTGTAGGGATTTAGAAGGGTTTTGAATTAAAAAAGTTTTAAAAATAATGTATAATAATTTAAGATGGGTTTAGGGTTATAAAATCTTTTAAGTTTAAGTCAGTTATTGTTATTATTATTATCATTATTATTATTATTATAAAATCCTTTAAGCTCAAGGTCAATTATTATAAAATTCTAAATTACAGGTACGTAGTATTAATGATGGTGTATGCATATGAGTTTAATGTGAAAGTGACTTGAGGTACGGAAAGAAAATGAATTCGAATATGTGTCAAAAGTAATAGAATTCAATTAGGATTATCGATTGTACGTAATTAAATCAGTTACACATATATTAAGGTAATAAAAAAAACGTACTTAGAGGACCTTACAAGTAATGAAAATAAATCTCACGGTTTTAAAATTGAATTTTGACACACAATTAATTAAATTCGACTACGACAATAACTCAGTATTAATCGAATTAAAAAATAAAAAAATAAAAATTGAAAATAGAAATCAATTACAAACTATAATGAACTAAACATATAATATTCTTAAAATATAAAAACACAACTTAACATAAATTGAGGTTATGTTCCATCGTACCAAAGAGGAATTAACCATGGTTGAACCATTTCTCTGGTTGACACAGTTCAAATGGGGTTGGAGGTGTTAAAATAAAATAAAAAGACAAAGTTTGGAGTACGACATTCGGGGGAATTGAGTGACTAAGCAGGGGTATAAGTCTGAAATTGAGAATTACATCTTTTCGTGAGCACTTTGGTCTTCTTTTTTTTTTTTTTTTAAAGATTGCTTGTCACACTACTTATAACAAAAATTAAAAGAGTTGAAACAAAACGGAGGGACGGCATGTTCCACATATACATTACAATAATTATCCAAATCGTTACAACCTTTGTGAAACGGTTTTGGTTACAAATAATAAAATACAGAACTATATATTATATACGCAACAATGGCATGAAAAGAAAAGACAAATCGGTCAATTTCCTTCTTACAAACAAGAAAAAAGGTTAAACTAAAGACGCAACACGGTCAATTCAGGTTGAATTTAATTCTCTTTTACAACAAAAAAAAGGTTGAATTAAATTCTCTTTTACAACAAAAAAAAGGTTGAATTAAATTCTTAAATTACATTTTTCTTAAATTAGATTCTCTTAAACAAAAAAAAGGTTGAATTAAATTCTGTTAAACAACAAAAAAAAGGTTGAATTAAATTCTTAAATCACATTTTCTTAAATTAAATTCTCTTAAACTACAAAGAAAAAGTTGAATTCAATTGACTGCATTGAAATGACTTGGGACTTGAAAACCAACTTGGGACTTGAAAACCAACTTGGGACTTGAAAACTGAGACTTAACACTGTCTAACTTGAACTCTATCAAGTATCTTGAAACTAACTTGAACTCTATCAGGTATCTTGAAACTAACTTGAACTCTATCAAGTATCTTGAAACTAACTTGAACTCTATCAAGTATCTTGAAACTAACTTGAACTCTATCAAGTATCTTGAAACTAACTTGAACTCTATCAAGTATCTTGAAACTAACTTGAACTCTATCAAGTATCTTGAAACTAACTTGAACTCTATCAAGTATCTTGAAACTAAGTTGAACTCTATCAAGTATCTTGAAACTAACTTGAACTCTATCAAGTATCTTGAAACTAACTTGAACTCTATTAAGTATCTTGAAACTAACTTGAAACTGTTCTCAAGTATCTCTATAACTCTATAAACTCTCTGTAAACTCTCTCTTTCTTAATTTGCAAGTCAATTCAATTCAATAATTTGAAAAAAATTGTATACAAAAATAAAAAATGTAAACAACATTTCACTCGAATGTACGCGAAGGTACGATACTATTATGTTTGGTACATAAAATAAAATTATTCTATACTGAATATAATAGTGAAAATAACTGAAATTAACTCTCTGAAATTAACTCTTTCTGTTACTTTTAACTTCTGTTACTTTTAACTTCTGTTACTTTTAATTTCTGTGACAATTACTGTTTCACTAAAAAAAAAATGTATCACTGGTGTCTGAAGTGTTCACTGTGTTTTGTGTTAATTCTGGCTCAATACTAAATATTAACTGTTAATAATACTGACTTTTCAAATGTTTACAAATTACTTAAAAAAACAACAACACTGTACTTAACAAAATTTCTACGGGCGAAATCCTCAGAGACGTGTCCTGAAGACGTCTTGCTGGCTACTTCTTCTTGGATGAAAATTAGGCGTGGAGAACTTGGAGTCGTGACACACCGGTTCAAGGGTGGATGTTACGAACAAGAAGTCGTGACACGCCGGTCAAATGGTTTTATCCTGATGCAGGGTAATTTTCTATCCTGGCCAAAGAGTGGCCACTTGTTAAAATCCTCTCCTTAAAATATTATTCTAATCCTGGGGCAGGGTCGCCAGACTGTTATCCTCCTTCTTATATGTCCCTGGGGTGTCTCGTATCAACGGGGCGTTCTTGTTTAGAGGCAGCAACGGATATTTCTTCTATAACATTCTAATTCTTTTCCGCCGGTCAAATGGTGGGTCGCCACTTGTTAAACTCTTGGCTACAGACTCGCCAGACTGTTATGCCAATATCTTCTATGGTGCTTGGGTTGTCTCTTTCTTAATTTGGGCAAAGGGTCGCCAGTTTTTAATTCTTCTCTTTCTATAATACTCTGATACTTTCTCTGATACTAAAATTATCGACTTTTCTTTTATAACTTATCGACTTAACTGACTAAGTTCTTCTGAAGAGAGCACGGCTCGAAGGGGAAAATAAAAAGTTTCTCTTACTGTAGTTTACTTCTACAAATGTACAGGTAGTGCTCTGAATTTACAGGGGTAGAGGTTCGACCTCTTTCGACCATAGCTCAGGCCGGAATCTAAAAAGATAAGGAGGCAAGGGGCCTCTGCCCCCTCCTCGCAGCGAGGCTGCTAATAAGGGAGTCTCGTAGCAGTGACCAAAGCCGAGAGCCGTAATGAAGTGTCATTCATTTTACAAATACATGTATAATATAAACCTAAATGTTGGGGGACGGCAGTTGAAGGTTAAGTTCCCCCCTTTTAAACACATGATCAGATGTTTGAAAGATTCCAAATAAAAATTTAAAAAAATAAAAAAACTAGTCGTATATATTTGCCGAATCTTCATTTCTGAAGGCGATATCATTTCATAATAGTACATAAGTACAATTTAAGTACACGACTGAGTATGTATTAATTTTGGTTCATTACAATTACGATTACAATTACCAATTAATTCATATTCACTTATTATTGTTTAATTACACTTCTATTAAAGTACATTCTTACATTATAGATTAAATCATTACATTTAATTACAGTTTCATTGAAGTACATTACGTTGTTTACCATTCTTACTGTGTTTTCATATATTTATATATGGTTATAATATATGGTTATAATATATGGTTATATATATGGTTATATATATGGTTATTATATATGGTTATTAGTAGAGCACAAGTACATGAGACATGACACACATGATATAACATAACGCATGATAATGTTATAAATTCGAATCAGAGCGAAAGGAGATTTTTTATCTTTGAAGCGTTCACTTATGCTATAGTTCGCGGAATTTGATAACTTAACCTCAGCATTTTCGAGTTCATCTCGGGAGGTGATATAATTAAAAATAAAAATGAAAAAAATAATACGAGAACGTATTTGTGCGTTTTCGAACGAATGCATGAAGTTTTGCATTTCATAGATTGACACGAGTAAAAATGAATATTTAATAAAATTTATATAGGATAATGATCAAGATAAGATATGGACGTATGGTTGAATAGGGTTGAATAATAATATTTATACTACATAGCATATAAATAATGACTTCTCTAGAGTGTACACTTTTTATTATGATAAAGAATTTTCATACATTGAATACTGGAGATATGATGAAGGGAAATTAATGACGGGAAAATGTGACGTCATAGTTATTGAATTTGTACGTATAGCACAAATCATTATTAGGAAAATTTACAAGAACGAATTAGAGACAAAGAGTGGGTATTAATGAATAAGAAGTACAAATCGAAATTCTATCCGAAACTCGCTTAGGCGATTTTGGTTTCTTATGTAAAAATGAATATGGATTATTCATTGTTCATTTTTACAGTGTTCCCCCCTCTAAAATGGTATTAATTAATACAATAATATAATACAATTAATACAATACAATTGAGAAAATAACATCTAACGAATTCAAATTAGATGATGACGAATTCTTTTTTACATTACAAGTTTTATACAGAACAAGTTAGTTATTATGCTTAGAGTTATTATAAAGTTATTATAAAATATAAAAAATTCAAAGATTAATACTTTAATTTAGACAAACAATTAAGTTAGACAAACAATGATATGGTTAAAATTTTTTACAAAATTTTATTTTTCTGTGGGAAAAATTACGTAAATAATGAATAGGTAAATGGGAAAAATATAAATTTTAAAGTTCATGGATTTTCAAGGTTACCATGATAGTACAATTCATAAACTAATTTTATTGACTATTGTAGGTAAAAATAGAATTACGTAGTGGATGATGTATATACCTGTGGTCTAGTGTGTATTTGTGTGTACTAGGTACAAAGTGTGTATCTTACAATTTCGAGGGACAGATTAGCTGATAGGATTGTTCAAGTAACTGAATAAATGCATGAGCAAGATATATTAGAAAGCAAAAATGATTAAGATTAAATTACATAGTTAGCATTTACGCGCAATGAAATAGTTTGTGATATCCAATGATTTTAGCATAAAGTTTGTCTATATAGTATATATAGTGTGCATACATGCGTGTGTATGTGTAGGGATTTAGAAGGGTTTTGAATTAAAAAAGTTTTAAAAATAATGTATAATAATTTAAGATGGGTTTAGGGTTATAAAATCTTTTAAGTTTAAGTCAGTTATTGTTATTATTATTATCATTATTATTATTATTATAAAATCCTTTAAGCTCAAGGTCAATTATTATAAAATTCTAAATTACAGGTAGTATTAATGATGGTGTATGCATATGAGTTTAATGTGAAAGTGACTTGAGGTACGGAAAGAAAATGAATTCGAATATGTGTCAAAAGTAATAGAATTCAATTAGGATTATCGATTGTACGTAATTAAATCAGTTACACATATATTAAGGTAATAAAAAAAACGTACTTAGAGGACCTTACAAGTAATGAAAATAAATCTCACGGTTTTAAAATTGAATTTTGACACACAATTAATTAAATTCGACTACGACAATTACTCAGTATTAATCGAATAAAAAATAAAAAAATAAAAATTGAAAATAGAAATCAATTATAAACTATAATGAACTAAACATATAATATTCTTAAAAATATAAAAACACAACTTAACATAAATTGAGGTTATGTTCCATCGTACCAAAGAGGAATTAACCATGGTTGAACCATTTCTCTGGTTGACACAGTTCAACTGGGGTTGGGGGTGTTAAAATAAAATAAAGACAAAGTTTGGAGTACGACATTCGGGGGAATTGAGTGACTAAGCAGGGGGTATAAGTCTGAAATTGACAATTACATCTTTTCGTGAGCACTTTGCTCTTTTTTTTTTTTTTTTTTTTTTAAAGATTGCTTGTCACACTACTTACAGCAAAAATTAAAAGAGTTGAAACAAAACGGAGGGACGGCATGTTCCTCATTTACATTACAATAATTATCCAAATCGTTACAACCTTTGTAAAAACGGTTTTGGTTACAAATAATAAAATACATAACTATATATTTATATACGCAACAATGGCATGAAAAGAAAAGACAAATCGGTCAATTTCCTTCTTACAAACAAGAAAAAAGGTTAAACTAAGGACGCAACCCGGTCAATTCAGGTTGAATTTAATTCTCTTTTACAACAAAAAAAAAGGTTGAATTAAATTCTTTTACAACAAAAAAAAGGTTGAATTAAATTCTTAAATTACATTTTTCTTAAATTAGATTCTCTTAAACAACAAAAAAAAAGGTTGAATTAAATTCTCTTAAACAACAAAAAAAAAGGTTGAATTAAATTCTTAAATCACATTTTCTTAAATTAAATTCTCTTAAACTACAAAGAAAAAGTTGAATTCAATTGACTGCATTCAAAACCAACTTGGGACTTGAAAACCAAACTTGGGACTTGAAAACTGAGACTTGAAACTGTCTAACTTGAACTCTATCAAGTATCTTGAAACTAACTTGAACTCTATCAAGTATCTTGAAACTAACTTGAACTCTATCAAGTATCTTGAAACTAACTTGAACTCTATCAAGTATCTTGAAACTACTTGAACTCTATCAAGTATCTTGAAACTAAGTTGAACTCTATCAAGTATCTTGAAACTAACTTGAACTCTATCAAGTATCTTGAAACTAACTTGAAACTGTTCTCAAGTATCTCTATAACTCTATAAACTCTCTGTAAACTCTCTCTTCTTAATTTGCAAGTCAATTCAATTCAATAATTTGAAAAAAATTGTATACAAAAATAAAAAATGTAAACAACATTTCACTCGAATGTACGCGAAGGTACGATACTATTATGTTTGGTACATAAAATAAAATTATTCTATACTGAATATAATAGTGAAAATAACTGAAATTAACTCTGAAATTAACTCTTTCTGTTACTTTTAACTTCTGTTACTTTTAACTTCTGTTACTTTTAACTTCTGTTACTTTTAATTTCTGTGAAAATTACTGTTTCACTAAAAAAAAAATGTATCACTGGTGTCTGAAGTGTTCACTGTGTTTTGTGTTAATTCTGGCTCAATACTAAATATTAACTGTTAATAATACTGACTTTTCAAATGTTTACAAATTGCTTAAAAAAACAACAACACTGTACTTAACAAAATTTCTACGGGCGAAATCCTCAGAGACGTGTCCTGAAGACGTCTTGCTGGCTACTTCTTCTTGGATGAAAATTAGGCGTGGAGAACTTGGAGTCGTGACACACCGGTTCAAGGGTGGATGTTACGAACAAGAAGTCGTGACACGCCGGTCAAATGGTTTTATCCTGATGCAGGGTAATTTTCTATCCTGGCCAAAGAGTGGCCACTTGTTAAAATCCTCTTCTTAAAATATTATTCTAATCCTGGGGCAGGGTCGCCAGACTGTTATCCTCCTTCTTATATGTCCCTGGGGTGTCTCGTATCAACGGGGCGTTCTTGTTTAGAGGCAGCAACGGATATTTCTTCTATAACATTCTAATTCTTTTCCGCCGGTCAAATGGTGGGTCGCCACTTGTTAAACTCTTGGCTACAGACTCGCCAGACTGTTATGCCAATATCTTCTATGGTGCTTGGGTGTCTCTTTCTTAATTTGGGCAAAGGGTCGCCAGTTTTTAATTCTTCTCTTCTATAATACTCTGATACTTTCTCTGATACTAAAATTATCGACTTTTCTTTTATAACTTATCGACTTAACTGACTAAGTTCTTCTGAAGAGAGACGGCTCGAAGGGGAAAATAAAAAGTTTCTCTTACTGTAGTTTACTTCTACAAATGTACAGGTAGTGCTCTGAATTTACAGGGGTAGAGGTTCGACCTCTTTCGACCATAGCTCAGGCCGGAATCTAAAAAGTTAAGGAGGCAAGGGGCCTCTGCCCCCTCCTCGCAGCGAGGAGGCTGCTAATAATGGAGTCTCGTAGCAGTGACCAAAGCCGAGAGCCGTAATGAAGTGTCATTCATTTTACAAATACATGTATAATATAAACCTAAATGTTGGGGTACGGCAGTTGAAGGTTAAGTTCCCCCCTTTTAAACACATGATCAGATGTTTGAAAGATTCCAAATAAAAATTTAAAAAAAACAAAAAACTAGTCGTATATATTTGCCGAATCTTCATTTCTGAAGGCGATATCATTTCATAGTAGTACATAAGTACAATTTAAGTACACGACTGAGTATTTATTAATTTTGGTTCATTACAATTACGATTACAATTACCAATTAATTCATATTCACTTATTATTGTTTAATTACACTTCTATTAAAGTACATTCTTACATTATATATTAAATCATTACATTAATTACAGTTTCATTGAAGTACATTACGTTGTTTACCATTCTTACTGTGTTTTCATATATTTATATATGGTTATAATATATGGTTATAATATATGGTTATAATATATGGTTATTATATATGGTTATTATATATGGTTATCAGTAGAGCACAAGTACATGAGACATGACACACATGATATAACATAACGCATGATAATGTTATAAATTCGAATCAGAGCGAAAGGAGATTTTTTATCTTTGAAGCGTTCACTTATGCTATAGTTCGCGGAATTGATAACTTAACCTCAGCATTTGAGTTCATCTCGGGAGGTGATATAATTAAAAATAAAAATGAAAAAAATAATACGAGAACGTATTTGTGCGTTTTCGAACGAATGCATGAAGTTTTGCATTCATAGATTGACACGAGTAAAAATGAATATTTAATAAAATTTATATAGGATAATGATCAAGATAAGATATGGACGTATGGTTGAATAGGGTTGAATAATAATATTTATACTACATAGCATATAAATAATGACTTCTCTAGAGTGTACACTTTTTATTATGATAAAGAATTTTCATACATTGAATACTGGAGATATGATGAAGGGAAATTAATGACGGGAAAATGTGACGTCAAAGTTATTGAATTTGTACGTATAGTACAAATCATTATTAGGAAAATTTACAAGAACGAATTGGAGACAAAGAGTGGGTATTAATGAATAAGAAGTACAAATCGAAATTCTATCCAATTAATTCTATGAATTAATTGGTAGTTGTAATCCATAATTGTAATCGTAATTGTATTGAACCAAAATTAATACGTACTCAGTCATGTACTCAAAATTGTGCTTATGTGCTAATACGAAATATCGCCTCCATAAATGTCGAATCAGCGATACTACTGTTCTTTTTTATTTTATATTTTTTATTCTTTTTAGTTGAAATCTTTCAAAAAACATCTGAGCATGTGTTTAAAAAAAAGGGGGGAAATTTAACCTTCAACTGTTCTCCCCCAAACATTTAAGTTATATTATACGTATATTTGTAAAATACTTCACTTCATTATAGGACTTCATTTAAGACACTTCTTCAGATTAAATCTTCAGATTAACTCTTCTCATCAGAGAACTTCGTCATTGGACTTCATCAGAGAACTTCATCGAGACTCTTCTTTGGACTGCAGCCTCGCTGCAGGGGAGGGGGCAGAGCCCCCTTGCCCCTTAACTAGAACGCCTCGTCTATACGAGACACCCAGACCCAGCCAGGTTTGTAATTTAAGAAAATGTAATTTAAGAATTTAATTCAACCTTTTTTTTTGTTGTTCAAAAGAATTTAATTCAACCTTTTTTGTGTTTGTGAGAAGAAAATTGACCTATCTGTCTTTTCTTGTCATGCCATGGTTATGTATATAGATATATAGTTATGTAATTCATTAATTGTAACCAAAATAGTTTTTACAATTGTTTGTAACGATTTTGGTAATTATTGTAATGTATACGTGATAATAATAGTTGTGTAACAATTAATCGATCATGTACCTAATTTATCCTGCTCTGTACGATCGGGAAATTTACCCGTATGACCGCACGCGCACATATCCTAAATTTCAGTCATTTAATTTTTAATAAAACTTCTACGCCATAAAACAGATGTATTTGTCTATATGCAAACAAGTTTTCAGACTAAAATATCAAATAATTCAAATTCTATCAACATTCAACGAAAAAAGTATAATTTTTCTACTTAACAGGCAAAAAAATTATTAAACCTTTTTAATATTTTTTTTTATATAAAAATAATTTTTAATATAAAATTCAATTGAAATTATTAAAAGAAAGATTGTTCGAAATGCTTCCCTTTCATTTCAATAACTTTTTTATTCTTGATCGAAATTTATCTATGATTCGATTTACTTTTATTTTTTTAGAATATTATAAAATTGTATTTAGCTCGTGGAAATGCATAATTGATTCATATTTTAATTTTTTTAATTTTTTTATTTTGCTCAATTAATCATGAGTAACTGTCCTTAAATTGTTATTGTACCATTTGTAAGGTATCAAACGAAAATTATAAGTCAAATTGACATACTACTACAGTATATGGTTATGAATTTCAGTAGTCGAATTTAATCTGTCTCGAAATTATAAAATACACACTTTGTACCCAATAAACATAAATACACATTTGACCACAGGTCTATACATCATCCACTACGTAATTCGATTTGTACCTACAACAGTCAATAAAATGAATGCACACTATATATACTATATATACAAACCTCATACTCAAATCATTGAATATCACAATAAAACTATTCATTACGTAAGTGCCAACTATGCGATTTAGTCTTAATCAATTTTTGCATTCATGCATTCATGCATTTTTGCATTCATGCATTTATACAGTTAATTTAACAATCTGTCTGGAAATTATCAGCTACACACACTTTATACCTAGTACACAAAAATACACACTAGACCACAGGTCTATACATCATCCATTACGTAATTCTATTTTTACCTACACTAGTCAATAAAAATTAGCTTATAGCTTGTATGATTTATATTTTTCCCTTTACCTATTCATGATAAATGTAATTTTCCCTGCAGAAAAAAATAAAATTTTGTAAAATTTTTTAACCATATCATTGTTTGTCTAACTTAATTGGTTGTCTAAATTAATGTATTAATCCTATTAAATGTTTGTCTAAACTAAAGTATTAATCTTTGAATTCCTTTATATTATATAATAACTCACTTGTTCTATATAAAACTTGTAATGTAAAGAAAAATTCGTCACCTAACTTGAATTAGTTAGAATGTTTTTTCTCATTTGTATTGTATTAATGGTACCCTATTAAATTATTGTATAAATATCATTTTAAAAGGGGAGAGTAATGTAAAAAGCGAACAATGAACAATAGTTTATGTTCGAATGTCCATTGTTCATTTTTACAGTGTTCCCCCCTTTAAAATGGTATTAATTAATACAACAATATAATACAATTAATACAATACAATTGAGAAAATAACATCTAACGAATTCAAATTAGATGATGACGAATTCTTTTTTACATTACAAGTTTTATACAGAACAAGTTAGTTATTATGATTAGAGTTATTATAAAGTTATTATAAAACATAAAAATTCAAAGATTAATACTTTAATTTAGACAAAACAATTAAGTTAGACAAACAATGATATGGTTAAAATTTTTTACAAAATTTTATTTTTCTGTGGGAAAAATTACGTACATAATGAATAGGTAAAAGGGAAAAAATATAAATTTTAAAGTTCATGGATTTTCAAGGTACCATGATAGTACAATTCATAAACTAATTTTATTGACTATTGTAGGTAAAAATAGAATTACGTAGTGGATGATGTATAGACCTGTGGTCTGTGTGTATTTGTGTGTACTAGGTACAAAGTGTGTATCTTACAATTTCGAGGGACAGATTAGCTGATAGGATTGTTCAAGTAACTGAATAAATGCATGAGCAAGATATATTAGAAAGCAAAAATGATTAAGATTAAATTACATAGTTAGCATTTACGCGCAATGAAATAGTTGTGATATCCAATGATTTTAGCATAAAGTTTGTCTATATAGTATATATAGTGTGCATACATGCGTGTGTATGTGTAGGGATTTAGAAGGGTTTTGAATTAAAAAAGTTTTAAAAAATAATGTATAATAATTTAAGATGGGTTTAGGGTTATAAAATCTTTTAAGTTTAAGTCAGTTATTGTTATTATTATTATCATTATTATTATTATTATAAAATCCTTTAAGCTCAAGGTCAATTATTATAAAATTCTAAATTACAGTACGTAGTATTAATGATGGTGTATGCATATGAGTTTAATGTGAAAGTGACTTGAGGTACGGAAAGAAAATGAATTCGAATATGTGTCAAAAGTAATAGAATTCAATTAGGATTATCGATTGTACGTAATTAAATCAGTTACACATATATTAAGGTAATAAAAAAAACGTACTTAGAGGACCTTACAAGTAATGAAAATAAATCTCACGGTTTTAAAATTGAATTTTGACACACAATTAATTAAATTCGACTACGACAATAAATCAGTATTAATCGAATTAAAAAATAAAAAAATAAAAATGAAAATAGAAATCAATTACAAACTATAATGAACTAAACATATAATATTCTTAAAAATATAAAAACACAACTAACATAAATTGAGGTTATGTCCATCGTACCAAAGAGGAATTAACCATGGTTGAACCATTTCTCTGGTTGACACAGTTCAAATGGGGTTGGAGGTGTTAAAATAAAATAAAAGACAAAGTTTGGAGTACGACTTCGGGGGAATTGAGTGACTAAGCAGGGGGTATAAGTCTGAAATTGAGAATTACATCTTTTCGTGAGCACTTTGGTCTTTCTTTTTTTTTTTTTTTAAAGATTGCTTGTCACACTACTTATAACAAAAATTAAAAGAGTTGAAACAAAACGGAGGGGACGGCATGTTCCACATATACATTACAATAATTATCCAAATCGTTACAACCTTTGTGAAAACGGTTTGGTTACAAATAATAAAATACAGAACTATATATTTATATACGCAACAATGGCATGAAAAAGAAAAGACAAATCGGTCAATTTCCTTCTTACAAACAAGAAAAAAGGTTAAACTAAAGACGCAACACGGTCAATTCAGGTTGAATTTAATTCTCTTTTACAACAAAAAAAAAGGTTGAATTAATTCTCTTTTACAACAAAAAAAAAGGTTTGAATTAAATTCTTAAATTACATTTTCTTAAATAGATTCTCTTAAACAAAAAAAAGGTTGAATTAAATTCTGTTAAACAACAAAAAAAAGGTTGAATTAAATTCTTAAATCACATTTTCTTAAATTAAATTCTCTTAAATACAAAGAAAAAGTTGAATTCAATTGACTGCATTGAAATGACTTGGGACTTGAAAAACCAACTTGGGACTTGAAAACCACTTGGGCTTGAAAACTGAGACTTGAAACTGTCTAACTTGAACTCTATCAAGTATCTTGAAAACTAACTTGAACTCTATCAGGTATCTGAAAACTAACTTGAACTCTATCAAGTATCTTGAAACTAACTTGAACTCTATCAAGTATCTTGAAACTAACTTGAACTCTATCAAGTATCTTGAAACTAACTGAACCTATCAAGTATCTTGAAACTAACTTGAACTCTATCAAGTATCTTGAAACTAACTTGAACTCTATCAAGTATCTTGAAACTAAGTTGAACTCTATCAAGTATCTGAAAATAACTTGAACTCTATCAAGTATCTTGAAACTAACTTGAACTCTATAAGTATCTTGAAACTAACTTGAAACTGTTCTCAAGTAATCTCTATAACTCTATAAACTCTCTGTAAACTCTCTCTTTTTAATTTGCAAGTCAATTCAATTCAATAATTTGAAAAAAATTGTATACAAAAATAAAAAATGTAAACAACATTTCACTCGAATGTACGCGAAGGTACGATACTATTATGTTTGGTACATAAAATAAAATTATTCTATACTGAATATAATAGTGAAAATAACTGAAATTAACTCTCTGAAATTAACTCTTTCTGTTACTTTTAACTTCTGTTACTTTTAACTTCTGTTACTTTTAACTTCTGTTACTTTTAATTTCTGTGACAATTACTGTTTCACTAAAAAAAAATGTATCACTGGTGTCTGAAGTGTTCACTGTGTTTTGTGTTAATTCTGGCTCAATACTAAATATTAACTGTTAATAATACTGACTTTTCAAATGTTTACAAATTACTTAAAAAAACAACAACACTGTACTTAACAAAATTTCTACGGGCGAAATCCTCAGAGACGTGTCCTGAAGACGTCTTGCTGGCTACTTCTTCTTGGATGAAAATTAGGCGTGGAGAACTTGGAGTCGTGACACACCGGTTCAAGGGTGGATGTTACGAACAAGAAGTCGTGACACGCCGGTCAAATGGTTTTATCCTGATGCAGGGTAATTTTCTATCCTGGCCAAAGAGTGGCCACTTGTTAAAATCCTCTCCTTAAAATATTATTCTAATCCTGGGGCAGGGTCGCCAGACTGTTATCCTCCTTCTTATATGTCCCTGGGGTGTCTCGTATCAACGGGGCGTTCTTGTTTAGAGGCAGCAACGGATATTTCTTCTATAACATTCTAATTCTTTTCCGCCGGTCAAATGGTGGGTCGCCACTTGTTAAACTCTTGGCTACAGACTCGCCAGACTGTTATGCCAATATCTTCTATGGTGCTTGGGTTGTCTCTTTCTTAATTTGGGCAAAGGGTCGCCAGTTTTTAATTCTTCTCTTTCTATAATACTCTGATACTTTCTCTGATACTAAAATTATCGACTTTTCTTTTATAACTTATCGACTTAACTGACTAAGTTCTTCTGAAGAGAGCACGGCTCGAAGGGGAAAATAAAAAGTTTCTCTTACTGTAGTTTACTTCTACAAATGTACAGGTAGTGCTCTGAATTTACAGGGGTAGAGGTTCGACCTCTTTCGACCATAGCTCAGGCCGGAATCTAAAAAGATAAGGAGGCAAGGGGCCTCTGCCCCCTCCTCGCAGCGAGGCTGCTAATAAGGGAGTCTCGTAGCAGTGACCAAAGCCGAGAGCCGTAATGAAGTGTCATTCATTTTACAAATACATGTATAATATAAACCTAAATGTTGGGGGACGGCAGTTGAAGGTTAAGTTCCCCCCTTTTAAACACATGATCAGATGTTTGAAAGATTCCAAATAAAAATTTAAAAAAATAAAAAAACTAGTCGTATATATTTGCCGAATCTTCATTTCTGAAGGCGATATCATTTCATAATAGTACATAAGTACAATTTAAGTACACGACTGAGTATGTATTAATTTTGGTTCATTACAATTACGATTACAATTACCAATTAATTCATATTCACTTATTATTGTTTAATTACACTTCTATTAAAGTACATTCTTACATTATAGATTAAATCATTACATTTAATTACAGTTTCATTGAAGTACATTACGTTGTTTACCATTCTTACTGTGTTTTCATATATTTACATATGGTTATAATATATGGTTATAATATATGGTTATTATATATGGTTATTATATATGGTTATTAGTAGAGCACAAGTACATGAGACATGACACACATGATATAACATAACGCATGATAATGTTATAAATTCGAATCAGAGCGAAAGGAGATTTTTTATCTTTGAAGCGTTCACTTATGCTATAGTTCGCGGAATTTGATAACTTAACCTCAGCATTTTCGAGTTCATCTCGGGAGGTGATATAATTAAAAATAAAAATGAAAAAAATAATACGAGAACGTATTTGTGCGTTTTCGAACGAATGCATGAAGTTTTGCATTTCATAGATTGACACGAGTAAAAATGAATATTTAATAAAATTTATATAGGATAATGATCAAGATAAGATATGGACGTATGGTTGAATAGGGTTGAATAATAATATTTATACTACATAGCATATAAATAATGACTTCTCTAGAGTGTACACTTTTTATTATGATAAAGAATTTTCATACATTGAATACTGGAGATATGATGAAGGGAAATTAATGACGGGAAAATGTGACGTCATAGTTATTGAATTTGTACGTATAGCACAAATCATTATTAGGAAAATTTACAAGAACGAATTAGAGACAAAGAGTGGGTATTAATGAATAAGAAGTACAAATCGAAATTCTATCCGAAACTCGCTTAGGCGATTTTGGTTTCTTATGTAAAAATGAATATGGATTATTCATTGTTCATTTTTACAGTGTTCCCCCCTCTAAAATGGTATTAATTAATACAATAATATAATACAATTAATACAATACAATTGAGAAAATAACATCTAACGAATTCAAATTAGATGATGACGAATTCTTTTTTACATTACAAGTTTTATACAGAACAAGTTAGTTATTATGCTTAGAGTTATTATAAAGTTATTATAAAATATAAAAAATTCAAAGATTAATACTTTAATTTAGACAAACAATTAAGTTAGACAAACAATGATATGGTTAAAATTTTTTACAAAATTTTATTTTTCTGTGGGAAAAATTACGTAAATAATGAATAGGTAAATGGGAAAAATATAAATTTTAAAGTTCATGGATTTTCAAGGTTACCATGATAGTACAATTCATAAACTAATTTTATTGACTATTGTAGGTAAAAATAGAATTACGTAGTGGATGATGTATATACCTGTGGTCTAGTGTGTATTTGTGTGTACTAGGTACAAAGTGTGTATCTTACAATTTCGAGGGACAGATTAGCTGATAGGATTGTTCAAGTAACTGAATAAATGCATGAGCAAGATATATTAGAAAGCAAAAATGATTAAGATTAAATTACATAGTTAGCATTTACGCGCAATGAAATAGTTTGTGATATCCAATGATTTTAGCATAAAGTTTGTCTATATAGTATATATAGTGTGCATACATGCGTGTGTATGTGTAGGGATTTAGAAGGGTTTTGAATTAAAAAAGTTTTAAAAATAATGTATAATAATTTAAGATGGGTTTAGGGTTATAAAATCTTTTAAGTTTAAGTCAGTTATTGTTATTATTATTATCATTATTATTATTATTATAAAATCCTTTAAGCTCAAGGTCAATTATTATAAAATTCTAAATTACAGGTAGTATTAATGATGGTGTATGCATATGAGTTTAATGTGAAAGTGACTTGAGGTACGGAAAGAAAATGAATTCGAATATGTGTCAAAAGTAATAGAATTCAATTAGGATTATCGATTGTACGTAATTAAATCAGTTACACATATATTAAGGTAATAAAAAAAACGTACTTAGAGGACCTTACAAGTAATGAAAATAAATCTCACGGTTTTAAAATTGAATTTTGACACACAATTAATTAAATTCGACTACGACAATTACTCAGTATTAATCGAATAAAAAAATAAAAAAATAAAAATTGAAAATAGAAATCAATTATAAACTATAATGAACTAAACATATAATATTCTTAAAAATATAAAAACACAACTTAACATAAATTGAGGTTATGTTCCATCGTACCAAAGAGGAATTAACCATGGTTGAACCATTTCTCTGGTTGACACAGTTCAACTGGGGTTGGGGGTGTTAAAATAAAATAAAGACAAAGTTTGGAGTACGACATTCGGGGGAATTGAGTGACTAAGCAGGGGGTATAAGTCTGAAATTGACAATTACATCTTTTCGTGAGCACTTTGCTCTTTTTTTTTTTTTTTTTTTTTTTAAAGATTGCTTGTCACACTACTTACAGCAAAAATTAAAAGAGTTGAAACAAAACGGAGGGACGGCATGTTCCTCATTTACATTACAATAATTATCCAAATCGTTACAACCTTTGTAAAAACGGTTTTGGTTACAAATAATAAAATACATAACTATATATTTATATACGCAACAATGGCATGAAAAGAAAAGACAAATCGGTCAATTTCCTTCTTACAAACAAGAAAAAAGGTTAAACTAAGGACGCAACCCGGTCAATTCAGGTTGAATTTAATTCTCTTTTACAACAAAAAAAAAGGTTGAATTAAATTCTTTTACAACAAAAAAAAGGTTGAATTAAATTCTTAAATTACATTTTTCTTAAATTAGATTCTCTTAAACAACAAAAAAAAAGGTTGAATTAAATTCTCTTAAACAACAAAAAAAAAGGTTGAATTAAATTCTTAAATCACATTTTCTTAAATTAAATTCTCTTAAACTACAAAGAAAAAGTTGAATTCAATTGACTGCATTCAAAACCAACTTGGGACTTGAAAACCAAACTTGGGACTTGAAAACTGAGACTTGAAACTGTCTAACTTGAACTCTATCAAGTATCTTGAAACTAACTTGAACTCTATCAAGTATCTTGAAACTAACTTGAACTCTATCAAGTATCTTGAAACTAACTTGAACTCTATCAAGTATCTTGAAACTACTTGAACTCTATCAAGTATCTTGAAACTAAGTTGAACTCTATCAAGTATCTTGAAACTAACTTGAACTCTATCAAGTATCTTGAAACTAACTTGAACTCTATCAAGTATCTTGAAACTACTTGAACTCTATCAAGTATCTTGAAACTAACTTGAACTCTATTAAGTATCTTGAAACTAACTTGAAACTGTTCTCAAGTATCTCTATAACTCTATAAACTCTCTGTAAACTCTCTCTTTCTTAATTTGCAAGTCAATTCAATTCAATAATTTGAAAAAAATTGTATACAAAAATAAAAAATGTAAACAACATTTCACTCGAATGTACGCGAAGGTACGATACTATTATGTTTGGTACATAAAATAAAATTATTCTATACTGAATATAATAGTGAAAATAACTGAAATTAACTCTCTGAAATTAACTCTTTCTGTTACTTTTAACTTCTGTTACTTTTAACTTCTGTTACTTTTAACTTCTGTTACTTTTAATTTCTGTGACAATTACTGTTTCACTAAAAAAAAAATGTATCACTGGTGTCTGAAGTGTTCACTGTGTTTTGTGTTAATTCTGGCTCAATACTAAATATTAACTGTTAATAATACTGACTTTTCAAATGTTTACAAATTACTTAAAAAAACAACAACACTGTACTTAACAAAATTTCTACGGGCGAAATCCTCAGAGACGTGTCCTGAAGACGTCTTGCTGGCTACTTCTTCTTGGATGAAAATTAGGCGTGGAGAACTTGGAGTCGTGACACACCGGTTCAAGGGTGGATGTTACGAACAAGAAGTCGTGACACGCCGGTCAAATGGTTTTATCCTGATGCAGGGTAATTTTCTATCCTGGCCAAAGAGTGGCCACTTGTTAAAATCCTCTCCTTAAAATATTATTCTAATCCTGGGGCAGGGTCGCCAGACTGTTATCCTCCTTCTTATATGTCCCTGGGGTGTCTCGTATCAACGGGGCGTTCTTGTTTAGAGGCAGCAACGGATATTTCTTCTATAACATTCTAATTCTTTTCCGCCGGTCAAATGGTGGGTCGCCACTTGTTAAACTCTTGGCTACAGACTCGCCAGACTGTTATGCCAATATCTTCTATGGTGCTTGGGTTGTCTCTTTCTTAATTTGGGCAAAGGGTCGCCAGTTTTTAATTCTTCTCTTTCTATAATACTCTGATACTTTCTCTGATACTAAAATTATCGACTTTTCTTTTATAACTTATCGACTTAACTGACTAAGTTCTTCTGAAGAGAGCACGGCTCGAAGGGGAAAATAAAAAGTTTCTCTTACTGTAGTTTACTTCTACAAATGTACAGGTAGTGCTCTGAATTTACAGGGGTAGAGGTTCGACCTCTTTCGACCATAGCTCAGGCCGGAATCTAAAAGATAAGGAGGCAAGGGGCCTCTGCCCCCTCCTCGCAGCGAGGCTGCTAATAAGGGAGTCTCGTAGCAGTGACCAAAGCCGAGAGCCGTAATGAAGTGTCATTCATTTTACAAATACATGTATAATATAAACCTAAATGTTGGGGGACGGCAGTTGAAGGTTAAGTTCCCCCCTTTTAAACACATGATCAGATGTTTGAAAGATTCCAAATAAAAATTTAAAAAATAAAAAAACTAGTCGTATATATTTGCCGAATCTTCATTTCTGAAGGCGATATCATTTCATAATAGTACATAAGTACAATTTAAGTACACGACTGAGTATGTATTAATTTTGGTTCATTACAATTACGATTACAATTACCAATTAATTCATATTCACTTATTATTGTTTAATTACACTTCTATTAAAGTACATTCTTACATTATAGATTAAATCATTACATTTAATTACAGTTTCATTGAAGTACATTACGTTGTTTACCATTCTTACTGTGTTTTCATATATTTACATATGGTTATAATATGGTTATAATATATGGTTATTATATATGGTTATTATATATGGTTATTAGTAGAGCACAAGTACATGAGACATGACACACATGATATAACATAACGCATGATAATGTTATAAATTCGAATCAGAGCGAAAGGAGATTTTTTATCTTTGAAGCGTTCACTTATGCTATAGTTCGCGGAATTTGATAACTTAACCTCAGCATTTTCGAGTTCATCTCGGGAGGTGATATAATTAAAAATAAAAATGAAAAAATAATACGAGAACGTATTTGTGCGTTTTCGAACGAATGCATGAAGTTTTGCATTTCATAGATTGACACGAGTAAAAATGAATATTTAATAAAATTTATATAGGATAATGATCAAGATAAGATATGGACGTATGGTTGAATAGGGTTGAATAATAATATTTATACTACATAGCATATAAATAATGACTTCTCTAGAGTGTACACTTTTTATTATGATAAAGAATTTTCATACATTGAATACTGGAGATATGATGAAGGGAAATTAATGACGGGAAAATGTGACGTCATAGTTATTGAATTTGTACGTATAGCACAAATCATTATTAGGAAAATTTACAAGAACGAATTAGAGACAAAGAGTGGGTATTAATGAATAAGAAGTACAAATCGAAATTCTATCCGAAACTCGCTTAGGCGATTTTGGTTTCTTATGTAAAAATGAATATGGATTATTCATTGTTCATTTTTACAGTGTTCCCCCCTCTAAAATGGTATTAATTAATACAATAATATAATACAATTAATACAATACAATTGAGAAAATAACATCTAACGAATTCAAATTAGATGATGACGAATTCTTTTTTACATTACAAGTTTTATACAGAACAAGTTAGTTATTATGCTTAGAGTTATTATAAAGTTATTATAAAATATAAAAAATTCAAAGATTAATACTTTAATTTAGACAAACAATTAAGTTAGACAAACAATGATATGGTTAAAATTTTTTACAAAATTTTATTTTTCTGTGGGAAAAATTACGTAAATAATGAATAGGTAAATGGGAAAAATATAAATTTTAAAGTTCATGGATTTTCAAGGTTACCATGATAGTACAATTCATAAACTAATTTTATTGACTATTGTAGGTAAAAATAGAATTACGTAGTGGATGATGTATATACCTGTGGTCTAGTGTGTATTTGTGTGTACTAGGTACAAAGTGTGTATCTTACAATTTCGAGGGACAGATTAGCTGATAGGATTGTTCAAGTAACTGAATAAATGCATGAGCAAGATATATTAGAAAGCAAAAATGATTAAGATTAAATTACATAGTTAGCATTTACGCGCAATGAAATAGTTTGTGATATCCAATGATTTTAGCATAAAGTTTGTCTATATAGTATATATAGTGTGCATACATGCGTGTGTATGTGTAGGGATTTAGAAGGGTTTTGAATTAAAAAAGTTTTAAAAATAATGTATAATAATTTAAGATGGGTTTAGGGTTATAAAATCTTTTAAGTTTAAGTCAGTTATTGTTATTATTATTATCATTATTATTATTATTATAAAATCCTTTAAGCTCAAGGTCAATTATTATAAAATTCTAAATTACAGGTAGTATTAATGATGGTGTATGCATATGAGTTTAATGTGAAAGTGACTTGAGGTACGGAAAGAAAATGAATTCGAATATGTGTCAAAAGTAATAGAATTCAATTAGGATTATCGATTGTACGTAATTAAATCAGTTACACATATATTAAGGTAATAAAAAAAACGTACTTAGAGGACCTTACAAGTAATGAAAATAAATCTCACGGTTTTAAAATTGAATTTTGACACACAATTAATTAAATTCGACTACGACAATTACTCAGTATTAATCGAATAAAAAAATAAAAAATAAAATTGAAAATAGAAATCAATTATAAACTATAATGAACTAAACATATAATATTCTTAAAAATATAAAAACACAACTTAACATAAATTGAGGTTATGTTCCATCGTACCAAAGAGGAATTAACCATGGTTGAACCATTTCTCTGGTTGACACAGTTCAACTGGGGTTGGGGGTGTTAAAATAAAATAAAGACAAAGTTTGGAGTACGACATTCGGGGGAATTGAGTGACTAAGCAGGGGGTATAAGTCTGAAATTGACAATTACATCTTTTCGTGAGCACTTTGCTCTTTTTTTTTTTTTTTTTTTTTTAAAGATTGCTTGTCACACTACTTACAGCAAAAATTAAAAGAGTTGAAACAAAACGGAGGGACGGCATGTTCCTCATTTACATTACAATAATTATCCAAATCGTTACAACCTTTGTAAAAACGGTTTTGGTTACAAATAATAAAATACATAACTATATATTTATATACGCAACAATGGCATGAAAAGAAAAGACAAATCGGTCAATTTCCTTCTTACAAACAAGAAAAAAGGTTAAACTAAGGACGCAACCCGGTCAATTCAGGTTGAATTTAATTCTCTTTTACAACAAAAAAAAGGTTGAATTAAATTCTTTTACAACAAAAAAAAGGTTGAATTAAATTCTTAAATTACATTTTTCTTAAATTAGATTCTCTTAAACAACAAAAAAAAAGGTTGAATTAAATTCTCTTAAACAACAAAAAAAAAGGTTGAATTAAATTCTTAAATCACATTTTCTTAAATTAAATTCTCTTAAACTACAAAGAAAAAGTTGAATTCAATTGACTGCATTCAAAACCAACTTGGGACTTGAAAACCAAACTTGGGACTTGAAAACTGAGACTTGAAACTGTCTAACTTGAACTCTATCAAGTATCTTGAAACTAACTTGAACTCTATCAAGTATCTTGAAACTAACTTGAACTCTATCAAGTATCTTGAAACTAACTTGAACTCTATCAAGTATCTTGAAACTACTTGAACTCTATCAAGTATCTTGAAACTAAGTTGAACTCTATCAAGTATCTTGAAACTAACTTGAACTCTATCAAGTATCTTGAAACTAACTTGAACTCTATCAAGTATCTTGAAACTACTTGAACTCTATCAAGTATCTTGAAATAACTTGAACTCTATCAAGTATCTTGAAACTTGAACTCTATCAAGTATCTTGAAACTAACTTGATCTAAGTATCTTGAAACTAACTTGAACTATCAGTATCTTGAAACTATTGAACTCTATTAGTATCTCTAACTTGAACTAACTCTATAACTCTATAAACTCTCTGTAAACTCTCTCTTTCTTAATTTGCAAGTCAATTCAATTCAATAATTTGAAAAAAATTGTATACAAAAAAAAAAGTAAACAACATTTCACTCGAATGTACGCGAAGGTACGATACTATTATGTTTGGTACATAAAATAAAATTATTCTATACTGAATATAATAGTGAAAATAACTGAAATTAACTCTCTGAAATTAACTCTTTCTGTTACTTTTAACTTCTGTTACTTTTAACTTCTGTTACTTTTAACTTCTGTTACTTTTAATTTCTGTGACAATTACTGTTTCACTAAAAAAAAAATGTATCACTGGTGTCTGAAGTGTTCACTGTGTTTTGTGTTAATTCTGGCTCAATACTAAATATTAACTGTTAATAATACTGACTTTTCAAATGTTTACAAATTACTTAAAAAAACAACAACACTGTACTTAACAAAATTTCTACGGGCGAAATCCTCAGAGACGTGTCCTGAAGACGTCTTGCTGGCTACTTCTTCTTGGATGAAAATTAGGCGTGGAGAACTTGGAGTCGTGACACACCGGTTCAAGGGTGGATGTTACGAACAAGAAGTCGTGACACGCCGGTCAAATGGTTTTATCCTGATGCAGGGTAATTTTCTATCCTGGCCAAAGAGTGGCCACTTGTTAAAATCCTCTCCTTAAAATATTATTCTAATCCTGGGGCAGGGTCGCCAGACTGTTATCCTCCTTCTTATATGTCCCTGGGGTGTCTCGTATCAACGGGGCGTTCTTGTTTAGAGGCAGCAACGGATATTTCTTCTATAACATTCTAATTCTTTTCCGCCGGTCAAATGGTGGGTCGCCACTTGTTAAACTCTTGGCTACAGACTCGCCAGACTGTTATGCCAATATCTTCTATGGTGCTTGGGTTGTCTCTTTCTTAATTTGGGCAAAGGGTCGCCAGTTTTTAATTCTTCTCTTTCTATAATACTCTGATACTTTCTCTGATACTAAAATTATCGACTTTTCTTTTATAACTTATCGACTTAACTGACTAAGTTCTTCTGAAGAGAGCACGGCTCGAAGGGGAAAATAAAAAGTTTCTCTTACTGTAGTTTACTTCTACAAATGTACAGGTAGTGCTCTGAATTTACAGGGGTAGAGGTTCGACCTCTTTCGACCATAGCTCAGGCCGGAATCTAAAAAGATAAGGAGGCAAGGGGCCTCTGCCCCCTCCTCGCAGCGAGGCTGCTAATAAGGGAGTCTCGTAGCAGTGACCAAAGCCGAGAGCCGTAATGAAGTGTCATTCATTTTACAAATACATGTATAATATAAACCTAAATGTTGGGGGACGGCAGTTGAAGGTTAAGTTCCCCCCTTTTAAACACATGATCAGATGTTTGAAAGATTCCAAATAAAAATTTAAAAAATAAAAAAACTAGTCGTATATATTTGCCGAATCTTCATTTCTGAAGGCGATATCATTTCATAATAGTACATAAGTACAATTTAAGTACACGACTGAGTATGTATTAATTTTGGTTCATTACAATTACGATTACAATTACCAATTAATTCATATTCACTTATTATTGTTTAATTACACTTCTATTAAAGTACATTCTTACATTATAGATTAAATCATTACATTTAATTACAGTTTCATTGAAGTACATTACGTTGTTTACCATTCTTACTGTGTTTTCATATATTTACATATGGTTATAATATATGGTTATAATATATGGTTATTATATATGGTTATTATATATGGTTATTAGTAGAGCACAAGTACATGAGACATGACACACATGATATAACATAACGCATGATAATGTTATAAATTCGAATCAGAGCGAAAGGAGATTTTTTATCTTTGAAGCGTTCACTTATGCTATAGTTCGCGGAATTTGATAACTTAACCTCAGCATTTTCGAGTTCATCTCGGGAGGTGATATAATTAAAAATAAAAATGAAAAAAATAATACGAGAACGTATTTGTGCGTTTTCGAACGAATGCATGAAGTTTTGCATTTCATAGATTGACACGAGTAAAAATGAATATTTAATAAAATTTATATAGGATAATGATCAAGATAAGATATGGACGTATGGTTGAATAGGGTTGAATAATAATATTTATACTACATAGCATATAAATAATGACTTCTCTAGAGTGTACACTTTTTATTATGATAAAGAATTTTCATACATTGAATACTGGAGATATGATGAAGGGAAATTAATGACGGGAAAATGTGACGTCATAGTTATTGAATTTGTACGTATAGCACAAATCATTATTAGGAAAATTTACAAGAACGAATTAGAGACAAAGAGTGGGTATTAATGAATAAGAAGTACAAATCGAAATTCTATCCGAAACTCGCTTAGGCGATTTTGGTTTCTTATGTAAAAATGAATATGGATTATTCATTGTTCATTTTTACAGTGTTCCCCCCTCTAAAATGGTATTAATTAATACAATAATATAATACAATTAATACAATACAATTGAGAAAATAACATCTAACGAATTCAAATTAGATGATGACGAATTCTTTTTTACATTACAAGTTTTATACAGAACAAGTTAGTTATTATGCTTAGAGTTATTATAAAGTTATTATAAAATATAAAAAATTCAAAGATTAATACTTTAATTTAGACAAACAATTAAGTTAGACAAACAATGATATGGTTAAAATTTTTTACAAAATTTTATTTTTCTGTGGGAAAAATTACGTAAATAATGAATAGGTAAATGGGAAAAATATAAATTTTAAAGTTCATGGATTTTCAAGGTTACCATGATAGTACAATTCATAAACTAATTTTATTGACTATTGTAGGTAAAAATAGAATTACGTAGTGGATGATGTATATACCTGTGGTCTAGTGTGTATTTGTGTGTACTAGGTACAAAGTGTGTATCTTACAATTTCGAGGGACAGATTAGCTGATAGGATTGTTCAAGTAACTGAATAAATGCATGAGCAAGATATATTAGAAAGCAAAAATGATTAAGATTAAATTACATAGTTAGCATTTACGCGCAATGAAATAGTTTGTGATATCCAATGATTTTAGCATAAAGTTTGTCTATATATATATATAGTGTGCATACATGCGTGTGTATGTGTAGGGATTTAGAAGGGTTTTGAATTAAAAAAGTTTTAAAAATAATGTATAATAATTTAAGATGGGTTTAGGGTTATAAAATCTTTTAAGTTTAAGTCAGTTATTGTTATTATTATTATCATTATTATTATTATTATAAAATCCTTTAAGCTCAAGGTCAATTATTATAAAATTCTAAATTACAGGTAGTATTAATGATGGTGTATGCATATGAGTTTAATGTGAAAGTGACTTGAGGTACGGAAAGAAAATGAATTCGAATATGTGTCAAAAGTAATAGAATTCAATTAGGATTATCGATTGTACGTAATTAAATCAGTTACACATATATTAAGGTAATAAAAAAAACGTACTTAGAGGACCTTACAAGTAATGAAAATAAATCTCACGGTTTTAAAATTGAATTTTGACACACAATTAATTAAATTCGACTACGACAATTACTCAGTATTAATCGAATAAAAAAATAAAAAAATAAAAATTGAAAATAGAAATCAATTATAAACTATAATGAACTAAACATATAATATTCTTAAAAATATAAAAACACAACTTAACATAAATTGAGGTTATGTTCCATCGTACCAAAGAGGAATTAACCATGGTTGAACCATTTCTCTGGTTGACACAGTTCAACTGGGGTTGGGGGTGTTAAAATAAAATAAAGACAAAGTTTGGAGTACGACATTCGGGGGAATTGAGTGACTAAGCAGGGGGTATAAGTCTGAAATTGACAATTACATCTTTTCGTGAGCACTTTGCTCTTTTTTTTTTTTTTTTTTTTTTTTAAAGATTGCTTGTCACACTACTTACAGCAAAAATTAAAAGAGTTGAAACAAAACGGAGGGACGGCATGTTCCTCATTTACATTACAATAATTATCCAAATCGTTACAACCTTTGTAAAAACGGTTTTGGTTACAAATAATAAAATACATAACTATATATTTATATACGCAACAATGGCATGAAAAGAAAAGACAAATCGGTCAATTTCCTTCTTACAAACAAGAAAAAAGGTTAAACTAAGGACGCAACCCGGTCAATTCAGGTTGAATTTAATTCTCTTTTACAACAAAAAAAAAGGTTGAATTAAATTCTTTTACAACAAAAAAAAGGTTGAATTAAATTCTTAAATTACATTTTTCTTAAATTAGATTCTCTTAAACAACAAAAAAAAAGGTTGAATTAAATTCTCTTAAACAACAAAAAAAAAGGTTGAATTAAATTCTTAAATCACATTTTCTTAAATTAAATTCTCTTAAACTACAAAGAAAAAGTTGAATTCAATTGACTGCATTCAAAACCAACTTGGGACTTGAAAACCAAACTTGGGACTTGAAAACTGAGACTTGAAACTGTCTAACTTGAACTCTATCAAGTATCTTGAAACTAACTTGAACTCTATCAAGTATCTTGAAACTAACTTGAACTCTATCAAGTATCTTGAAACTAACTTGAACTCTATCAAGTATCTTGAAACTACTTGAACTCTATCAAGTATCTTGAAACTAAGTTGAACTCTATCAAGTATCTTGAAACTAACTTGAACTCTATCAAGTATCTTGAAACTAACTTGAACTCTATCAAGTATCTTGAAACTACTTGAACTCTATCAAGTATCTTGAAAATAACTTGAACTCTATCAAGTATCTTGAAATTAACTTGAACTCTATCAAGTATCTTGAAACTAACTTGAACTCTATCAAGTATCTTGAAACTAACTTGAACTCTATCAATATCTTGAAACTAACTTGAACTCTATAAGTATCTTGAAACTAACTTGAAACTGTTCTCAAGTATCTCTTAACTCTATAAACTCTCTGTAAACTCTCTCTTTCTTAATTTGCAAGTCAATTCAATTCAATAATTTGAAAAAAATTGTATACAAAAAATAAAATGTAAACAACATTCACTCGAATGTACGCGAAGGTACGATACTATTATGTTTGGTACATAAAATAAAATTATTCTATACTGAATATAATAGTGAAAATAACTGAAATTAACTCTCTGAAATTAACTCTTTCTGTTACTTTTAACTTCTGTTACTTTTAACTTCTGTTACTTTTAACTTCTGTTACTTTTAATTTCTGTGACAATTACTGTTTCACTAAAAAAAAAATGTATCACTGGTGTCTGAAGTGTTCACTGTGTTTTGTGTTAATTCTGGCTCAATACTAAATATTAACTGTTAATAATACTGACTTTTCAAATGTTTACAAATTACTTAAAAAAACAACAACACTGTACTTAACAAAATTTCTACGGGCGAAATCCTCAGAGACGTGTCCTGAAGACGTCTTGCTGGCTACTTCTTCTTGGATGAAAATTAGGCGTGGAGAACTTGGAGTCGTGACACACCGGTTCAAGGGTGGATGTTACGAACAAGAAGTCGTGACACGCCGGTCAAATGGTTTTATCCTGATGCAGGGTAATTTTCTATCCTGGCCAAAGAGTGGCCACTTGTTAAAATCCTCTCCTTAAAATATTATTCTAATCCTGGGGCAGGGTCGCCAGACTGTTATCCTCCTTCTTATATGTCCCTGGGGTGTCTCGTATCAACGGGGCGTTCTTGTTTAGAGGCAGCAACGGATATTTCTTCTATAACATTCTAATTCTTTTCCGCCGGTCAAATGGTGGGTCGCCACTTGTTAAACTCTTGGCTACAGACTCGCCAGACTGTTATGCCAATATCTTCTATGGTGCTTGGGTTGTCTCTTTCTTAATTTGGGCAAAGGGTCGCCAGTTTTTAATTCTTCTCTTTCTATAATACTCTGATACTTTCTCTGATACTAAAATTATCGACTTTTCTTTTATAACTTATCGACTTAACTGACTAAGTTCTTCTGAAGAGAGCACGGCTCGAAGGGGAAAATAAAAAGTTTCTCTTACTGTAGTTTACTTCTACAAATGTACAGGTAGTGCTCTGAATTTACAGGGGTAGAGGTTCGACCTCTTTCGACCATAGCTCAGGCCGGAATCTAAAAAGATAAGGAGGCAAGGGGCCTCTGCCCCCTCCTCGCAGCGAGGCTGCTAATAAGGGAGTCTCGTAGCAGTGACCAAAGCCGAGAGCCGTAATGAAGTGTCATTCATTTTACAAATACATGTATAATATAAACCTAAATGTTGGGGGACGGCAGTTGAAGGTTAAGTTCCCCCCTTTTAAACACATGATCAGATGTTTGAAAGATTCCAAATAAAAATTTAAAAAAATAAAAAAACTAGTCGTATATATTTGCCGAATCTTCATTTCTGAAGGCGATATCATTTCATAATAGTACATAAGTACAATTTAAGTACACGACTGAGTATGTATTAATTTTGGTTCATTACAATTACGATTACAATTACCAATTAATTCATATTCACTTATTATTGTTTAATTACACTTCTATTAAAGTACATTCTTACATTATAGATTAAATCATTACATTTAATTACAGTTTCATTGAAGTACATTACGTTGTTTACCATTCTTACTGTGTTTTCATATATTTACATATGGTTATAATATATGGTTATAATATATGGTTATTATATATGGTTATTATATATGGTTATTAGTAGAGCACAAGTACATGAGACATGACACACATGATATAACATAACGCATGATAATGTTATAAATTCGAATCAGAGCGAAAGGAGATTTTTTATCTTTGAAGCGTTCACTTATGCTATAGTTCGCGGAATTTGATAACTTAACCTCAGCATTTTCGAGTTCATCTCGGGAGGTGATATAATTAAAAATAAAAATGAAAAAAATAATACGAGAACGTATTTGTGCGTTTTCGAACGAATGCATGAAGTTTTGCATTTCATAGATTGACACGAGTAAAAATGAATATTTAATAAAATTTATATAGGATAATGATCAAGATAAGATATGGACGTATGGTTGAATAGGGTTGAATAATAATATTTATACTACATAGCATATAAATAATGACTTCTCTAGAGTGTACACTTTTTATTATGATAAAGAATTTTCATACATTGAATACTGGAGATATGATGAAGGGAAATTAATGACGGGAAAATGTGACGTCATAGTTATTGAATTTGTACGTATAGCACAAATCATTATTAGGAAAATTTACAAGAACGAATTAGAGACAAAGAGTGGGTATTAATGAATAAGAAGTACAAATCGAAATTCTATCCGAAACTCGCTTAGGCGATTTTGGTTTCTTATGTAAAAATGAATATGGATTATTCATTGTTCATTTTTACAGTGTTCCCCCCTCTAAAATGGTATTAATTAATACAATAATATAATACAATTAATACAATACAATTGAGAAAATAACATCTAACGAATTCAAATTAGATGATGACGAATTCTTTTTTACATTACAAGTTTTATACAGAACAAGTTAGTTATTATGCTTAGAGTTATTATAAAGTTATTATAAAATATAAAAAATTCAAAGATTAATACTTTAATTTAGACAAACAATTAAGTTAGACAAACAATGATATGGTTAAAATTTTTTACAAAATTTTATTTTTCTGTGGGAAAAATTACGTAAATAATGAATAGGTAAATGGGAAAAATATAAATTTTAAAGTTCATGGATTTTCAAGGTTACCATGATAGTACAATTCATAAACTAATTTTATTGACTATTGTAGGTAAAAATAGAATTACGTAGTGGATGATGTATATACCTGTGGTCTAGTGTGTATTTGTGTGTACTAGGTACAAAGTGTGTATCTTACAATTTCGAGGGACAGATTAGCTGATAGGATTGTTCAAGTAACTGAATAAATGCATGAGCAAGATATATTAGAAAGCAAAAATGATTAAGATTAAATTACATAGTTAGCATTTACGCGCAATGAAATAGTTTGTGATATCCAATGATTTTAGCATAAAGTTTGTCTATATAGTATATATAGTGTGCATACATGCGTGTGTATGTGTAGGGATTTAGAAGGGTTTTGAATTAAAAAAGTTTTAAAAATAATGTATAATAATTTAAGATGGGTTTAGGGTTATAAAATCTTTTAAGTTTAAGTCAGTTATTGTTATTATTATTATCATTATTATTATTATTATAAAATCCTTTAAGCTCAAGGTCAATTATTATAAAATTCTAAATTACAGGTAGTATTAATGATGGTGTATGCATATGAGTTTAATGTGAAAGTGACTTGAGGTACGGAAAGAAAATGAATTCGAATATGTGTCAAAAGTAATAGAATTCAATTAGGATTATCGATTGTACGTAATTAAATCAGTTACACATATATTAAGGTAATAAAAAAAACGTACTTAGAGGACCTTACAAGTAATGAAAATAAATCTCACGGTTTTAAAATTGAATTTTGACACACAATTAATTAAATTCGACTACGACAATTACTCAGTATTAATCGAATAAAAAAATAAAAAAATAAAAATTGAAAATAGAAATCAATTATAAACTATAATGAACTAAACATATAATATTCTTAAAAATATAAAAACACAACTTAACATAAATTGAGGTTATGTTCCATCGTACCAAAGAGGAATTAACCATGGTTGAACCATTTCTCTGGTTGACACAGTTCAACTGGGGTTGGGGGTGTTAAAATAAAATAAAGACAAAGTTTGGAGTACGACATTCGGGGGAATTGAGTGACTAAGCAGGGGGTATAAGTCTGAAATTGACAATTACATCTTTTCGTGAGCACTTTGCTCTTTTTTTTTTTTTTTTTTTTTTTAAAGATTGCTTGTCACACTACTTACAGCAAAAATTAAAAGAGTTGAAACAAAACGGAGGGACGGCATGTTCCTCATTTACATTACAATAATTATCCAAATCGTTACAACCTTTGTAAAAACGGTTTTGGTTACAAATAATAAAATACATAACTATATATTTATATACGCAACAATGGCATGAAAAGAAAAGACAAATCGGTCAATTTCCTTCTTACAAACAAGAAAAAAGGTTAAACTAAGGACGCAACCCGGTCAATTCAGGTTGAATTTAATTCTCTTTTACAACAAAAAAAAAGGTTGAATTAAATTCTTTTACAACAAAAAAAAGGTTGAATTAAATTCTTAAATTACATTTTTCTTAAATTAGATTCTCTTAAACAACAAAAAAAAAGGTTGAATTAAATTCTCTTAAACAACAAAAAAAAAGGTTGAATTAAATTCTTAAATCACATTTTCTTAAATTAAATTCTCTTAAACTACAAAGAAAAAGTTGAATTCAATTGACTGCATTCAAAACCAACTTGGGACTTGAAAACCAAACTTGGGACTTGAAAACTGAGACTTGAAACTGTCTAACTTGAACTCTATCAAGTATCTTGAAACTAACTTGAACTCTATCAAGTATCTTGAAACTAACTTGAACTCTATCAAGTATCTTGAAACTAACTTGAACTCTATCAAGTATCTTGAAACTAACTTGAACTCTATCAGGTATCTCGAAACTGACTTGAACTCTAATCAGTATCTTGAACTAACTTGAACTCTAATCAAGTATCTTGAAACTACTTGAACTCTATCAAGTATCTTGAAACTACTTGAACTCTATCAAGTATCTTGAAAATAACTTGAACCTCTATCAGTATCTTGAAATTAACTTGAACTCTATCAGTATCTTGAAACTAAACTTGAACTCTATCAGTATCTTGAAACTAACTTGAACTCTATCAAGTATCTTGAAACTAACTTGAACTCTATTAAGTATCTTGAAACTAACTTGAAACTGTTCTCAAGTATCTCTATAACTCTATAACTCTCTGTAAACTCTCTCTTTCTTAATTTGCAAGTAATTCAATTCAATAATTTGAAAAAATTGTATACAAAAAATAAAATGTAAACGACATTTCACTCGAATGTACGCGAAGGTACGATACTATTATTTTGGTAGCATAAAATAAAATTATTCTATACTGAATATAATAGTGAAAATAACTGAAATTAACTCTCTCTGAAATTAACTCTTTCTGTTACTTTTAACTTCTGTTACTTTTAACTTCTGTTACCTTTTAACTTCTGTTACTTTTTAATTTCTGTGACAATTACTGTTTCACTAAAATGTATCACTGTGTCTGAAGTGTTCACTGTGTTTTGTGTTAATTCTGGCTCAATACTAAATATTAACTGTTAATAATACTGACTTTTCAATGTTTTACAAATTACTTAAAAAACAACACTGTACTTAACAAAATTTCTACGGGCGAAATCCTCAGAGACGTGTCCTGAAGACGTCTTGCTGGCTACTTCTTCTTGGATGAAAATTAGGCGTGGAGAACTTGGAGTCGTGACCACCGTTCAAGGGTGGATGTTACGAACAAGAAGTCGTGACACCGCCGGTCAAATGGTTTTATCCTGATGCAGGGTAATTTCTATCCTGCCAAAGAGTGGCCACTTGTTAAAATCCTCTCCTTAAAATATTATTCTAATCCTGGGGCGGTCGCCAGACTGTTATCCTCCTTCTATATGTCCCTGGGGTGTCTCGTATCAACGGGGCGTTCTTGTTTAGAGGCAGCAACGGATATTTCTTCTATAACATTCTAATTCTTTTCCGCCGGTCAAATGGTGGGTCGCCACTTGTTAAACTCTTGGCTACAGACTCGCCAGACTGTTATGCCAATATCTTCTATGGTGCTTGGGTTGTCTCTTTCCTTAATTTGGGCAAAGGTCGCCAGTTTTTTTAATTCTTCTCTTTCTATAATACTCTGATACTTTCTCTGATACTAAATTATCGACTTTTCTTTATAACTTATCGACTTAACTGACCTAAGTTCTTCTGAAGAGGCACGCTCGAAGGGGAAAATAAAAAGTTTTCTCTTACTGTAGTTTACTTCTACAAATGTACAGGTAGTGCTCTGAATTTACAGGGGTAGAGGTTCGACCTCTTTCGACCATAGCTCAGGCCGGAATCTAAAAAGATAAGGAGGCAAGGGGCCTCTGCCCCCTCCTCGCAGCGGGCTGCTAATAAGGGAGTCTCGTAGCAGTGACCAAAGCCGAGAGCCGTAATGAAGTGTCATTCATTTTACAAATACATGTATAATATAAACCTAAATGTTGGGGGACGGCAGTTGAAGGTTAAGTTCCCCCCTTTTAAACACATGATCAGATGTTTGAAAGATTCCAAATAAAAATTTAAAAAATAAAAAACTAGTCGTATATATTTGCCGAATCTTCATTTCTGAAGGCGATATCATTTCATAATAGTACATAAGTACAATTTAAGTACACGACTGAGTATGTATTAATTTTGGTTCATTACAATTACGATTACAATTACCAATTAATTCATATTCACTTATTATTGTTTAATTACACTTCTATTAAGTACATTCTTACATTATAGATTAAATCATTACATTTAATTACAGTTTCATTGAAGTACATTACGTTGTTTACCATTCTTACTGTGTTTTCATATATTTACATATGGTTATAATATATGGTTATAATATATGGTTATTATATATGGTTATTATATATGGTTATTAGTAGAGCACAAGTACATGAGACATGACACACATGATATAACATAACGCATGATAATGTTATAAATTCGAATCAGAGCGAAAGGAGATTTTTTATCTTTGAAGCGTTCACTTATGCTATAGTTCGCGGAATTTGATACTAACCTCAGCATTTTCGAGTTTCATCTCGGGAGGTGATATAATTAAAAATAAAAATGAAAAAAATAATACGAGAACGTATTTGTGCGTTTTCGAACGAATGCATGAAGTTTTGCATTTCATAGATTGACACGAGTAAAATGAATATTTAATAAAATTTATATAGGATAATGATCAAGATAGATATGGACGTATGGTTGAATAGGGTTGAATAATAATATTTATACTACATAGCATATAAATAATGACTTCTCTAGAGTGTACACTTTTTATTATGATAAAGAATTTTCATACATTGAATACTGGAGATATGATGAAGGGAAATTAATGACGGGAAAATTGACGTCATAGTTATTGAATTTGTACGTATAGCACAAATCATTATTAGGAAATTTACAAGAACGAATTAGAGACAAGAGTGTGGGTATTAATGAATAAGAAGTACAAATCGAATTCTATCCGAAACTCGCTTAGGCGATTTTGGTTTCTTATGTAAAAATGAATATGGATTATTCATTGTTCATTTTTACAGTGTTCCCCCCTCTAAAATGGTATTAATTAATACAATAATAAATACAATTAATACAATACAATTGAGAAAATAACATCTAACGAATTCAAATTAGATGATGACGAATTCTTTTTTACATTACAAGTTTTATACAGAACAAGTTAGTTTATTATGCTTAGAGTTATTATAAAGTTATTATAAAATATAAAAATTCAAAGATTAATACTTTAATTTAGACAAACAATTAAGTTAGACAAAACAATGATATGGTTAAAATTTTTTACAAAATTTTATTTTTCTGTGGGAAAAATTACGTAAATAATGAATAGGTAAATGGGAAAAATATAAATTTTAAAGTTCATGATTTTCAAGGTTACCATGATAGTACAATTCATAAACTAATTTTATTGACTATTGTAGGTAAAAATAGAATTACGTAGTGGATGATGTATATACCTGTGGTCTAGTGTGTATTTGTGTGTACTAGGTACAAAGTGTGTATCTTACAATTTCGAGGGACAGATTAGCTGATAGGATTGTTCAAGTAACTGAATAAATGCATGAGCAAGATATATTAGAAAGCAAAAATGATTAAGATTAAATTACATAGTTAGCATTTACGCGCAATGAAATAGTTTGTGATATCCAATGATTTTAGCATAAAGTTTGTCTATATAGTATATATAGTGTGCATACATGCGTGTGTATGTGTAGGGATTTAGAAGGGTTTTGAATTAAAAAAGTTTACAAATATGTATAATAATTTAAGATGGGTTTAGGGTTATAAAATCTTTTAAGTTTAAGTCAGTTATTGTTATTATTATTATCATTATTATTATTATTATAAAATCCTTTAAGCTCAAGGTCAATTATTATAAAATTCTAAATTACAGGTAGTATTAATGATGGTGTATGCATATGAGTTTAATGTGAAAGTGACTTGAGGTACGGAAAGAAAATGAATTCGAATATGTGTCAAAGTAATAGAATTCAATTAGGATTATCGATTGTACGTAATTAAATCAGTTACACATATATTAAGGTAATAAAAAAACGTACTTAGAGGACCTTACAAGTAATGAAAATAAATCTCACGGTTTTAAAATTGAATTTTGACACACAATTAATTAAATTCGACTACGACAATTACTCAGTATTAATCGAATAAAAAAATAAAAAAATAAAAATTGAAAATAGAAATCAATTATAAACTATAATGAACTAAACATATAATTTCTTAAAATATAAAAACACAACTTAACATAAATTGAGGTTATGTTCCATCGTACCAAAGAGGAATTAACCATGGTTGAACCATTTCTCTGGTTGACACAGTTCAACTGGGGTTGGGGGTGTTAAAATAAATAAAGACAAAGTTTGGAGTACGACATTCGGGGGAATTGAGTGACTAAGCAGGGGGTATAAGTCTGAATTGACAATTACATCTTTTCGTGAGCACTTTGCTCTTTTTTTTTTTTTTTTTTTTTTTAAAGATTGCTTGTCACACTACTTACAGCAAAAATTAAAAGAGTTGAAACAAAACGGAGGGACGGCATGTTCCTCATTTACATTACAATAATTATCCAAATCGTTACAACCTTTGTAAAAACGGTTTTGGTTACAATATAAAATACATAACTATATATTTATTACGCAACAATGGCATGAAAGAAAACAAATCGGTCAATTTCCTTCTTACAAACAAGAAAAAGGTTAAACTAAGGACGCAACCCGGTCAATTCAGGTTGAATTTAATTCTCTTTTACAACAAAAAAAAAGGTTGAATTAAATTCTTTTACAACAAAAAAAAGGTTGAATTAAATTCTTAAATTACATTTTTCTTAAATTAGATTCTCTTAAACAACAAAAAAAAAGGTTGAATTAAATTCTCTTAAACAACAAAAAAAAAGGTTGAATTAAATTCTTAAATCACATTTTCTTAAATTAAATTCTCTTAAACTACAAAGAAAAAGTTGAATTCAATTGACTGCATTCAAAACCAACTTGGGACTTGAAAACCAAACTTGGGACTTGAAAACTGAGACTTGAAACTGTCTAACTTGAACTCTATCAAGTATCTTGAAACTAACTTGAACTCTATCAAGTATCTTGAAACTAACTTGAACTCTATCAAGTATCTTGAAACTAACTTGAACTCTATCAAGTATCTTGAAACTACTTGAACTCTATCAAGTATCTTGAAACTAACTTGAACTCTATCAAGTATCTTGAACTACTTGAACTCTATCAAGTATCTTGAAAATAACTTGAACTCTATCAAGTATCTTGAAATTAACTTGAACTCTATCAAGTATCTTGAAACTAACTTGAACTCTATCAGTATCTTGAAACTAACTTGAACTCTATCAAGTATCTTGAAACTAACTTGAACTCTATTAAGTATCTTGAAACTAACTTGAAACTGTTCTCAAGTATCTCTATAACTCTATAAACTCTCTGTAAACTCTCTCTTTCTTAATTTGCAAGTCAATTCAATTCAATAATTTGAAAAAAATTGTATACAAAAATAAAAAATGTAAACGACATTTCACTCGAATGTACGCGAAGGTACGATACTATTATGTTTGGTACATAAAATAAAATTATTCTATACTGAATATAATAGTGAAAATAACTGAAATTAACTCTCTGAAATTAACTCTTTCTGTTACTTTTAACTTCTGTTACTTTTAACTTCTGTTACTTTTAACTTCTGTTACTTTTAATTTCTGTGACAATTACTGTTTCACTAAAAAAAAAATGTATCACTGGTGTCTGAAGTGTTCACTGTGTTTTGTGTTAATTCTGGCTCAATACTAAATATTAACTGTTAATAATACTGACTTTTCAAATGTTTACAAATTACTTAAAAAAACAACAACACTGTACTTAACAAAATTTCTACGGGCGAAATCCTCAGAGACGTGTCCTGAAGACGTCTTGCTGGCTACTTCTTCTTGGATGAAAATTAGGCGTGGAGAACTTGGAGTCGTGACACACCGGTTCAAGGGTGGATGTTACGAACAAGAAGTCGTGACACGCCGGTCAAATGGTTTTATCCTGATGCAGGGTAATTTTCTATCCTGGCCAAAGAGTGGCCACTTGTTAAAATCCTCTCCTTAAAATATTATTCTAATCCTGGGGCAGGGTCGCCAGACTGTTATCCTCCTTCTTATATGTCCCTGGGGTGTCTCGTATCAACGGGGCGTTCTTGTTTAGAGGCAGCAACGGATATTTCTTCTATAACATTCTAATTCTTTTCCGCCGGTCAAATGGTGGGTCGCCACTTGTTAAACTCTTGGCTACAGACTCGCCAGACTGTTATGCCAATATCTTCTATGGTGCTTGGGTTGTCTCTTTCTTAATTTGGGCAAAGGGTCGCCAGTTTTTAATTCTTCTCTTTCTATAATACTCTGATACTTTCTCTGATACTAAAATTATCGACTTTTCTTTTATAACTTATCGACTTAACTGACTAAGTTCTTCTGAAGAGAGCACGGCTCGAAGGGGAAAATAAAAAGTTTCTCTTACTGTAGTTTACTTCTACAAATGTACAGGTAGTGCTCTGAATTTACAGGGGTAGAGGTTCGACCTCTTTCGACCATAGCTCAGGCCGGAATCTAAAAAGATAAGGAGGCAAGGGGCCTCTGCCCCCTCCTCGCAGCGAGGCTGCTAATAAGGGAGTCTCGTAGCAGTGACCAAAGCCGAGAGCCGTAATGAAGTGTCATTCATTTTACAAATACATGTATAATATAAACCTAAATGTTGGGGGACGGCAGTTGAAGGTTAAGTTCCCCCCTTTTAAACACATGATCAGATGTTTGAAAGATTCCAAATAAAAATTTAAAAAAATAAAAAAACTAGTCGTATATATTTGCCGAATCTTCATTTCTGAAGGCGATATCATTTCATAATAGTACATAAGTACAATTTAAGTACACGACTGAGTATGTATTAATTTTGGTTCATTACAATTACGATTACAATTACCAATTAATTCATATTCACTTATTATTGTTTAATTACACTTCTATTAAAGTACATTCTTACATTATAGATTAAATCATTACATTTAATTACAGTTTCATTGAAGTACATTACGTTGTTTACCATTCTTACTGTGTTTTCATATATTTACATATGGTTATAATATATGGTTATAATATATGGTTATTATATATGGTTATTATATATGGTTATTAGTAGAGCACAAGTACATGAGACATGACACACATGATATAACATAACGCATGATAATGTTATAAATTCGAATCAGAGCGAAAGGAGATTTTTTATCTTTGAAGCGTTCACTTATGCTATAGTTCGCGGAATTTGATAACTTAACCTCAGCATTTTCGAGTTCATCTCGGGAGGTGATATAATTAAAAATAAAAATGAAAAAAATAATACGAGAACGTATTTGTGCGTTTTCGAACGAATGCATGAAGTTTTGCATTTCATAGATTGACACGAGTAAAAATGAATATTTAATAAAATTTATATAGGATAATGATCAAGATAAGATATGGACGTATGGTTGAATAGGGTTGAATAATAATATTTATACTACATAGCATATAAATAATGACTTCTCTAGAGTGTACACTTTTTATTATGATAAAGAATTTTCATACATTGAATACTGGAGATATGATGGGAAAATTAATGACGGGAAAATGTGACGTCATAGTTATTGAATTTGTACGTATAGCACAAATCATTATTAGGAAAATTTACAAGAACGAATTAGAGACAAAGAGTGGGTATTAATGAATAAGAAGTACAAATCGAAATTCTATCCGAAACTCGCTTAGGCGATTTTGGTTTCTTATGTAAAAATGAATATGGATTATTCATTGTTCATTTTTACAGTGTTCCCCCTCTAAAATGGTATTAATTAATACAATAATATAATACAATTAATACAATACAATTGAGAAAATAACATCTAACGAATTCAAATTAGATGATGACGAATTCTTTTTTACATTACAAGTTTTATACAGAACAAGTTAGTTATTATGCTTAGAGTTATTATAAAGTTATTATAAAATATAAAAAATTCAAAGATTAATACTTTAATTTAGACAAACAATTAAGTTAGACAAACAATGATATGGTTAAAATTTTTTACAAAATTTTATTTTTCTGTGGGAAAAATTACGTAAATAATGAATAGGTAAATGGGAAAAATATAAATTTTAAAGTTCATGGATTTTCAAGGTTACCATGATAGTACAATTCATAAACTAATTTTATTGACTATTGTAGGTAAAAATAGAATTACGTAGTGGATGATGTATATACCTGTGGTCTAGTGTGTATTTGTGTGTACTAGGTACAAAGTGTGTATCTTACAATTTCGAGGGACAGATTAGCTGATAGGATTGTTCAAGTAACTGAATAAATGCATGAGCAAGATATATTAGAAAGCAAAAATGATTAAGATTAAATTACATAGTTAGCATTTACGCGCAATGAAATAGTTTGTGATATCCAATGATTTTAGCATAAAGTTTGTCTATATAGTATATATAGTGTGCATACATGCGTGTGTATGTGTAGGGATTTAGAAGGGTTTTGAATTAAAAAAGTTTTAAAAATAATGTATAATAATTTAAGATGGGTTTAGGGTTATAAAATCTTTTAAGTTTAAGTCAGTTATTGTTATTATTATTATCATTATTATTATTATTATAAAATCCTTTAAGCTCAAGGTCAATTATTATAAAATTCTAAATTACAGGTAGTATTAATGATGGTGTATGCATATGAGTTTAATGTGAAAGTGACTTGAGGTACGGAAAGAAAATGAATTCGAATATGTGTCAAAAGTAATAGAATTCAATTAGGATTATCGATTGTACGTAATTAAATCAGTTACACATATATTAAGGTAATAAAAAAAACGTACTTAGAGGACCTTACAAGTAATGAAAATAAATCTCACGGTTTTAAAATTGAATTTTGACACACAATTAATTAAATTCGACTACGACAATTACTCAGTATTAATCGAATAAAAAATAAAAAAATAAAAATTGAAAATAGAAATCAATTATAAACTATAATGAACTAAACATATAATATTCTTAAAAATATAAAAACACAACTTAACATAAATTGAGGTTATGTTCCATCGTACCAAAGAGGAATTAACCATGGTTGAACCATTTCTCTGGTTGACACAGTTCAACTGGGGTTGGGGGTGTTAAAATAAAATAAAGACAAAGTTTGGAGTACGACATTCGGGGGAATTGAGTGACTAAGCAGGGGGTATAAGTCTGAATTGACAATTACATCTTTTCGTGAGCACTTTGCTCTTTTTTTTTTTTTCTTTTTTTTTTAAAGATTGCTTGTCACACTACTTACAGCAAAAATTAAAAGAGTTGAAACAAAACGGAGGGACGGCATGTTCCTCATTTACATTACAATAATTATCCAAATCGTTACAACCTTTGTAAAAACGGTTTTGGTTACAAAATAAAATACATAACTATATATTTATATACGCAACAATGGCATGAAAAGAAAAGACAAATCGGTCAATTTCCTTCTTACAAACAAGAAAAAGGTTAAACTAAGGACGCAACCCGGTCAATTCAGGTTGAATTTAATTCTCTTTTACAACAAAAAAAAAGGTTGAATTAAATTCTTTTACAACAAAAAAAAGGTTGAATTAAATTCTTAAATTACATTTTTCTTAAATTAGATTCTCTTAAACAACAAAAAAAAGGTTGAATTAAATTCTCTTAAACAACAAAAAAAAGGTTGAATTAAATTCTTAATCACATTTTCTTAAATTAAATTCTCTTAAACTACAAAGAAAAAGTTGAATTCAATTGACTGCATTCAAAACCAACTTGGGACTTGAAAACCAAACTTGGGACTTGAAAACTGAGACTTGAAACTGTCTAACTTGAACTCTATCAAGTATCTTGAAACTAACTTGAACTCTATCAAGTATCTTGAAACTAACTTGAACTCTATCAAGTATCTTGAAACTAACTTGAACTCTATCAAGTATCTTGAAACTACTTGAACTCTATCAAGTATCTTGAAACTAACTTGAACTCTATCAAGTATCTTGAAACTACTTGAACTCTATCAAGTATCTTGAAAATAACTTGAACTCTATCAGTATCTTGAAATTAACTTGAACTCTATCAGTATCTTGAAACTAACTTGAACTCTATCAAGTATCTTGAAACTAACTTGAACTCTATCAAGTATCTTGAAACTAACTTGAACTCTATTAAGTATCTTGAAACTAACTTGAAACTGTTCTCAAGTATCTCTATAACTCTATAAACTCTCTGTAAACTCTCTCTTTCTTAATTTGCAAGTCAATTCAATTCAATAATTTGAAAAAAATTGTATACAAAAATAAAAAATGTAAACGACATTTCACTCGAATGTACGCGAAGGTACGATACTATTATGTTTGGTACATAAAATAAAATTATTCTATACTGAATATAATAGTGAAATAACTGAAATTAACTCTCTGAAATTAACTCTTTCTGTTACTTTTAACTTCTGTTACTTTTAACTTCTGTTACTTTTAACTTCTGTTACTTTTAATTTCTGTGACAATTACTGTTTCACTAAAAAAAAATGTATCACTGGTGTCTGAAGTGTTCACTGTGTTTTGTGTTAATTCTGGCTCAATACTAAATATTAACTGTTAATAATACTGACTTTTCAAATGTTTACAAATTACTTAAAAAAACAACAACACTGTACTTAACAAAATTTCTACGGGCGAAATCCTCAGAGACGTGTCCTGAAGACGTCTTGCTGGCTACTTCTTCTTGGATGAAAATTAGGCGTGGAGAACTTGGAGTCGTGACACACCGGTTCAAGGGTGGATGTTACGAACAAGAAGTCGTGACACGCCGGTCAAATGGTTTTATCCTGATGCAGGGTAATTTTCTATCCTGGTCAAAGAGTGGCCACTTGTTAAAATCCTCTTCTTAAAATATTATTCTAATCCTGGGGCAGGGTCGCCAGACTGTTATCCTCCTTCTTATATGTCCCTGGGGTGTCTCGTATCAACGGGGCGTTCTTGTTTAGAGGCAGCAACGGATATTTCTTCTATAACATTCTAATTCTTTTCCGCCGGTCAAATGGTGGGTCGCCACTTGTTACACTCTTGGCTACAGACACGCCAGACTGTTATGCAAATATCTTCTATGGTGCTTGGGTTGTCTCTTTCTTAATTTGGGCAAAGGGTCGCCAGTTTTTAATTCTTCTCTTTCTATAATACTCTGATACTTTCTCTGATACTAAAATTATCGACTTTTCTTTTATAACTTATCGACTTAACTGACTAAGTCCTTCTGAAGAGAGCACGGCTCGAAGGGGAAAATAAAAAGTTTCTCTTACTGTAGTTTACTTCTAAAAATGTACAGGTAGTGCTCTGAATTTACAGGGGTAGAGGTTCGACCTCTTTCGACCATAGCTCAGGCCGGTATCTAAAAAGTTAAGGAGGCAAGGGGCCTCTGCCCCCTCCTCGCAGCGAAGCTGCTAACAAGGGAGTCTCGTAGCAGTGACCAAAGCCGAGAGCCGTAATGAAGTGTCATTCATTTTATAAAAACATGTATAATATAAACCTAAATGTTGGGGGACGGCAGTTGAAGGTTAAGTTCCCCCCTTTTAAACACATGATCAGATGTTTGAAAGATTCCAAATAAAAATTAAAAAAAATTAAAAAACTAATCATATATATTTGCCGAATCTTCATTTCTGAAGGCGATATCATTTCATAGTAGTACATAAGTACAATTTAAGTACGCCACTGAGTATGTATTAATTTTGGTTCATTACAATTACGATTACAATTACCAATTAATTCATATTCACTTATTATTGTTTAATTACACTTCTATTAAAGTACATTCTTACATTATATATTAAATCATTACATTTAATTACAGTTTCATTGAAGTACATTACGTTGTTTACCATTCTTACAGTGTTTTTATATATTTATATATGGTTATAATATATGGTTATAATATATGGTTATTATATATGGTTATTAGTACAACACAAGTACATGAGACATGACACACATGATATAACATAACGCATGATAATGTTATAAATTCGAATCAGAGCGAAAGGAGATTTTTTATCTTTGAAGCGTTCACTTATGCTATAGTTCGCGGAGTTTGATAACTTAACCTCAGCATTTTCGAGTTCATCTCGGGAGGTGATATAATTAAAAATAAAAATGAAAAAAATAATAGGAGAACGTATTTGTGCGTTTTCGAACGAATGCATGAAGTTTTGCATTTCATAGATTGACACGAGTAAAAATGAATATTTAATAAAATTTATATAGGATAATGATCAAGATAAGATATGGACGTATGGTTGAATAGGGTTGAATAATAATATTTATACTACATAGCATATAAATAATGACTTCTCTAGAGTGTACACTTTTTATTATGATAAAGAATTTTCATACATTGAATACTGGAGATATGATGAAGGGAAATTAATGACGGGAAAATGTGACGTCATAGTTATTGAATTTGTATGTATAGCACAAATCATTATTAGGAAAATTTACAAGAACGAATTAGAGACAAAGAGTGGGTATTAATGAATAAGAAGTACAAATCGAAATTCTATGCAAAACTCGCTTAGGCGATTTTGGTTTCTCATGTAAAAATGAATATGGATTATTCATTGTTCATTTTTACACACATATATATATTATATATATATATGTATAGAAACGACTTAAGTATAGAGGAGTGTTCTGCACACGAGGAAGAGAAATAACGAACAAATGAAAAATGAGGTAACAGCCCGGGAATCGAACCCAGGATCTTACGTCGTTTCTATACATTAATATACTGCGTGGTCATTGCAGTTAAATGTGTATATATATATATATATATATATATAACAACTTGTTGTTGCGGTTATATATAGGCCCCCTAATCTAACAGCTGATACGGACGAAGCGTTATATCGTGAACTAAAGCGAATAATCGGTAGTGAGCAGGCTTTAGTTATGGGTGACTTTAATTGCGCCAACATGAATTACGATACAATGCAGGGAGTTGCGGAAGGTAATCGTTTAGTTAATTTTATCGAGGCTAGCTTTCTTATTCAAAAGGTTGGGGAACCTACGAGGTTGGACAGTATTTTAGATTTAGTAATAACTACGGATGATAGGCTAATTACTGATCTTCAAATAATAGAACCGTTCGGAAATAGCGATCAGAATATGGTAGAGTTTGTCCTCTCAGTAAGTCACTCGAAACCAGCTAACTCGACTAAAATTCCTAACTTCCAGCACGCAGACTTTAGTAAATTTCGAAATAAATTGTCACACGTCAATTAGGAAAACGTAATGGGGAACTCCAACGCAAAACTAATGTGGGAATCGTTCGAAACAGTATTTAGAACTATAAATGAGGAATGTGTACCGTACAAAATTAAGCGTGCGAAAGTAAACAACAAGCCCTTGTGGTTTACTTCTAGAGTAGGAGACATTATAAAGAGTAGAGATAGGGCTTATAGGTTACAAAAGTGCGATAAAGACAATTTCTGGTTACGAAACAACGACATATCTCTAAGGCGTGAAGCGAAAAGTGGAATAAAAAAGTCCAAGCTCGAATTTGAAATCTCCATAGCTCGTGACGGTAAAGAAAACCCCAAGCGATTCTTTCAATACGTCAATAATAGAAATCCAGTAAAAAGCGTCTTGGGGGGCCTTTGAAAAATGTAAACGGAGATCTAGTTTCTGAAAAAAAGGAAATGGCTACCTTGCTAAACGAATTTTTTACGTCAGTTTTTACTATAGAAGATGTAACAAATATCCCTACGGTCACAGACATAATACCTTTTGATAATGGTAATATTTTGGATAATATAGTGGTTAGTGAAGGGGAAGTAACGCGCTATATTGATAAAATGAAAACGCGTAAATCACCGGTACCGGATTCCATATATCCCATACAACTAAAAGAATTAAAAGATAGCATTGTTGTGCCGCTAACAAAGATTTTTAAAGCGTCTATTTCTGAGGGGTGCGTACCAGATAATTTCAAGTTAGCAAACGTAACACCTATCTTTAAGAAAAGCGATAAAGGTGCGGCGGGAAATTATAGGCCAATCAGTTTAACGTCCGTTGTAGGTAAGCTACTGGAATCAATAATTAGGGATCGTATAGTCGAACACTTAGAATTCCATAAGCTAGTTAGAAATACGCAGCACGGATTTAGGCGAAACAAATCTTGCTTAACTAATCTTTTAGAATTTTTCCAAAGCGTGGTTGACGTTTACGATAGACATCGGGCGGTTGATGTAGTGTATTTAGATTTTCAAAAAGCGTTTGACACCGTGCCGCACAAAAGACTCATTGAAAAAACTAAGGCTCATGGAATCAGGGGTGTAGTAATAAATTGGCTAGAATAGTGGTTGCGAGGCAGGAAACAGAGGGTGGTCGTTGATGGAGCGGAGTCCTGTTGGGCTAATGTAGCGAGTGGCGTTCCTCAGGTTTCTGTATTGGGCCCCTTGCTTTTTCTTATATATATTAACGATTTAGATGTCGGGCTAGTCAGTACAGTTTCAAAGTTTGCGGATGACACGAAACTGGGTGGTAGTGCGATTAATGACGAAGATAGAGGTCAAATTCAGGAAGATCTGAATAAAATCGTTGATTGGTCAGTCACATGGCAAATGAGATTTAACGTTGATAAGTGCAAAATTTTGCATATAGGTTCGCGTAACGGTAATTTTGCGTATAGTATGTCAGGGAAAGATTTAACAAGCGTAGAGCAGGAAAAAGATTTAGGAGTTATAGTCACTGGTGATTTAAAAGTAGCGAAACAAAGTACAGCAGCGGTCAATAAGGCGAACAAAGTGTTAGGTTTTATAGCTCGAAATTTTGAGTACAAATCGCGCGATATTATAGTTCCTCTTTATAAATCATTAGTTAGACCCCATTTGGAGTACGCGGTCCAATTTTGGAATCCGCATATGCGCAAAGATATAGACAAAATCGAAAGAGTTCAAAGACGAGCAACTAAGATGATTCCGTCGCTTAAGAAATAACGGGTGTAAGTTGACAAGTAGAAGGTTCGAGACAGCAGTTGCCAAAAACGTTTTTACGCATAGAATAGTAAATAGCTGGAATAGTTTGCCGGTAGAAGTAATTAGTAGCACGTCTATAAACATGTTTAAAAATCGATTAGACGCATATGTTGATAGAAAGGGTATAGTTTAAGGTAGTAAAATTAAGGCTTTTTGGGGATACATCCCACAGCTCAACACCAGTATTGTGGGATATAGGGAGGCATCGTCTTGGGTTAGGGGATACTCTCTGTCCTTACACACCCAATTTAACGAGATTCCTCTGCCGAGCGGTGCCCCCCATAGTACTGTGAGGTATTGAAAAACCCATGATCTTCACTTGCCCCACAAACACCTTTAAATGGGAGACCCAAAATGGGTGCACACACATTTCTACATTACTGTACAGTCTTTACAGCCACACCTACACTTTTCCTCGTAAGTGTATATATTGTAATGTATATGGTTGTAAATTTTGACTTGGTCCGCAATTGATATGGACCGTGACTTGATGGATACCGTAATGAAATTGACTGGATTCTTTGGATCTGATATATTTGCATGTCCGTTATAAATAGACATAGAGTGTAACATATTTGTGGATAGTAGTCTATTTTGACTTGATCCTCTGGATCCAGAGATTCTATCTTTAGTTTTAAATCGATAATTAATTAGTTTTAAATTGAT
>JAJOZX010003561.1:222500-272500 GCA_023014485.1 Bathynomus jamesi | reverse complement strand
CAGGGCATTGGTTTCTGCCCTATGTAGGAGAATTTCGACTTATGACTGATCGAGGTCCGTGGTGTAATGGTAGCGCATCCGACCGGTAATCGGAAGGCCCTGGGTTCGATTCCCGGGCGGTTCACCTCATTTTTTATTTGTTCGTTATTTCTCTTCCGCGTGTGCAGAACGCTCCTCTATACTTACGTCGTTTCTATACATTAATATACTGCGTGGTCATTGCAGTTAAATGTACATATTCACGATTTGCGAGGGTGCCCTCTCAGGGCATTGGTTTCTGCCCTATGTAGGAGAATTTCGACTTATGACTGATCGAGGTCCGTGGTGTAATGGTAGCGCATCCGACCGGTAATCGGAAGGCCCTGGGTTCGATTCTCGGGCGGTTCACCTCATTTTTCATTTGTTCGTTATTTCTCTTCCGCGTGTGCAGAACGCTCCTCTATACTTACGTCGTTTCTATACATTAATATACTGCGTGGTCATTGCAGTTAAATGTACATATTCACGATTTGCGAGGGTGCCCTCTCAGGGCATTGGTTTCTGCCCTATGTAGGAGAATTTCGACTTATGACTGATCGAGGTCCGTGGTGTAATGGTAGCGCATCCGACCGGTAATCGGAAGGCCCTGGGTTCGATTCCCGGGCGGTTCACCTCATTTTTCATTTGTTCGTTATTTCTCTTCCGCGTGTGCAGAACGCTCCTCTATACTTACGTCGTTTCTATACATTAATATACTGCGTGGTCATTGCAGTTAAATGTACATATTCACGATTTGCGAGGGTGCCCTCTCAGGGCATTGGTTTCTGCCCTATGTAGGAGTATTTCGACTTATGACTGATCGAGGTCCGTGGTGTAATGGTAGCGCATCCGACCGGTAATCGGAAGGCCCTGGGTTCGATTCCCTGGCGGTTCACCTCATTTTTCATTTGTTCGTTATTTCTCTTCCGCGTGTGCAGAACGCTCCTCTATACTTACGTCGTTTCTATACATTAATATACTGCGTGGTCATTGCAGTTAAATGTACATATTCACGATTTGCGAGGGTGCCCTCTCAGGGCATTGGTTTCTGCCCTATATAGGAGAATTTCGACTTATGACTGATCGAGGTCCGTGGTGTAATGGTAGCGCATCCGACTGGTAAGCGGAAGGCCCTGGGTTCGATTCCCGGGCGGTTCACCTCATTTTTTATTTGTTCGTTATTTCTCTTCCGCGTGTGCAGAACGCTCCTCTATACTTACGTCGTTTCTATACATTAATATACTGCGTGGTCATTGCAGTTAAATGTACATATTCACGATTTGCGAGGGTGCCCTCTCAGGGCATTGGTTTCTGCCCTATGTAGGAGAATTTCGACTTATGACTGATCGAAGTCCGTGGTGTAATGGTAGCGCATCCGACCGGTAATCGGAAGGCCCTGGGTTCGATTCCCGGGCGGTTCACATCATTTTTCATTTGTTCGTTATTTCTCTTCCGCGTGTGCAGAACGCTCCTCTATACTTACGTCGTTTCTATACATTAATATACTGCGTGGTCATTGCAGTTAAATGTACATATTCACGATTTGCGAGGGTGCCCTCTCAGGGCATTGGTTTCTGCCCTATGTAGGAGAATTTCGACTTATGACTGATCGAGGTCCGTGGTGTAATGGTAGCGCATCCGACCGGTAATCGGAAGGCCCTGGGTTCGATTCCCGCGCGGTTCACCTCATTTTTCATTTGTTCGTTATTTCTCTTCCGCGTGTGCAGAACGCTCCTCTATACTTACGTCGTTTCTATACATTAATATACTGCGTGGTCATTGCAGTTAAATGTACATATTCACGATTTGCGAGGGTGCCCTCTCAGGGCATTGGTTTCTGCCCTATGTAGGAGAATTTCGACTTATGACTGATCGAGGTCCGTGGTGTAATGGTAGCGCATCCGACCGGTAATCGGAAGGCCCTGGGTTCGATTCCGGGGCGGTTCACCTCATTTTTCATTTGTTCATTATTTCTCTTCCGCGTGTGCAGAACGCTCCCCTATACTTACGTCGTTTCTATACATATATATATATATATACACACATATATATACATATATATGTATATATATATATATAACATCAGTCTTTCCTCAGTTGTGATCAGTCTTTCCTTGTGAAGAGACCTGTTTTATCGAGTGTCAAGTGTTATCAATTGAATAAGTGGTTTTCGTTGAAGTGTTTTAAAAAAAAAAGTGTTCCGTGTATTCTTAACTAAATTACTTCGTGCTACTAATCATTCATTAACGAATATATTTCATTTATTGACGTTATTCAGTACTATATTATTTGATCAAACCAAGGCTACTGCCTTGTTTGTTTTTCAAATCAATCAGAAAACGTGCAGTCATAAGGTTGAAATTCCCTTGGTTTGCGTTTGTTGTTTTTCAAATCTATCAGAAACGTGTTTTCTTAAGGTTCATTTTTCCTTCACACACTACCTGACCTCCAAAAAGGTCACCTACCGTGGGAAAAAAAAGGATTAAGTCAGTAAACAGCGACCAGATAAGTTTCATTTAATACTTTTTCTTTAACATTTCTTTCGTCGGTAGCTTAATTATATATTCATTTAGCATAAAATTGTGTTACAAGAACCTGTTTCTGCGTTTCAAGAACAATTTTGCGGGTTTTCGCAGGTGACGGCACAATAAGCACGCGGTAGACCTACGTTGTAATTTATTAATTTCCAAACGCTCGTTTTGTGTTTTTTTTGTTTTTTAACTAATTAAAAGCATGGCACCCCCGTCAAGTACTTGCAGTCGCTGTGAAGGGAAATTTGCCGCTTACGCGTTTACAATAGTTAATAATAATGAACAATTAGTTTGCAGGTGTGCTCAAGCATGGAAGTCCTGAGGAACGAATTAGACCGTGAGAGGGAGGCCAGGGTGAGGCTTCAAGAAAGCGTGATGCTTCTGACGGCAAAATTAGATTCCCTTGAGACTCCAGTTACGACCCCTCCTGCCTCAGTTTCTACTAATAATATAAATAGTATTAATAGCCCTCTCTCTTCCGCTAGTTCCCAACCCTTCGTTCGAGTGCGAAATGGAGCCCCATTGCGAAAAGCAAAGACTTGTCTACCAGTAATAACAAGCAATAAGTTTTCTGTTTTAGGTTTCGAAGATGCTGATGAACCGGAAATACGACTCGTTGGCGATTCCATTGTTCGAGGGCAGCTCGAGGAATTCTGTGGGAGAAACCCTCGTCGTAGGCGCCGTTACTGCTACCCTGGTGCAAGGGTGGAGGATATAACTAAGAGTGTTGACCATTTTACAGACGGTACCCCCGAGGACACAACGTATGTTATTCATGTCGGTACTAATAACGTTTTAAATTCTAGATCGGAAGAACTGCCGGCTAGGTACAGGGACTTAATAGAGCGACTAAAGGAGAAAACTAATAAGATTGTCTTAACAGGTATACTTCCTCGAATTATCCAACGTAACGATTTCTACAGCAAGGCGACTTATATTAACAATAACCTAAAGTCTCTTTGCCAAGAGGAAGGAGTGCATTATGCGAATTTTTGGAACAGTTTCTACGGCAGGAGGGACTTGTTCCTTGAAGATGGACTTCATCTTAATGACGTAGGAGCTGCGTGTTTAGGAAGACTATTTCATAATACTGTCTCTTCTTTTCAGGCTGCCGTAACTCGAACGGTCCCAGCGTAAATTCTACAAGTTTCCCCTGCGCTCGCGAAGGTGTCGTAATTGCAAGCAATTTGAAGGTTCTATCCTTAAATGCTCGTAGCCTACGAAATAAAATAAATGAATTTTTTTCTTTAATTCCTTGTAAAGACTATGATTTAATTGCGATAAACGAATCGTGGCTTAGCACTGAAACACGTGACTTTGTAGGGGAGTATCAAATTAAAGGTTATAGACTTTTTGTTAAAAACAGAATAGGTAGGCGAGGAGGCGGTGTTATGTTGTATATCAAAGATAATATTGCGAACGTTATAGAAGTAAAGCACTCAATTCCAGAACCGATAGATTCGACTATAGCAGAACTTAAATTAAACAACTTCAAACTTCTTGTTGCGGTTATATATAGGCCCCCTAATCAAACCGCTGATACGGACGAAGCGTTATATCGTGAACTAAAGAGAACAATCGGTAGTGAGCAGGCTTTAGTTATGGGTGACTTTAATTGCGCCAACGTGAATTAGGATACAATGCAGGGGGACGCGAAGGTAATCGTTTAGTTAATTTTCTCGAGGAGAGCTTTCTTAGTCAAAAGGTTGGGGAACCTACGAGGTTGGACAGTATTTTAGATTTAGTAATAACTACGGATGATAGGCTAATTACTGATCTTCAAGTAATAGAACCGTTAAGTAATTGCGATCACAATATGGTAGAGTTTGTCCTGTCAGTAAGTCACTCGAAACCAACTAACTCGACTAAAATTCCTAACTTCCAGCACGCAGACTTTTGTAAATTTCGAGATAAATTGTCACACGTCAATTGGGAAAACTTGATGGGGAACTCCAACGCAAAACTAATGTGGGAATCGTTTGAAACAGTATTTCGGACTATAAATGAGGAATGTGTACCGTACAAAATTAAGCGTGCGAAAGTAAACAACAAGCCCTTGTGGTTTACTTCTAGAGTAGGAGACATTATAAAGAGTAGAGATAGGGCTTATAGGCAACATAAGTGCGATAAAAACAATTTGTTGTTACGAAACAACTACATATCCTTGAGGCGTGAAGCGAAAATTGTAATAAAAAAGTCCAAGCGCGAATTTGAAATCTCCATAGCTCGTGACGGTAAAGAAAACCCCAAGCGATTCTTTCAATACGTCAATAATAGAAATCCAGTAAAAAGTGTCTTGGGTCCATTGAAAAATGTAAACGGAGATCTAGTTTTTGAAAACAAGGAAATGACTACCTTGCTAAACGAATTTTTTACGTCAGTTTTTACTGTAGAAGATATAACGAATATCCCTACGATCATAGACATAATACCTTTTGATAATGCTAATATTTTGGATAATATTGTCGTTAGTGAAGCGGAGGTAATGCGCTATATTGATAAAATGAAAACGCGTAAATCACCGGGTCCGGATTCCATATATCCCATACAACTAAAAGAATTAAAAGAGAGCATTGTTGTGCCGCTAACAAAGATTTTTAATGCGTCTATTTCTGAGGGGTGCGTACCAGATAATTTCAAGTTAGCAAACGTAACACCTATCTTTAAGAAAGGCGATAAAGGTGCGGCGGGAAATTATAGGCCAATCAGTTTAACGTCTGTTGTAGGTAAGCTACTGGAATCAATAATTAGGGATCGTATAGTCGAACACTTAGAATTCCATAAGCTAGTTAGAAATACGCAGCACGGATTTAGGCGAAACAAATCTTGCTTAACTAATCTTTTAGAATTTTTCCAAAGCGCGGTTGACGTTTACGATAGACATCGGGCGGTTGATGTAGTGTATTTAGATTTTCAAAAAGCGTTTGACACCGTGCCGCACAAAATACTCATTGAAAAAACTAAGGCTCATGGAATCAGGGGTGTAGTAATAAATTGGCTAGAAGAGTGGTTGCGAGGTAGGAAACAGAGGGCGGTCGTTGATGGAGCGGAGTCGTGTTGGGCTAATGTAGCGAGTGGCGTTCCTCAGCGTTCTGTATTGGGCCCCTTGCTTTTTCTTATATATATTAACGATTTAGATGTCGGCCTAGTCAGTACAGTTTCAAAGTTTGCGGATGAAACGATGCTCGGTGGTAGGGCGATTAATGACGAAGATAGAGGTAAAATTCAGGAAGATCTGAATAAAATCGTTGATTGGTCAGTCATATGGCAAATGAGATTTAACGTGGATAAGTGCAAAATTTTGCATATAGGTTCGCGTAACGGTAATTTTGCGTATAGTATGTCAGGGAAAGATTTAACAAGCGTAGAGCAGGAAAAAGATTTAGGAGTTATAGTCACTAGTGATTTAAAAGTAGCGAAACAAAGTACAGCAGCGGTCAATAAGGCGAACAAAGTGTTAGGTTTTATAGCTCGAAATTTTGAGTACAAATCGCGCGATAATATAGTTCCACTTTATAAATCATTAGTTAGACCCCATTTGGAGTACGCGGTCCAATTTTGGAATCCGCATATGCGCAAAGATATAGACAAAATCGAAAGAGTTCAAAGACGAGCAACTAAGATGATTCCGTCGCTTAGGTCAAAGTCGTACGAGGATAGGCTTAAGGAGTTAAAATTGACAAGACTCGAGACTAGGAGGTTAAGGGGTGATCTAATCCAGGTTTTCAAAGTTATGAATGGGTTCGATAACGTAGATAGAGATAGCTTTTTCGAAATTTCTCAATATAATAGGACTAGAAATAACGGGTGTAAGTTGACAAGTAGAAGGTTCGAGACAGTAGTTGCGAAAAACTTTTTACGCATAGAATAGTAAATAGCTGGAATAGTTTGCCGGTAGAAGTAATTAGTAGCACGTCTATAAACATGTTTAAAAATCGATTAGACGCATATGTTGATAGATTGGGTATAGTTTAAGGTAGTAAAATTAAGGCTTGTGGGGATAGATCCCACAGCTCAACACAAGTGTTGTGGGATATAGGGAGGCAGCGTCTTGGGTTAGGGGATACTCTCTGTCCTTACACACCCCATTTAAAGAGAGTCCTCTGCTGAGCGGTGCCCCCCATAGTACTGTGAGGTATTGAAAAACTCATGATCTTCACTTGCCCAACAAACACCTTTAAATGGGAGACCCAAGATGGGTGCACACACATTTCTACATTACTGTACAGTCTTTACAGCCACACCTACACTTTTCCGCGTAAGTGTATATAGTTGTAAATTTTGACTTGGTCCACAATCGATATGGACCGTGACTTATTTTTCGTGACAAGGTACTAGTACTGATGGATACCGTAATGAAATTCACTGGATTTTCTGGATCTCATATATTTGTATGTCGGTTATAAATAGATACAGAGTGTAACATATTTGTGGATAGTAGTCTATTATGACGTGATCCTCTGGATCCAGAGATTCTATCTTTAGTTTTAAATCGATAATTAATTAGTTTTGCTAAATTGGTTGTTGCCAATGTACACAGTGTACAGGAAGTTGTTACATAAATTTCTTATGTTCTTGTGGTTCGGAACCCACGTAAAATTGTAGGTCCCCTCCGCCACCACGGAGGACATACACAATTAAGAACACAGTTAGGTAGACCAGCCATGAGTGGATCCTAGGGTCTTTGTTGGTCTGAAACATTATAACATTATAACATTATATATATAAAAACATATATTATAATATATATATATATATATATATATATATATATATATATATATGTAAAACATATATATTTAAAAAACTTTATATATATATAATATATATATATATATATATATATATATATATATATGTATATATATAAAACATATATATATATTCGTGATCAGTCTTTCCTTGTGGACAGACGTGTTTTATCGAGTTTCCAGTGATACCAAGTGAATAAGTGTTTTTCTTTCAAGTGTCTTTAAAAAAATAAAAGTGTTTGGTGCATTCTTAACTAAATTACTTCGTGTTACTAATCATTCATTAACGAATATATTTAATTTATTGAATTTATTCATTACTATATTACTTGACTAAACCAAGGCTATTGCCTTGTTTGTTCCCGAATCTGCTACTACACGATGTTTCATAAGGTTGAAATTCCCTTGGTTTGCCTTTGTTGTTTTTCAAATCTATCAGAAACGTGGTTTCTTAAAGTACAGTTTTCCTTCATACACTACCTGACCTCCAAAAGGGTCACCTACCGTGGGAAAAAAGGGATTAAGTCAGTAAACAGCGACCAGATAAGTTTCATTTAATACTTTTTCTTTAACATTTCTTTCGTCGGTAGCTTAATTATATATTCATTTAGCAAAAAATTGTGTTACAAGAACCTGTTTCTGCGTTTCAAGAACAATTTTGCGGGTTTTCGCAGGTGACGGCATAATAAGCACGCGGTAGACCTACGTTGTAATTTATTAATTTCCAAACGCTCGTTTTTTTTTGTTTTTTTTAATTAATTAAAAGCATGGCACCCCCGTCAAGTACTTGCAGTCGCTGTGAAGGGAAATTTGCCGCTTACGCGTTTACAGTGGCTAATATTAATGAACAGTTAGTTTGCAGGTGGTGCTCAAGCATGGAAGTCCTGAGGAACGAATTAGACCGTGAGTGGGAGGCCAGGGTGAGGTTTGAAGAAAGCGTGATGCTTATGACGGCAAAATTGGATTCCCTTGAGACTCCAGTTACGACCCCTCCTGCCTCAGTTTCTACTAATAATATAAATAGTATTAATAGCCCTCTCTCTTCCGCTAGTTCCCAACCCTTCGTTCGAGTGCGAAATGGAGCCCCATTGCGAAAAGCAAAGACTTGTCTACCAGTAATAACAAGCAATAAGTTTTCTGTTTTAGGTTTCGAAGATGCTGATGAACCGGAAATACGACTCGTTGGCGATTCCATTGTTCGAGGGCAGCTCGAGGAATTCTGTGGTAGAAACCCTCGTCGTAGGCGCCGTTACTGCTACCCTGGTGCAAGGGTGGAGGATATAACTAATAGTGTTGACCATTTTACAGACGGTACCGCCGAGGACACAACGTATGTTATTCATGTCGGTGCTAATAACGTTTTAAATTCTAGATCGGAAGAACTGCTGGCTAGGTACAGGGACTTAATAGAGCGACTAAAGGAGAAAACTAATAAGATTGTCTTAACAGGTATACTTCCTCGAATTATCCAACGTAACGATTTCTACAGCAAGGCGACTTATATTAACAATAACCTAAAGTCTCTTTGCCAAGAGGAAGGAGTGCATTATGCGAATTTTTGGAACAGTTTCTACGGCAGGAGGGACTTGTTCCTTGAAGATGGACTTCATCTTAATGACGTAGGAGCTGCGTGTTTAGGAAGACTATTTCATAATACTGTCTTTCTTTTCAGGCTGCCGTAACTCGAACGGTCCCAGCGTAAATTCTACAAGTTTCCCCTGCGCTCGCGAAGGTGTCGTAATTGCAAGCAATTTGAAGGTTCTATCCTTAAATGCTCGTAGCCTACGAAATAAAATAAATGAATTTTTTTCTTTAATTGCTTGTAAAGACTATGATTTAATTGCGATAAACGAATCGTGGCTTAGCACTGAAACACGTGACTTTGTAGGGGAGTATCAAATTAAAGGTTATAGACTTTTTGTTAAAAACAGAATAGGTAGGCGAGGAGGCGGTGTTATGTTGTATATCAAAGATAATATTGCGAACGTTATAGAAGTAAAGCACTCAATTCCAGAACCGATAGATTCGACTATAGCAGAACTTAAATTAAACAACTTCAAACTTCTTGTTGCGGTTATATATAGGCCCCCTAATCAAACCGCTGATACGGACGAAGCGTTATATCGTGAACTAAAGAGAACAATCGGTAGTGAGCAGGCTTTAGTTATGGGTGACTTTAATTGCGCCAACGTGAATTAGGATACAATGCAGGGAGACGCGGAAGGTAATCGTTTAGTTAATTTTCTCGAGGATAGCTTTCTTAGTCAAAAGGTTGGGGAACCTACGAGGTTGGACAGTATTTTAGATTTAGTAATAACTACGGATGATAGGCTAATTACTGATCTTCAAGTAATAGAACCGTTAAGCAATTGCGATCACAATATGGTAGAGTTTGTCCTGTCAGTAAGTCACTCGAAACCAACTAACTCGACTAAAATTCCTAACTTCCAGCACGCAGACTTTTGTAAATTTCGAGATAAATTGTCACACGTCAATTGGGAAAACTTGATGGGGAACTCCAACGCAAAACTAATGTGGGAATCGTTTGAAACAGTATTTCGGACTATAAATGAGGAATGTGTACCGTACAAAATTAAGCGTGCGAAAGTAAACAACAAGCCCTTGTGGTTTACTTCTAGAGTAGGAGACATTATAAAGAGTAGAGATAGGGCTTATAGGCAACATAAGTGCGATAAAAACAATTGTTGGTTACGAAACAACTACATATCCTTGAGGCGTGAAGCGAAAATTGTAATAAAAAAGTCCAAGCGCGAATTTGAAATCTCCATAGCTCGTGACGGTAAAGAAAACCCCAAGCGATTCTTTCAATACGTCAATAATAGAAATCCAGTAAAAAGTGTCTTGGGTCCATTGAAAAATGTAAACGGAGATCTAGTTTTGAAAACAGGAAATGACTACCTTGCTAACGAATTTTTTACGTCAGTTTTTACTGTAGAGTATAACGAATATCCCTACGGTCATAGACATAATACCTTTTGATAATGCTAATATTTTGGATAATATTGTCGTTAGTGAAGGGGAGGTAATGCGCTATATTGATAAAATGAAAACGCGTAAATCACCGGGTCCGGATTCCATATATCCCATACAACTAAAAGAATTAAAAGAGAGCATTGTTGTGCCGCTAACAAAGATTTTTAATGCGTCTATTTCTGAGGGGTGCGTACCAGATTACTTCAAGTTAGCAAACGTAACACCTATCTTTAAAAGGCGATAAAGGTGCGGCGGGAAATTATAGGCCAATCAGTTTAACGTCTGTTGTAGGTAAGCTACTGGAATCAATAATTAGGGATCGTATAGTCGAACACTTAGAATTCCATAAGCTAGTTAGAAATACGCAGCACGGATTTAGGCGAAACAAATCTTGCTTAACTAATCTTTTAGAATTTTTCCAAGCGCGGTTGACGTTTACGATAGACATCGGGCGGTTGATGTAGTGTATTTAGATTTTCAAAAAGCGTTTGACACCGTGCCGCACAAAAGACTCATTGAAAAAACTAAGGCTCATGGAATCAGGGGTGTAGTAATAAATTGGCTAGAAGAGTGGTTGCGAGGTAGGAAACAGAGGGTGGTCGTTGATGGAGCGGAGTCGTGTTGGGCTAATGTAGCGAGTGGCGTTCCTCAGCGTTCTGTATTGGGCCCCTTGCTTTTTCTTATATACTGTATATTAACGATTTAGATGTCGGCCTAGTCAGTACAGTTTCAAAGTTTGCGGATGACACGAAGCTGGGTGGTAGTGCGATTAATGACGAAGATAGAGGTAAAATTCAGGAAGATCTGAATAAAATCGTTGATTGGTCAGTCACATGGCAAATGAGATTTAACGTTGATAAGTGGAAAATTTTGCATATAGGTTCGCGTAACGGTAATTTTGCGTATAGTATGTCAGGGAAAGATTTAACAAGCGTAGAGCAGGAAAAAGATTTAGGAGTTATAGTCACTGGTGATTTAAAAGTAGCGAAACAAAGTACAGCAGCGGTCAATAAGGCGAACAAAGTGTTAGGTTTTATAGCTCGAAATTTTGAGTACAAATCGCGCGATAATATAGTTCCACTTTATAAATCATTAATTAGACCCCATTTGGAGTACGCGGTCCAATTTTGGAATCCGCATATGCGCAAAGATATAGACAAAATCGAAAGAGTTCAAAGACGAGCAACTAAGATGATTCCGTCGCTTAGGTCAAAGTCGTACGAGGATAGGCTTAAGGAGTTAAAATTGACAAGACTCGAGACTAGGAGGTTAAGGGGTGATCTAATCCAGGTTTTCAAAGTTATGAATGGGTTCGATAACGTAGATAGAGATAGCTTTTTCGAAATATCTCAATATAATAGGACTAGAAATAACGGGTGTAAGTTGACAAGTAGAAGGTTCGAGACAGTAGTTGCCAAAAACTTTTTTACGCATAGAATAGTAAATAGCTGGAATAGTTTGCCGGTAGAAGTAATTAGTAGCACGTCTATAAACATGTTTAAAAATCGATTAGACGCATATGTTGATAGATTGGGTATAGTTTAAGGTAGTAAAATTAAGGCTTGTGGGGATAGATCCCACAGCTCAACACAAGTGTTGTGGGATATAGGGAGGCAGCGTCTTGGGTTAGGGTAGTGGTTTCCAACCGGTTTTGGCTTATGGCCCCCTTAGGAACCTTATTTCTTCCTGTGGCCCCCATAAGCATTATTTTCAGTAGGTAATATGCAGATTAACTCTATTTTACAAAAACAAATATATATAAAGGATATTAAAACAACTATTTGTATTCAGGTACAATATTATTTGTCACATAGGACTATAAACATAACAAAAACTAAACAGTGGCTACAAAAATTTGCAGTTATTTACTTATATTATGTATTATTATAAAAAAATATAATCAAAGAATACTGTACTTATAGCAATCTATTATAAATTAAAAACAAATAGTAAAATTACTAACACTTCGCAATATTAGGGTAAACAAATAAGAGCTACTTACACACTACAGCGACGATCCACGTGGTAAACAGACTGTAAGGATTTCAAACCTGAAGTATTTTTATCAAGTCAACAACGCTGCAGGCGCATAACGATCAAGCGCACAATGGAGTGCGCCGCACATAAGCTTGTAATACATGCAAAATATTGTTTACAGATAAAATTCAAATTCTATTATAAAATATCTAAAAAAAAGGAAAATATATGTATTAATAATTTTTTTAAATGTAATTCAAACTACATAAATTAAAATTATTTATTGGATTGGCCTAACTATAATTTAGGCTTCAATAGGTTGAGTCCTGTGGCTCCCTTCATGGAGTCTGTGGCCCCTCTAAATCTAACATTTTCCTGTGGCCCCTTCAAATGTGCCATGGCCCCCAGGGGGCCATATGGCCCGGTTGGGAAACACTGGTTAGGGGATACTCTCTGTCCTTACACACCCCATTTAAAGAGAGTCCTCTGCTGAGCGGTGCCCCCATAGTACTGTGAGGTATTGAAAACTCATGATCTTCACTTGCCCAACAAACACCTTTAAATGGGAGACCCAAGATGGGTGCACACACATTTCTACATTACTGTACAGTCTTTACAGCCACACCTACACTTTTCCGCGTAAGTGTATATAGTTGTAAATTTTGACTTGGTCCACAATCGATATGGACCGTGACTTATTTTTCGTGACAAGGTACTAGTACTGATGGATACCGTAATGAAATTCACTGGATTTTCTGGATCTCATATATTTGTATGTCGGTTATAAATAGATACAGAGTGTAACATATTTGTGGATAGTAGTCTATTATGACGTGATCCTCTGGATCCAGAGATTCTATCTTTAGTTTTAAATCGATAATTAATTAGTTTTGCTAAATTGGTTGTTGCCAATGTACACAGTGTACAGGAAGTTGTTACATAAATTTCTATGTTCTTGTGGTTCGGAACCCACGTAAAATTGTAGGTCCCCTCCGCCACCACGGAGGACATACACAATTAAGAACACAGTTAGGTAGACCAGCCATGAGTGGATCCTAGGGTCTTTGTTGGTCTGAAACATTATAACATTATAACATTATATATATAAAACATATATATATATATATATATATATATATATATATATATATATATCTATATATATATATATAAATATATTTAAAAACATATATATTATATATATAATATATATATATATATATATATATATATATGTATATATATATAAAACATATATATATATTCGTGATCAGTCTTTCCTTGTGGACAGACGTGTTTTATCGAGTTTCCAGTGATACCAAGTGAATAAGTGTTTTTCTTTCAAGTGTCTTTAAAAAAATAAAAGTGTTTGGTGCATTCTTAACTAAATTACTTCGTGTTACTAATCATTCATTAACGAATATATTTAATTTATTGAATTTATTCATTACTATATTACTTGACTAAACCAAGGCTATTGCCTTGTTTGTTCCCGAATCTGCTACTACACGATGTTCATAAGGTTGAAATTCCCTTGGTTTGCCTTTGTTGTTTTTCAAATCTATCAGAAACGTGGTTTCTTAAAGTACAGTTTTCCTTCATACACTACCTGACCTCCAAAAGGGTCACTACCGTGGGAAAAAAGGGATTAAGTCAGTAAACAGCGACCAGATAAGTTTCATTTAATACTTTTTCTTTAACATTTCTTTCGTCGGTAGCTTAATTATATATTCATTTAGCAAAAAATTGTGTTACAAGAACCTGTTTCTGCGTTTCAAGAACAATTTTGCGGGTTTTCGCAGGTGACGGCATAATAAGCACGCGTAGACCTACGTTGTAATTTATTAATTTCCAAACGCTCGTTTTTTTTTGTTTTTTTTAATTAATTAAAAGCATGGCACCCCCGTCAAGTACTTGCAGTCGCTGTGAAGGGAAATTTGCCGCTTACGCGTTTACAGTGGCTAATATTAATGAACAGTTAGTTTGCAGGTGGTGCTCAAGCATGGAAGTCCTGAGGAACGAATTAGACCGTGAGTGGGAGGCCAGGGTGAGGTTTGAAGAAAGCGTGATGCTTATGACGGCAAAATTGGATTCCCTTGAGACTCCAGTTACGACCCCTCCTGCCTCAGTTTACTAATAATATAAATAGTATTAATAGCCCTCTCTCTTCCCTAGTTCCCAACCCTTCGTTCGAGTGCGAAATGGAGCCCCATTGCGAAAAGCAAAGACTTGTCTACCAGTAATAACAAGCAATAAGTTTTCTGTTTTAGGTTTCGAAGATGCTGATGAACCGGAAATACGACTCGTTGGCGATTCCATTGTTCGAGGGCAGCTCGAGGAATTCTGGGAGAAACCCTCGTCGTAGGCGCCGTTACTGCTACCCTGGTGCAAGGGTGGAGGATATAACTAATAGTGTTGACCATTTTACAGACGGTACCGCCGAGGACACAACGTATGTTATTCATGTCGGTACTAATAACGTTTTAAATTCTAGATCGGAAGAACTGCTGGCTAGGTACAGGGACTTAATAGAGCGACTAAAGGAGAAAACTAATAAGATTGTTTAACAGGTATACTTCCTCGAATTATCCAACGTAACGATTTCTACAGCAAGGCGACCTATATTAACAATAACCTAAAGTCTCTTTGCCAACAGGAAGGAGTGCATTATGCGAATTTTTGGAACAGTTTCTACGGCAGGAGGGACTTGTTCCTCGAAGATGGACTTCATCTTAATGACGTAGGAGCTGCGCGTTTAGGAAGACTATTTCATAATACTGTCTCTTCTTTTCAGGCTGCCGTAACTCGAACGGTCCCAGCGTAAATTCTACAAGTTTCCCCTGCGCTCGCGAAGGTGTCGTAATTGCAAGCAATTTGAAGGTTCTATCCTTAAATGCTCGTAGCCTACGAAAAAAATAAATGAATTTTTTTCTTTAATTGCTTGTAAAGACTATGATTTAATTGCGATAAACGAATCGTGGCTTAGCACTGAAACACGTGACTTTGTAGGGGAGTATCAAATTAAAGGTTATAGACTTTTTGTTAAAAACAGAATAGGTAGGCGAGGAGGCGGTGTTATGTTGTATATCAAAGATAATATTGCGAACGTTATAGAAGTAAAGCACTCAATTCCAGAACCGATAGATTCGACTATAGCAGAACTTAAATTAAAACTTCAAACTTCTTGTTGCGGTTATATATAGGCCCCCTAATCAAACAGCTGATACGGACGAAGCGTTATATCGTGAACTAAAGAGAATAATCGGTAGTGAGCAGGCTTTAGTTATGGGTGACTTTAATTGCGCCAACGTGAATTACGATACAATGCAGGGAGACGCGGAAGGTAATCGTTTAGTTAATTTTCTCGAGGATAGCTTTCTTAGTCAAAAGGTTGGGGAACCTACGAGGTTGGACAGTATTTTAGATTTAGTAATAACTACGGATGATAGGCTAATTACTGATCTTCAAGTAATAGAACCGTTAAGCAATAGCGATCACAATATGGTAGAGTTTGTCCTCTCAGTAAGTCACTCGAAACCAACTAACTCGACTAAAATTCCTAACTTCCAGCACGCAGACTTTGTAAATTTCGAATAAATTGTCACACGTCAATTGGGAAAACGATGGGGAACTCCAACGCAAAACTAATGTGGGAATCGTTCGAAACAGTATTTAGGACTATAAATGAGGAATGTGTACCGTACAAAATTAAGCGTGCGAAAGTAAACAACAAGCCCTTGTGGTTTACTTCTAGAGTAGGAGACATTATAAAGAGTAGAGATAGGGCTTATAGGCAACATAAGTGCGATAAAACAATTTGTTGTTACGAAACAACTACATATCTCTGAGGCGTGAAGCGAAAAGTGTAATAAAAAAGTCCAAGCGCGAATTTGAAATCTCCATAGCTCGTGACGGTAAAGAAAACCCCAAGCGATTCTTTCAATACGTCAATAATAGAAATCCAGTAAAAAGTGTCTTGGGTCCATTGAAAAATGTAAACGGAGATCTAGTTTCTGAAAACAAGGAAATGGCTACCTTGCTAAACGAATTTTTTACGTCAGTTTTTACTATAGAAGATGTAACGAATATCCCTACGGTCATAGACATAATACCTTTTGATAATGGTAATATTTTGGATAATATTGTCGTTAGTGAAGGGGGTAATGCGCTATATTGATAAAATGAAAACGCGTAAATCACCGGGTCCGGATTCCATATATCCCATACAACTAAAAGAATTAAAAGATAGCATTGTTGTGCCGCTAACAAAGATTTTTAATGCGTCTATTTCTGAGGGGTGCGTACCAGATAATTTCAAGTTAGCAAACGTAACACCTATCTTTAAGAAAGGCGATAAAGGTGCGGCGGGAAATTATAGGCCAATCAGTTTAACGTCTGTTGTAGGTAAGCTACTGGAATCAATAATTAGGGATCGTATAGTCGAACACTTAGAATTCCATAAGCTAGTTAGAAATACGCAGCACGGATTTAGGCGAAACAAATCTTGCTTAACTAATCTTTTAGAATTTTTCCAAAGCGTGGTTGACGTTTACGATAGACATCGGGCGGTTGATGTAGTGTATTTAGATTTTCAAAAAGCGTTTGACACCGTGCCGCACAAAAGACTCATTGAAAAAACTAAGGCTCATGGAATCAGGGGTGTAGTAATAAATTGGCTAGAAGAGTGGTTGCGAGGTAGGAAACAGAGGGTGGTCGTTGATGGAGCGGAGTCGTGTTGGGCTAATGTAGCGAGTGGCGTTCCTCAGGGTTCTGTATTGGGCCCCTTGCTTTTTCTTATATATATTAACGATTTAGATGTCGGCCTAGTCAGTACAGTTTCAAAGTTTGCGGATGACACGAAGCTGGGTGGTAGGGCGATTAATGACGAAGATAGAGGTAAAATTCAGGAAGATCTGAATAAAATCGTTGATTGGTCAGTCACATGGCAAATGAGATTTAACGTGATAAGTGCAAAATTTTGCATATAGGTTCGCGTAACGGTAATTTTGTATGTTCAGGGAAAGATTTAACAAGCGTAGAGCAGGAAAAAGATTTAGGAGTTATAGTCACTGGTGATTTAAAAGTAGCGAAACAAAGTACAGCAGCGGTCAATAAGGCGAACAAAGTGTTAGGTTTTATAGCTCGAAATTTTGAGTACAAATCGCGCGATATTATAGTTCCACTTTATAAATCATTAGTTAGACCCCATTTGGAGTACGCGGTCCAATTTTGGAATCCGCATATGCGCAAAGATATAGACAAAATCGAAAGAGTTCAAAGACGAGCAACTAAGATGATTCCGTCGCTTAGGTCAAAGTCGTACGAGGATAGGCTTAAGGAGTTAAAATTGACAACACTCGAGACTAGGAGGTTAAGGGGTGATCTAATCCAGGTTTTCAAAATTATGAATGGGTTCGATAACGTAGATAGAGATAGCTTTTTCGAAATATCTCAATATAATAGGACTAGAAATAACGGGTGTAAGTTGACAAGTAGAAGGTTCGAGACAGCAGTTGCCAAAAACTTTTTTACGCATAGAATAGTAAATAGCTGGAATAGTTTGCCGGTAGAAGTAATTAGTAGCACGTCTATAAACATGTTTAAAAATCGATTAGACGCATATGTTGATAGATTGGGTATAGTTTAAGGTAGTAAAATTAAGGCTTGTGGGGATAGATCCCACAGCTCAACACAAGTGTTGTGGGATATAGGGAGGCAGCGTCTTGGGTTAGGGCAGTGGTTCCAACCGGTTTTGGCTTATGGCCCCCTTAGGAACCTTATTTCTTCCTGTGGCCCCCATAAGCATTATTTTCAGTAGGTAATATGCAGATTAACTCTATTTTACAAAAACAAATATATATAAAGGATATTAAAACAACTATTTGTATTCAGGTACAATATTATTTGTCACATAGGACTATAAACATAACAAAAACTAAACAGTGGCTAACAAAAATTTGCAGTTATTTACTTATATTATGTATTAATTATAAAAAAATATAATCAAAAGAAATACTGTACTTATAGCAATCTATTATAAATTAAAAAAACTAGTAAAATTACTACAACTTCGCAATATTAGGGTAAACAAATAAGAGCTACTTACACACTACAGCGACGATCCACGTGGTAAACAGACTGTAAGGATTTCAACCTGAAGTATTTTTATCAAGTCAACAACGCTGCCAGGCGCATAACGATCAAGCGCACAATGGAGTGCGCCGCACAATAAGCTTGTAAGATGCAAAATATTTGTTTACAGATAAATTCAAATTCTATTATAAAATATCTAAAAAAAAGGAAAATATATGTATTAATAATTTTTTAAATGTAATTCAACTACATAAATTAAAATGATTTATTGGCCTAACTATAATTTAGGCTTCAATAGGTTGAGTCTGTGGCTCCCTTCATGGAGTCTGTGGCCCCTCTAAATCTTAACATTTTCCTGTGGCCCCCTTCAAATGTGCCATGGCCCCCAGGGGGCCATATGGCCCCGGTTGGGAAACACTGGGTTAGGGGATACTCTCTGTCCTTACACACCCCATTTAAAGAGAGTCCTCTGCTGAGCGGTGCCCCTCATAGTACTGTGAGGTATTGAAAAACTCATGATCTTCACTTGCCCAACAAACACCTTTAAATGGGAGACCCAAGATGGGTGCACACACATTTCTACATTACTGTACAGTCTTTACAGCCACACCTACACTTTTCCGCGTAAGTGTATATAGTTGTAAATTTTGACTTGGTCCACAATCGATATGGACCGTGACTTATTTTTCGTGACAAGGTACTAGTACTGATGGATACCGTAATGAAATTCACTGGATTTCTGGATCTCATATATTTGTATGTCGGTTATAAATAGATACAGAGTGTAACATATTTGTGGATAGTAGTCTATTATGACGTGATCCTCTGGATCCAGAGATTCTATCTTTAGTTTTAAATCGATAATTAATTAGTTTTGCTAAATTGGTTGTTGCCAATGTACACAGTGTACAGGAAGTTGTTACATAAATTTTATGTTCTTGTGGTTCGGAACCCACGTAAAATTGTAGGTCCCCTCCGCCACCACGGAGGACATACACAATTAAGAACACAGTTAGGTAGACCAGCCATGAGTGGATCCTAGGGTCTTTGTTGGTCTGAAACATTATAACATTATAACATTATATATATAAAACATATATATATATATATATATATATATATATATATATATATATATATAATATATGTAAAACATATATATTTAAAAAACTTTATAATATATTATATATATATATATATATATATATATATATATTATGTATATATATAAAACATATATATATATCGTGATCAGTCTTTCCTTGTGGACAGACGTGTTTTATCGAGTTTCCAGTGATACCAAGTGAATAAGTGTTTTCTTTCAAGTGTCTTTAAAAAAATAAAAGTGTTTGGTGCATTCTTAACTAAATTACTTCGTGTTACTAATCATTCATTAACGAATATATTTAATTTATTGAATTTATTCATTACTATATTACTGACTAAACCAAGGCTATTGCCTTGTTTGTTCCCGAATCTGCTACTACACGATGTTTCATAAGGTTGAAATTCCCTTGGTTTGCCTTTGTTGTTTTTCAAATCTATCAGAAACGTGGTTTCTTAAGGTTCAGTTTTCCTTCACACACTACCTGACCTCCAAAAGGGTCACCTACCGTGGGAAAAAAGGGATTAAGTCAGTAAACAGCGACCAGATAAGTTTCATTTAATACTTTTTCTTTAACATTTCTTTCGTCGGTAGCTTAATTATATATTCATTTAGCAAAAATTGTGTTACAAGAACCTGTTTCTGCGTTTCAAGAACAATTTTGCGGGTTTTCGCAGGTGACGGCACAATAAGCACGCGGTAGACCTACGTTGTAATTTATTAATTTCCAAACGCTCGTTTTTTTTTGTTTTTTTAACTAATTAAAAGCATGGCACCCCCGTCAAGTACTTGCAGTCGCTGTGAAGGGAAATTTGCCGCTTACGCGTTTACAATGGCTAATAATAATGAACAGTTAGTTTGCAGGTGGTGCTCAAGCATGGAAGTCCTGAGGAACGAATTAGACCGTGAGAGGGAGGCCAGGGTGAGGCTTGAAGAAAGCGTGATGCTGACGGCAAAATTGGATTCCCTTGAGACTCCAGTTACGACCCCTCCTGCCTCAGTTTCTACTAATAATATAAATAGTATTAATAGCCCTCTCTCTTCCCTAGTTCCCAACCCTTCGTTCGAGTGCGAAATGGAGCCCCATTGCGAAAAGCAAAGACTTGTCTACCAGTAATAACAAGCAATAAGTTTTCTGTTTTAGGTTTCGAAGATGCTGATGAACCGGAAATACGACTCGTTGGCGATTCCATTGTTCGAGGGCAGCTCGAGGAATTCTGTGGGAGAAACCCTCGTCGTAGGCGCCGTTACTGCTACCCTGGTGCAAGGGTGGAGGATATAACTAATAGTGTTGACCATTTTACAGACGGTACCGCCGAGGACACAACGTATGTTATTCATGTCGGTACTAATAACGTTTTAAATTCTAGATCGGAAGAACTGCTGGCTAGGTACAGGGACTTAATAGAGCGACTAAAGGAGAAAACTAATAAGATTGTCTTAACAGGTATACTTCCTCGAATTATCCAACGTAACGATTTCTACAGCAAGGCGACCTATATTAACAATAACCTAAAGTCTCTTTGCCAACAGGAAGGAGTGCATTATGCGAATTTTTGGAACAGTTTCTACGGCAGGAGGGACTTGTTCCTGAAGATGGACTTCATCTTAATGACGTAGGAGCTGCGTTTAGGAAGACTATTTCATAATACTGTCTCTTCTTTTCAGGCTGCCGTAACTCGAACGGTCCCAGCGTAAATTCTACAAGTTTCCCCTGCGCTCGCGAAGGTGTCGTAATTGCAAGCAATTTGAAGGTTCTATCCTTAAATGCTCGTAGCCTACGAAATAAAATAAATGAATTTTTTTCTTTAATTGCTTGTAAAGACTATGATTTAATTGCGATAAACGAATCGTGGCTTAGCACTGAAACACGTGACTTTGTAGGGGAGTATCAAATTAAAGGTTATAGACTTTTTGTTAAAAACAGAATAGGTAGGCGAGGAGGCGGTGTTATGTTGTATATCAAAGATAATATTGCGAACGTTATAGAAGTAAAGCACTCAATTCCAGAACCGATAGATTCGACTATAGCAGAACTTAAATTAAACGACTTCAAACTTCTTGTTGCGGTTATATATAGGCCCCTAATCAAACAGCTGATACGGACGAAGCGTTATATCGTGAACTAAAGAGAATAATCGGTAGTGAGCAGGCTTTAGTTATGGGTGACTTTAATTGCGCCAACGTGAATTACGATACAATGCAGGGAGACGCGGAAGGTAATCGTTTAGTTAATTTTCTCGAGGATAGCTTTCTTAGTCAAAAGGTTGGGGAACCTACGAGGTTGGACAGTATTTTAGATTTAGTAATAACTACGGATGATAGGCTAATTACTGATCTTCAAGTAATAGAACCGTTAAGCAATAGCGATCACAATATGGTAGAGTTTGTCCTCTCAGTAAGTCACTCGAAACCAACTAACTCGACTAAAATTCCTAACTTCCAGCACGCAGACTTTTGTAAATTTCGAGATAAATTGTCACACGTCAATTGGGAAAATGATGGGGAACTCCAACGCAAAACTAATGTGGGAATCGTTGAAACAGTATTTAGGACTATAAATGAGGAATGTGTACCGTACAAAATTAAGCGTGCGAAAGTAAACAACAAGCCCTTGTGGTTTACTTCTAGAGTAGGAGACATTATAAAGAGTAGAGATAGGGCTTATAGGCAACATAAGTGCGAAAAACAATTTGTTGTTACGAAACAACTACATATCTCTGAGGCGTGAAGCGAAAATTGTAATAAAAAAGTCCAAGCGCGAATTTGAAATCTCCATAGCTCGTGACGTAAGAAAACCCCAAGCGATTCTTTCAATACGTCAATATAGAATCCAGTAAAAGTGTCTTGGTCCATTGAAAAATGTAAACGGAGATCTAGTTTTTGAAAACAAGGAAATGACTACCTTGCTAAACGAATTTTTTACGTCAGTTTTTACTGTAGAAGATATACGAATATCCCTACGGTCATAGACATAATACCTTTTGATAATGCTAATATTTTGGATAATATTGTCGTTGTGAAGCGGGGGTAATGCGCTATATTGATAAAATGAAAACGCGTAAATCACCGGGTCCGGATTCCATATATCCCATACAACTAAAAGAATTAAAAGAAGCATTGTTGTGCCGCTAACAAGATTTTTAATGCGTCTATTTCTGAGGGTGCGTACCAGATAATTTCAAGTTAGCAAACGTAACACCTATCTTTAAGAAAGGCGATAAAGGTGCGGCGGGAAATTATAGGCCAATCAGTTTAACGTCTGTTGTAGGTAAGCTACTGGAATCAATAATTAGGGATCGTATAGTCGAACACTTAGAATTCCATAAGCTAGTTATAAATACGCAGCACGGATTTAGGCGAAACAAATCTTGCTTAACTAATCTTTTAGAATTTTTCCAAAGCGCGGTTGACGTTTACGATAGACATCGGGCGGTTGATGTAGTGTATTTAGATTTTCAAAAAGCGTTTGACACCGTGCCGCACAAAATACTCATTGAAAAAACTAAGGCTCATGGAATCAGGGGTGTAGTAATAATTGGCTAGAAGAGTGGTTGCGAGGTAGGAAACAGAGGGGTCGTTGATGGAGCGGAGTCGTGTTGGGCTAATGTAGCGAGTGGCGTTCCTCAGCGTTCTGTATTGGGCCCCTTGCTTTTTCTTATATATTAACGATTTAGATGTCGGCCTAGTCAGTACAGTTTCAAAGTTTGCGGATGAAACGATGCTCGGGGTAGGGCGATTAATGACGAAGATAGAGGTAAAATTCAGGAAGATCTGAATAAAATCGTTGATTGGTCAGTCACATGGCAAATGAGATTTAACGTGGATAAGTGCAAAATTTGCATATAGGTTCGCGTAACGGTAATTTTGCGTATAGTATGTCAGGGAAAGATTTAACAAGCGTAGAGCAGGAAAAAGATTTAGGAGTTATAGTCACTAGTGATTTAAAAGTAGCGAAACAAAGTACAGCAGCGGTCAATAAGGCGAACAAAGTGTTAGGTTTTATAGCTCGAAATTTTGAGTACAAATCGCGCGATATATAGTTCCACTTTATAAATCATTAGTTAGACCCCATTTGGAGTACGCGGTCCAATTTTGGAATCCGCATATGCGCAAAGATATAGACAAAATCGAAAGAGTTCAAAGACGAGCAACTAAGATGATTCCGTCGCTTAGGTCAAAGTCGTACGAGGATAGGCTTAAGGATTAAAATTGACAAGACTCGAGACTAGGAGGTTAAGGGGTGATCTAATCCAGGTTTTCAAAGTTATGAATGGGTTCGATAACGTAGATAGAGATAGCTTTTTCGAAATTTCTCAATATAATAGGACTAGAAATAACGGGTGTAAGTTGACAAGTAGAAGGTTCGAGACAGTAGTTGCCAAAAACTTTTTTACGCATAGAATAGTAAATAGCTGGAATAGTTTGCCGGTAGAAGTAATTAGTCACGTCTATAAACATGTTTAAAAATCGATTAGACGCATATGTTGATAGATTGGGTATAGTTTAAGGTAGTAAAATTAAGGCTTGTGGGGATAGATCCACAGCTCAACACAAGTGTTGTGGGATATAGGGCAGCGTCTTGGGTTAGGGGATACTCTCTGTCCTTACACACCCCATTTAAAGAGAGTCCTCTGCTGAGCGGTGCCCCCCAAGTACTGTGAGGTATTGAAAAACTCATGATCTTCACTTGCCCAACAAACACCTTTAAATGGGAGACCCAAGATGGGTGCACACACATTTGTACATTACTGTACAGTCTTTACAGCCACACCTACACTTTTCCGCGTAAGTGTATATAGTTGTAAATTTTGACTTGGTCCACAATCGATATGGACCGTGACTTATTTTCGTGACAAGGTACTAGTACTGATGGATACCGTAATGAAATTGACTGGATTCTCTGGATCTCATATATTTGTATGTCGGTTATAAATAGATACAGAGTGTAACATATTTGTGGATAGTAGTCTATTATGACGTGATCCTCTGGATCCAGAGATTCTATCTTTAGTTTTAAATCGATAATTAATTAGTTTTGCTAAATTGGTTTGCCAATGTACACAGTGTACAGGAAGTTGTTACATAAATTTCTTATGTTCTTGTGGTTCGGAACCCACGTAAAATTGTAGGTCCCCTCCGCCACCACAGAGGACATACACAATTAAGAACACAGTTAGGTAGACCAGCCATGAGTGGATCCTAGGGTCTTTGTTGGTCTGAAACATTATAACATTATAACATTATATACAGGGTGGCCCAAAGAAAATGGCACCAATTTTCAGAAGTGATATCTCAATAACCATTGCAGCTAGGGACTTAAAAAAACAACCAAATGAAAGACAATTATTTTCTCTTTAAATACTTATTCTATGGCTTGATGGTTATAAGCCCATGTAATGCCCGAAATTGGCTTCCAAATCAAATATACAAAAAAAAGTTGCGCGTTTATATTTATTCCTTTTATTTTTTCTAATTAATTATCTTCTAATTTACGGTCTTTAAACGAAGTTCTGTGGTTTTAAGTTAAACCTAATTTTCAATAAATGGCTCAATCTGCCCTCCATTATGGTCAACCACAGCCTGTAATCTCGCCCTCCATTTTGAAATTGCCTTTGAGATCGTCACTTGTGAGAGATTTTCCCATGCAGCCTGAATTCGTTCACGAAGAGGTTCACATCACGGATTTTCTGACCATGGTAGACCTCTCTCTCTAAGGCAGACCACACAAAGTAGTCAATGGGGTTTAGATCTGGGCTGCATGGTGGCCTATTATTTGGTTCGATAAAACCAGGACAATTATTATTGATAAATGTTATTGTTTCCTTGGCTGTATGAGATGGGGCTCCATCTTGCATGAACACAAAATCAGTGCTCGTCTCTTGATCTCTGACAACATTGGAGACAAAATGTCATTACAGTAGTAAATTGAGTTAATTTTAACGCCTCGCTGAATAAAAATGATGGATGTTTTGTTCTCAGATGACGCTGCAAGGGAAACCATTATCGAATCTGAAAAGTGTTTTTTTTTCACGCAAAAGTCGTTTTGGGTCAACATGAGTTTTTGTCGCCACTGCTGCACGAACCCGATCATTTTGGTATTTCGTGGTGTTTCGACCGTAAATCGTTTCTCATCAGAAAACCAAATTTTTTTCACAGACTCATTTTACCGAAATCTTCGCAATAGATTTTTACATCGATGAAAACGTCTTTCTTTCACAGGCTCCGATAAAGCAGTAACCTTCACCCTCTTAAATGTTTTCAACCCAAGATCTTTTCGAATTATTCGCTGTACTGATGAACGTGAAATCCCGGTTTCTTTCGCACTTCACGTTCACTTTTACTTGTTCCCGGTTGTTCCTCTTGACTTAAAACCATTTCATTTACTTTTTCAATGTTTCTGGCGTTCTAATACTTTTTGGTCGACCACTTCCCGGACGCCGTTGACTGCTGCCGGTTTCTTTAAGTTTTTGTAAAAAATGTGCCACAGTTCTTTTTTCCAATTTCTATTTGGAAATTCGTAAAGGATTCTGTTTAATGAATATCCCTTTTCTTCACGTAGTGCTTGTATAATGTTCTTATCAGATTCTCTCAATCCCATCTTGAGGGGTCTGGAATAGAAAAATTTCATTTAAAATTAGGATCAAGGAATAAATATAAATGCGCAACTTTTTTTGTATATTGTTTTTGGAAGCCAATTTTGGGCATTATATTGGCTTATAACCATCAAGCCATAGAATAGGTATTTAAAGAGAAAAGAATTATCTTTCATGTGGTTGTTTCCTTAAGTCCCTAGCTGCAATGGTTATTGAGATATCACTTCTCAAATTTGGTGCCATTTTTTTGGGCCACCCTGTATATAAAACATATATATATATATATATATATATATATTATATATATATATATATACACTATATGATCAAAAGTATTCGGACACCCCGGAAAATCCGCATTTTTGCAAATATCACCTTCGCCGAAAGGTATGCTGGGAAAAAGCGTGGCGAAACTATAATGCTGAGGTGTTCTGTTAAGTTATCAGTAACTGTTTTGAAGCCATGCCGCGCGGACGTGAACTCTCCGAGTTCCAACGTGGACTCGTCATCGGATGTTATTTAAGTAACGTTTCTATACGAAACATTGCAGCCAAACGGATATACCAAAGTCGACTGTAGCGGATGTTATCATGAGATGGAAGCACGACGGTGCAACTAACGCGAAAAAACGTTCCGGACGACCAGGCAAACTGACGGAACGTGATAGAAGAAGTCTGGTACGACATGTCAAGAAGTCCCGCACGTCCTCTGCCGCTTCCATCGCTGAGGAGGTAGGAAGAGCATCCGGTACCTCCGTTAGTACTGTAACTATCCGCAGAGAGATGCACAGACTCAGTTATTATGGTAGAGCAGCTGTACACAAGCCACTGATTACAAAAGTTAATGCCACGCGTCGTTTGGCCTGGTGTGTCTCCCGTCGTTCCTGGACCGTGGAGGACTGAAAACTGTTCTTTGGAGCGACGAGTCGCGGTATTCACTCTTCCAGTCTGATGGGCGTGTTTGGGTGTGGCGACAGCCCGGAGAACGGCTTCTTCCTGACTGTGTACTCCAACGGTGAAGTTCGGTGGAGGGTCCATCATGGTAGGGGTTGTTTTTCCTGGCTAGGGCTCGGCCCGTTGGTTGTTATACCCACTACCATGAACCTGACGTTTATCTCGACGTTCTGGACAATTCGGCCCTCCCTACACTGTGGCAATACTACGGAGATGGCCATTGTTTGTTTCAACAGGATCGAGCTCCCTGCCATACTGCAAGGCGTGTGCATGACTGGTTTCGTGAAAATAAGGTGGATTTGTTAGACTGGCCTGCTCAGAGCCCCGATCTCAACCCAATCGAGCACATGTGGGACGAACTGGAGCGACGGATACGAAACCGCACACCACGCCCGGCTTCACTTGCATCTCTTGCATCAGCTCTGCAAGAGGAATGGCGAGCCATTCCTGCACAGACTTACCGAAAACTGGTGGAAAGTATGCCTCGACGTGTTGACGCTGTAATAAAAGCAAAGGGTGGACCTACTGGTTACTAAATGCCATAATAAAACCATTTTTCCCAAAACCATGCGGTGTCCGAATACTTTTGATCATATAGTGTATATATATGTAAAACATATATATTTAAAAAACATTTTATATATATATATATATATATGTGTATATATATATAAAACATATATATATATTCGTGATCAGTCTTTCCTTGTGGACAGACGTGTTTTATCGAGTGTCCAGTGATACCAAGTGAATAAGTGGTTTTCGTTCAAGTGTCTTTAAAAAAATAAAAGTGTTTGGTTCATTCTTAACTAAATTACTTCGTGTTACTAATCATTCATTAACGAATATATTTCATTTATTGAATTTATTCATTACTATATTACTTGACTAAACCAAGGCTATGCCTTGTTTGTTCCCGAATCTTACTACACGAGGTTTCATAAGGTTGAAATTCCCTTGGTTTGCCTTTGTTGTTTTTCAAATCTATCAGAAACGTGTTTCTTAAGGTTCATTTTTCCTTCACACACTACCTGACCTCCAAAAGGGTCACCTACCGTGGGAAAAAAGGATTAAGTCGGTAAACAGCGACCAGATAAGTTTCATTTAATACTTTTTCTTTAACATTTCTTTCGTCGGTAGCTTAATTATATATTCATTTAGCATAAAATTGTGTTACAAGAACCTGTTTCTGCGTTTCAAGAACAATTTTGCGGGTTTTCGCAGGTGACGGCATAATAAGCACGCGGTAGACCTACGTTGTAATTTATTAATTTCCAAACGCTCGTTTTTTTTTTTTTTTTTTAACTAATTAAAAGCATGGCACCCCCGTCAAGTACTTGCAGTCGCTGTGAAGGGAAATTTGCCGCTTACGCGTTTACAATGGCTAATAATAATGAACAGTTAGTTTGCAGGTGGTGCTCAAGCATGGAAGTCCTGAGGAACGAATTAGACCGTGAGAGGGAGGCCAGGGTGAGGCTTTGAAGAAAGCGTGATGCTTCTGACGGCAAAATTGGATTCCCTTGAGACTCCAGTTACGACCCCTCCTGCCTCAGTTTCTACTAATAATATAAATAGTATTAATAGCCCTCTCTCTTCCCTAGTTCCCAACCCTTCGTTCGAGTGCGAAATGGAGCCCCATTGCGAAAAGCAAAGACTTGTCTACCAGTAATAACAAGCAATAAGTTTTCTGTTTTAGGTTTCGAAGATGCTGATGAACCGGAAATACGACTCGTTGGCGATTCCATTGTTCGAGGGCAGCTCGAGGAATTCTGTGGGAGAAACCCTCGTCGTAGGCGCCGTTACTGCTACCCTGGTGCAAGGGTGGAGGATATAACTAATAGTGTTGACCATTTTACAGACGGTACCGCCGAGGACACAACGTATGTTATTCATGTCGGTACTAATAACGTTTTAAATTCTAGATCGGAAGAACTGCTGGCTAGGTACAGGGACTTAATAGAGCGACTAAAGGAGAAAACTAATAAGATTGTCTTAACAGGTATACTTCCTCGAATTATCCAACGTAACGATTTCTACAGCAAGGCGACCTATATTAACAATAACCTAAAGTCTCTTTGCCAACAGGAAGGAGTGCATTATGCGAATTTTTGGAACAGTTTCTACGGCAGGAGGGACTTGTTCCTCGAAGATGGACTTCATCTTAATGACGTAGGAGCTGCGCGTTTAGGAAGACTATTTCATAATACTGTCTCTTCTTTTCAGGCTGCCGTAACTCGAACGGTCCCAGCGTAAATTCTACAAGTTTCCCCTGCGCTCGCGAAGGTGTCGTAATTACAAACAATTTGAAGGTTCTATCCTTAAATGCTCGTAGCCTACGAAATAAAATAAATGAATTTTTTTCTTTAATTGCTTGTAAAGACTATGATTTAATTGCGATAAACGAATCGTGGCTTAGCACTGAAACACGTGACTTTGTAGGGGAGTATCAAATTAAAGGTTATAGACTTTTTGTTAAAAACAGAATAGGTAGGCGAGGAGGCGGTGTTATGTTGTATATCAAAGATAATATTGCGAACGTTATAGAAGTAAAGCACTCAATTCCAGAACCGATAGATTCGACTATAGCAGAACTTAAATTAAACGACTTCAAACTTCTTGTTGCGGTTATATATAGGCCCCCTAATCAAACAGCTGATACGGACGAAGCGTTATATCGTGAACTAAAGAGAATAATCGGTAGTGAGCAGGCTTTAGTTATGGGTGACTTTAATTGCGCCAACGTGAATTACGATACAATGCAGGGAGACGCGGAAGGTAATCGTTTAGTTAATTTTCTCGAGGATAGCTTTCTTAGTCAAAAGGTTGGGGAACCTACGAGGTTGGACAGTATTTTAGATTTAGTAATAACTACGGATGATAGGCTAATTACTGATCTTCAAGTAATAGAACCGTTAAGCAATAGCGATCACAATATGGTAGAGTTTGTCCTCTCAGTAAGTCACTCGAAACCAACTAACTCGACTAAAATTCCTAACTTCCAGCACGCAGACTTTTGTAAATTTCGAGATAAATTGTCACACGTCAATTGGGAAAACGTGATGGGGAACTCCAACGCAAAACTAATGTGGGAATCGTTGAAACAGTATTTAGGACTATAAATGAGGAATGTGTACCGTACAAAATTAAGCGTGCGAAAGTAAACAACAAGCCCTTGTGGTTTACTTCTAGAGTAGGAGACATTATAAAGAGTAGAGATAGGGCTTATAGGCAACATAAGTGCGATAAAAAATTTGTTGTTACGAAACAACTACATATCTCTGAGGCGTGAAGCGAAAAGTGTAATAAAAAAGTCCAAGCGCGAATTTGAAATCTCCATAGCTCGTGACGGTAAAGAAAACCCCAAGCGATTCTTTCAATACGTCAATAATAGAAATCCAGTAAAAAGTGTCTTGGGTCCATTGAAAAATGTAAACGGAGATCTAGTTTTGAAAACAAGGAAATGACTACCTTGCTAAACGAATTTTTTACGTCAGTTTTTACTGTAGAAGATGTAACGAATATCCCTACGGTCATAGACATAATACCTTTTGATAATGCTAATATTTTGGATAATATTGTCGTTGTGAAGCGGGGGTAATGCGCTATATTGATAAAATGAAAACGCGTAAATCACCGGGTCCGGATTCCATATATCCCATACAACTAAAAGAATTAAAAGATAGCATTGTTGTGCCGCTAACAAAGATTTTTAATGCGTCTATTTCTGAGGGGTGCGTACCAGATAATTTCAAGTTAGCAAACGTAACACCTATCTTTAGAAAGGCGATAAAGGTGCGGCGGGAAATTATAGGCCAATCAGTTTAACGTCTGTTGTAGGTAAGCTACTGGAATCAATAATTAGGGATCGTATAGTCGAACACTTAGAATTCATAAGCTAGTTAGAAATACGCAGCACGGATTTAGGCGAAACAAATCTTGCTTAACTAATCTTTTAGAATTTTTCCAAAGCGCGGTTGACGTTTACGATAGACATCGGGCGGTTGATGTAGTGTATTTAGATTTTCAAAAAGCGTTTGACACCGTGCCGCACAAAATACTCATTGAAAAAACTAAGGCTCATGGAATCAGGGGTGTAGTAATAAATTGGCTAGAAGAGTGGTTGCGAGGTAGGAAACAGAGGGCGGTCGTTGATGGAGCGGAGTTCGTGTGGGCTAATGTAGCGAGTGGCGTTCCTCAGGTTCTGTATTGGGCCCCTTGCTTTTTCTTATATATTAACGATTTAGATGTCGGCCTAGTCAGTACAGTTTCAAAGTTTGCGGATGAACGAACGGTGGTGTAGGCGATTAATGACGAAGATAGAGGTAAAATTCAGGAAGATCTGAATAAAATCGTTGATTGGTCAGTCACATGGCAAATGAGATTTAACGTGGATAAGTGAAAATTTTGCATATAGGTTCGCGTAACGGTAATTTTGCGTATAGTATGTCAGGGAAAGATTTAACAAGCGTAGAGCAGGAAAAAGATTTAGGAGTTATAGTCACTAGTGATTTAAAAGTAGCGAAACAAAGTACAGCAGCGGTCAATAAGGCGAACAAAGTGTTAGGTTTTATAGCTCGAAATTTTGAGTACAAATCGCGCGTGATATAGTTCCACTTTATAAATCATTAGTTAGACCCCATTTGGAGTACGCGGTCCAATTTTGGAATCCGCATATGCGCAAAGATATAGACAAAATCGAAAGAGTTCAAAGACGAGCAACTAAGATGATTCCGTCGCTTAGGTCAAAGTCGTACGAGGATAGGCTTAAGGAGTTAAAATTGACAAGACTCGAGACTAGGAGGTTAAGGGGTGATCTAATCCAGGTTTTCAAAGTTATGAATGGGTTCGATAACGTAGATAGAGATAGCTTTTTCGAAATTTCTCAATATAATAGGACTAGAAATAACGGGTGTAAGTTGACAAGTAGAAGGTTCGAGACAGTAGTTGCCAAAAACTTTTTTACGCATAGAATAGTAAATAGCTGGAATAGTTTGCCGGTAGAAGTAATTAGTAGCACGTCTATAAACATGTTTAAAAATCGATTAGACGCATATGTTGATAGATTGGGTATAGTTTAAGGTAGTAAAATTAAGGCTTGTGGGGATAGATCCCACAGCTCAACACAAGTGTTGTGGGATATAGGGAGGCAGCGTCTTGGGTTAGGGGATACTCTCTGTCCTTACACACCCCATTTAAAGAGAGTCCTCTGCTGAGCGGTGCCCCCCATAGTACTGTGAGGTATTGAAAAACTCATGATCTTCACTTGCCCAACAAACACCTTTAAATGGGAGACCCAAGATGGGTGCACACACATTTGTACATTACTGTACAGTCTTTACAGCCACACCTACACTTTTCCGCGTAAGTGTATATAGTTGTAAATTTTGACTTGGTCCACAATCGATATGGACCGTGACTTATTTTTCGTGACAAGGTACTAGTACTGATGGATACCGTAATGAAATTGACTGGATTCTCTGGATCTCATATATTTGTATGTCGGTTATAAATAGATACAGAGTGTAACATATTTGTGGATAGTAGTCTATTATGACGTGATCCTCTGGATCCAGAGATTCTATCTTTAGTTTTAAATCGATAATTAATTAGTTTTGCTAAATTGGTTGTTGCCAATGTACACAGTGTACAGGAAGTTGTTACATAAATTTCTTATGTTCTTGTGGTTCGGAACCCACGTAAAATTGTAGGTCCCCTCCGCCACCACAGAGGACATACACAATTAAGAACACAGTTAGGTAGACCAGCCATGAGTGGATCCTAGGGTCTTTGTTGGTCTGAAACATTATAACATTATAACATTATATACAGGGTGGCCCAAAGAAAATGGCACCAATTTTCAGAAGTGATATCTCAATAACCATTGCAGCTAGGGACTTAAAAAAACAACCAAATGAAAGACAATTATTTTCTCTTTAAATACTTATTCTATGGCTTGATGGTTATAAGCCCATGTAATGCCCGAAATTGGCTTCCAAATCAAATATACAAAAAAAAGTTGCGCGTTTATATTTATTCCTTTTTTTTTCTAATTAATTATCTTCTAATTTACGGTCTTTAAACGAAGTTCTGTGGTTTTAAGTTAAACCTAATTTTCAATAAATGGCTCAATCTGCCCTCCATTATGGTCAACCACAGCCTGTAATCTCGCCCTCCATTTTGAAATTGCCTTTGAGATCGTCACTTGTGAGAGATTTTCCCATGCAGCCTGAATTCGTTCACGAAGATGGTTCACATCACGGATTTTCTGACCATGGTAGACCTCTCTCTCTAAGGCAGACCACACAAAGTAGTCAATGGGGTTTAGATCTGGGCTGCATGGTGGCCTATTATTTGGTTCGATAAAACCAGGACAATTATTATTGATAAATGTTATTGTTTCCTTGGCTGTATGAGATGGGGCTCCATCTTGCATGAACACAAAATCAGTGCTCGTCTCTTTGATCTCTGACAACATTGGAGACAAAATGTCATTACAGTAGTAAATTGAGTTAATTTTAACGCCTCGCTGAATAAAAATGATGGATGTTTTGTTCTCAGATGACGCTGCAAGGGAAACCATTATCGAATCTGAAAAGTGTTTTTTTTTCACGCAAAAGTCGTTTTGGGTCAACATGAGTTTTTGTCGCCACTGCTGCACGAACCCGATCATTTTGGGTATTTCGTGGTGTTTCGACCGTAAATCGTTTCTCATCAGAAAACCAAATTTTTTTCACAGACTCATTTTACCGAAATCTTCGCAATAGATTTTTACATCGATGAAAACGTCTTTCTTTCACAGGCTCCGATAAAGCAGTAACCTTCACCCTCTTAAATGTTTTCAACCCAAGATCTTTTCGAATTATTCGCTGTACTGATGAACGTGAAATCCCGGTTTCTTTCGCAACTTCACGTTCACTTTTACTTGTTCCCGGTTGTTCCTCTTGACTTAAAACCATTTCATTTACTTTTTCAATGTTTTCTGGCGTTCTAATACTTTTTGGTCGACCACTTCCCGGACGCCGTTGACTGCTGCCGGTTTCTTTAAGTTTTTGTAAAAAATGTGCCACAGTTCTTTTTTCCAATTTCTATTTGGAAATTCGTAAAGGATTCTGTTTAATGAATATCCCTTTTCTTCACGTAGTGCTTGTATAATGTTCTTATCAGATTCTCTCAATCCCATCTTGAGGGGTCTGGAATAGAAAAATTTCATTTAAAATTAGGATCAAGGAATAAATATAAATGCGCAACTTTTTTTTGTATATTGTTTTTGGAAGCCAATTTTGGGCATTATATTGGCTTATAACCATCAAGCCATAGAATAGGTATTTAAAGAGAAAAGAATTATCTTTCATGTGGTTGTTTCCTTAAGTCCCTAGCTGCAATGGTTATTGAGATATCACTTCTCAAATTTGGTGCCATTTTTTTTGGGCCACCCTGTATATAAAACAATATATATATATATATATATATATATATATATATATATATATATATATATATATACACTATATGATCAAAAGTATTCGGACACCCCGGAAAATCCGCATTTTTGCAAATATCACCTTCGCCGAAAGGTATGCTGGGAAAAAGCGTGGCGAAACTATAATGCTGAGGTGTTCTGTTAAGTTATCAGTAACTGTTTTGAAGCCATGCCGCGCGGACGTGAACTCTCCGAGTTCCAACGTGGACTCGTCATCGGATGTTATTTAAGTAACGTTTCTATACGAAACATTGCAGCCAAACAGGATATACCAAAGTCGACTGTAGCGGATGTTATCATGAGATGGAAGCACGACGGTGCAACTAACGCGAAAAAACGTTCCGGACGACCAGGCAAACTGACGGAACGTGATAGAAGAAGTCTGGTACGACATGTCAAGAAGTCCCGCACGTCCTCTGCCGCTTCCATCGCTGAGGAGGTAGGAAGAGCATCCGGTACCTCCGTTAGTACTGTAACTATCCGCAGAGAGATGCACAGACTCAGTTATTATGGTAGAGCAGCTGTACACAAGCCACTGATTACAAAAGTTAATGCCACGCGTCGTTTGGCCTGGTGTGTCTCCCGTCGTTCCTGGACCGTGGAGGACTGGAAAACTGTTCTTTGGAGCGACGAGTCGCGGTATTCACTCTTCCAGTCTGATGGGCGTGTTTGGGTGTGGCGACAGCCCGGAGAACGGCTTCTTCCTGACTGTGTACGTCCAACGGTGAAGTTCGGTGGAGGGTCCATCATGGTATGGGGTTGTTTTTCCTGGCTAGGGCTCGGCCCGTTGGTTGTTATACCCACTACCATGAACGCTGACGTTTATCTCGACGTTCTGGACAATTCGGCCCTCCCTACACTGTGGCAATACTACGGAGATGGCCATTGTTTGTTTCAACAGGATCGAGCTCCCTGCCATACTGCAAGGCGTGTGCATGACTGGTTTCGTGAAAATAAGGTGGATTTGTTAGACTGGCCTGCTCAGAGCCCCGATCTCAACCCAATCGAGCACATGTGGGACGAACTGGAGCGACGGATACGAAACCGCACACCACGCCCGGCTTCACTTGCATCTCTTGCATCAGCTCTGCAAGAGGAATGGCGAGCCATTCCTGCACAGACTTACCGAAAACTGGTGGAAAGTATGCCTCGACGTGTTGACGCTGTAATAAAAGCAAAGGGTGGACCTACTGGTTACTAAATGCCATAATAAAACCATTTTTCCCAAAACCATGCGGTGTCCGAATACTTTTGATCATATAGTGTATATATATGTAAAACATATATATTTAAAAAACATTTTATATATATAATATATATAGTGTATATATATAAAACATATATATATTCGTGATCAGTCTTTCCTTGTGGACAGACGTGTTTTATCGAGTGTCCAGTGATACCAAGTGAATAAGTGGTTTTCGTTCAAGTGTCTTTAAAAAAATAAAAGTGTTTGGTTCATTCTTAACTAAATTACTTCGTGTTACTAATCATTCATTAACGAATATATTTCATTTATTGAATTTATTCATTACTATATTACTTGACTAAACCAAGGCTATTGCCTTGTTTGTTCCCGAATCTGCTACTACACGAGGTTTCATAAGGTTGAAATTCCCTTGGTTTGCCTTTGTTGTTTTTCAAATCTATCAGAAACGTGGTTTCTTAAGGTTCAGTTTTCCTTCACACACTACCTGACCTCCAAAAGGGTCACCTACCGTGGGAAAAAAGGGATTAAGTCAGTAAACAGCGACCAGATAAGTTTCATTTAATACATTTTCCTTTAACATTTCTTTCGTCGGTAGCTTAATTATATATTCATTTAGCAAAAAATTGTGTTACAAGAACCTGTTTCTGCGTTTCAAGAACAATTTTGCGGGTTTTCGCAGGTGACGGCATAATAAGCACGCGGTAGACCTACGTTGTAATTTATTAATTTCCAAACGCTCGTTTTTTTTTTTTTTTTTTTAACTAATTAAAAGCATGGCACCCCCGTCAAGTACTTGCAGTCGCTGTGAAGGGAAATTTGCCGCTTACGCGTTTACAGTGGCTAATATTAATGAACAGTTAGTTTGCAGGTGGTGCTCAAGCATGGAAGTCCTGAGGAACGAATTAGACCGTGAGAGGGAGGCCAGGGTGAGGTTTGAAGAAAGCGTGATGCTTATGACGGCAAAATTGGATTCCCTTGAGACTCCAGTTACGACCCCTCCTGCCTCAGTTTCTACTAATAATATAAATAGTATTAATAGCCCTCTCTCTTCCCCTAGTTCCCAACCCTTCGTTCGAGTGCGAAATGGAGCCCCATTTCGAAAAGCAAAGACTTGTCTACCAGTAATAACAAGCAATAAGTTTTCTGTTTTAGGTTTCGAAGATGCTGATGAACCGGAAATACGACTCGTTGGCGATTCCATTGTTCGAGGGCATCTCGAGGAATTCTGTGGGAGAAACCCTCGTCGTAGGGGCCGTTACTGCTACCCTGGTGCAAGGGTGGAGGATATAACTAATAGTGTTGACCATTTTACAGACGGTACCGCCGAGGACACAACGTATGTTATTCATGTCGGTGCTAATAACGTTTTAAATTCTAGATCGGAAGAACTGCTGGCTAGGTACAGGGACTTAATAGAGCGACTAAAGGAGAAAACTAATAAGATTGTCTTAACAGGTATACTTCCTCGAATTATCCAACGTAACGATTTCTACAGCAAGGCGACCTATATTAACAATAACCTAAAGTCTCTTTGCCAACAGGAAGGAGTGCATTATGCGAATTTTTGGAACAGTTTCTACGGCAGGAGGGACTTGTTCCTCGAAGATGGACTTCATCTTAATGACGTAGGAGCTGCGCGTTTAGGAAGACTATTTCATAATACTGTCTCTTCTTTTCAGGCTGCCGTATCTCGAACGGTCCCAGCGTAAATTCTACAAATTTGCCCTGCGCTCGCGAAGGTGTCGTAATTACAAACAATTTGAAGGTACTATCCTTAAATGCTCGTAGCCTACGAAATAAAATAAATGAATTTTTTTCTTTAATTGCTTGTAAAGACTATGATTTAATTGCGATAAACGAATCGTGGCTTAGCACTGAAACACGTGACTTTGTAGGGGAGTATCAAATTAAAGGTTATAGACTTTTTGTTAAAAACAGAATAGGTAGGCGAGGAGGCGGTGTTATGTTGTATATCAAAGATAATATTGCGAACGTTATAGAAGTAAAGCACTCAATTCCAGAACCGATAGATGCAACTTAGCAGAACTTAAATTAAACGACTTCAAACTTCTTGTTGCGGTTATATATAGTCCCCCTAATCAAACAGCTGATATGGACGAAGCGTTATATCGTGAACTAAAGAGAATAATCGGTAGTGAGCAGGCTTTAGTTATGGGTGACTTTAATTGCGCCAACGTGAATTACGATACAATGCAGGGAGACGCGGAAGGTAATCGTTTAGTTAATTTTCTCGAGGATAGCTTTCTTAGTCAAAAGGTTGGGGAACCTACGAGGTTGGACAGTATTTTAGATTTAGTAATAACTACGGATGATAGGCTAATTATTGATCTTCAAGTAATAGAACCGTTAAGCAATAGCGATCACAATATGGTAGAGTTTGTCCTCTCAGTAAGTCACTCGAAACCAACTAACTCGACTAAAATTCCTAACTTCCAGCACGCAGACTTTTGTAAATTTCGAGATAAATTGTCACACGTCAATTGGGAAAACGTGATGGGGAACTCCAACGTAAAACTATTGTGGGAATCGTTTGAAACAGTATTTAGGACTATAAATGAGGAATGTGTACCGTACAAAATTAAGCGTGCGAAAGTAAACAACAAGCCCTTGTGGTTTACTTATAGAGTAGGAAACATTATAAAGAGTAGAGATAGTGCTTATAGGCAACATAAGTGCGATAAAAATAATTTGTTGTTACGAAACAACTTCATATCTCTGAGGGGTGAAGCGAAAAGTGTAATAAAAACGTCCAAGCGCGAATTTGAAATCTCCGTAGTTCGTGACGGTAAAGAAAACCCCAAGCGATTCTTTCAATACGTGAATAATAGAAATCCAGTAAAAAGTGTCTTGGGTCCATTGAAAAATGTAAACGGAGATCTAGTTTCTGAAAACAAGGAAATGGCTACCTTGCTAAACGAATTTTTTGCGTCAGTTTTTACTATGGAAGATGTAACGAATATCCCTACGGTCATAGACATAATACCTTTTGATAATGGTAATATTTTGGATAATATTGTCGTTAGTGAAGGGGAGGTAATGCGCTATATTGATAAAATGAAAACGCGTAAATCACCGGGTCCGGATTCCATATATCCCATACAACTAAAACAATTAAAAGATAGCATTGTTGTGCCGCTAACAAAGATTTTTAATGCGTCTAATTCTGAGGGGTGCGTACCAGATAATTTCAAGTTAGCAAACGTAACACCTATCTTTACGAAAGGCGATAAAGGTGCGGCGGGAAATTATAGGCCAATCAGTTTAACGTCTGTTGTAGGTAAGCTACTGGAATCAATAATTAGGGATCGTATAGTCGAACACTTAGAATTTCATAAGCGAGTTAGAAATACGCAGTACGGATTTAGGCGAAACAAATCTTGCTTAACTAATCTTTTAGAATTTTTCCAAAGCGTGGTTGACGTTTACGATAGACATCGGGCGGTTGATGTAGTGTATTTAGATTTTCAAAAAGCGTTTGACACCGTGCCGCACAAAAGACTCATTGAAAAAACTAAGGCTCATGGAATCAGGGGTGTAGTAATAAATTGGCTAGAAGAGTGGTTGCGAGGTAGGAAACAGAGGGTGGTCGTTGATGGAGCAGAGTTGTGTTGGGCTAATGTAGCGAGTGGCGTTCCTCAGGGTTCTGTATTGGGCCCCTTGCTTTTTCTTATATATATTAACGATTTAGATGTCGGCCTAGTCAGTACAGTTTCAAAGTTTGCGGATGACACGAAGCTGGGTGGTAGTGCGATTAATGACGAAGATAGAGTTAAAATTCAGGAAGATCTGAATAAAATCGTTGATTGGTCAGTCACATGGCAAATAAGATTTAACGTTGATAAGTGGAAAATTTTGCATATAGGTTCGCGTAACGGTAATTTTGCGTATAGTATGTCAGGGAAAGATTTAACAAGCGTAGAGCAGGAAAAAGATTTAGGAGTTATAGTCACTGGTGATTTAAAAGTAGCGAAACAAAGTACAGCAGCGGTCAATAAGGCGAACAAAGTGTTAGGTTTTATAGCTCGAAATTTTGAGGACAAATCGCGCGGTGATATAGTTCCACTTTATAAATCATTAGTTAGACCCCATTTGGAGTACGCGGTCCAATTTTGGAATCCGCATATGCGCAAAGATATGGACAAAATCGAAAGAGTTCAAAGACGAGCAACTAAGATGATTCCGTCGCTTAGGTCAAAGTCGTACGAGGATAGGCTTAAGGAGTTAAAATTGACAAGACTCGAGACTAGGAGGTTAAGGGGTGATCTAATCCAGGTTTTCAAAGTTATGAATGGGTTCGATAACGTAGATAGAGATAGCTTTTTCGAAATTTCTCAATATAATAGGACTAGAAATAACGGGTGTAAGTTGACAAGTACAAGGTTCGAGACAGTAGTTGCCAAAACTTTTTACGCATAGAATAGTAAATAGCTGGAATAGTTTGCCGGTAGAAGTAATTAGTAGCACGTCTATAAACATGTTTAAAAATCGATTAGACGCATATGTTGATAGATTGGGTATAGTTTAAGGTAGTAAAATTAAGGCTTGTGGGATAGATCCCACAGCTCAACACAAGTGTTGTGGGATATAGGGAGGCAGCGTCTTGGGTTAGGGGATACTCTCTGCCCTTACACACCCCATTTAAAGAGAGTCCTCTGCTGAGCGGTGCCCCCATAGTACTGTGAGGTATTGAAAAACTCATGATCTTCACTTGCCCAACAAACACCTTTAAATGGGAGACCCAAGATGGGTGCACACACATTTCTACATTACTGTACAGTCTTTACAGCCACACCTACACTTTTCCGCGTAAGTGTATATAGTTGTAAATTTTGACTTGGTCCACAATCGATATGGACCGTGACTTATTTTTCGTGACAAGGTACTAGTACTGATGGATACCGTAATGAAATTGACTGGATTCTCTGGATCTCATATATTTGTATGTCGGTTATAAATAGATACAGAGTGTAACATATTTGTGGATAGTAGTCTATTATGACGTGATCCTCTGGATCCAGAGATTCTATCTTTAGTTTTAAATCGATAATTAATTAGTTTTGCTAAATTGATTGTTGCCAATGTACACAGTGTACAGGAAGTTGTTACATAAATTTCTTATGTTCTTGTGGTTCGGAACCCACGTAAAATTGTAGGTCCCCTCCGCCACCACGGAGGACATACACAATTAAGAACACAGTTAGGTAGACCAGCCATGAGTGGATCCTAGGGTCTTTGTTGGTCTGAAACATTATAACATTATAACATTATATATATAAAACATATATATATATAATATATATATAATATTATATATATATATATATATGTAAAACATATATATTTAAAAAACTTTATTTATATATATATATATATAATATTATATATATATATATATATATATATATAACATAACATTATATATTCGTGATCAGTGTTTCCTTGTGGACAGACGTGTTTTATCGAGTTTCCAGTGATACCAAGTGAATAAGTGTTTTCTTTCAAGTGTCTTTAAAAAATAAAAGTGTTTGGTGCATTCTTATCTAAATTACTTCGTGTTACTAATCATTCATTAACGAATATATTTAATTTATTGAATTTATTCATTACTATATTACTTGACTAAACCAAGGCTATTGCCTTGTTTGTTCCCGAATCTGCTACTACACGAGGTTTCATAAGGTTGAAATTCCCTTGGTTTGCCTTTGTTGTTTTTCAAATCTATCAGAAACGTGGTTTCTTAAGGTTCAGTTTTCCTTCATACACTACCTGACCTCCAAAAGGGTCACCTACCGTGGGAAAAAAGGGATTAAGTCAGTAAACAGCGACCAGATAAGTTTCATTTAATACTTTTTCTTTAACATTTCTTTCGTCGGTAGCTTAATTATATATTCATTTAGCAAAAAATTGTGTTACAAGAACCTGTTTCTGCGTTTCAAGAACAATTTTGCGGGTTTTCGCAGGTGACGGCATAATAAGCACGCAGTAGACCTACGTTGTAATTTATTAATTTCCAAACGTTCGTTTTTTTTTTTTTTTTTAACTAATTAAAAGCATGGCACCCCCGTCAAGTACTTGCAGTCGCTGTGAAGGGAAATTTGCCGTTTACGCGTTTACAGTGGCTAATATTAATGAACAGTTAGTTTCCAGGTGGTGCTCAAGCATGGAAGTCCTGAGGAACGAATTAGACCGTGAGCGGGAGGCCAGGGTGAGGTTTGAAGAAAGCGTGATGCTTATGACGGCAAAATTGGATTCCCTTGAGACTCCAGTTACGACCCCTCCTGCCTCAGTTTCTACTAATAATATAAATAGTATTAATAGCCCTCTCTCTCTTCCGCTAGTTCCCAACCCTTTGTTCGAGTGCGAAATGGAGCCCCATTGCGAAAAGCAAAGACTTGTCTACCAGTAATAACAAGCAATAAGTTTTCTGTTTTAGGTTTCGAAGATGCTGATGAACCGGAAATACGACTCGTTGGCGATTCCATTGTTCGAGGGCAGCTCGAGGAATTCTGTGGGAGAAACCCTCGTCGTAGGCGCCGTTACTGCTACCCTGGTGCAAGGGTGGAGGATATAACTAATAGTGTTGAGCATTTTACAGACGGTACCGCCAAGGACACAACGTATGTTATTCATGTCGGTGCTAATAACGATTTAAATTCTAGATCGGAAGAACTGCTGGCTAGGTACAGGGACTTAATAGAGCGACTAAAGGAGAAAACTAATAAGATTGTCTTAACAGGTATACTTCCTCGAATTATCCAACGTAACGATTTCTACAGCAAGGCGACTTATATTAACAATAACCTAAAGTCTCTTTGCAAAGAGGAAGGAGTGCATTATGCATTATGCGAATTTTTGGAACAGTTTCTACGGCAGGAGGGACTTGTTCCTTGAAGATGGACTTCATCTTAATGACGTAGGAGCTGCGTGTTTAGGAAGACTATTTCATAATACTGTCTCTTCTTTTCAGGCTGCCGTAACTCGAACGGTCCAGCGTAAATTCTACAAGTTTCCCCTGCGCTCGCGAAGGTGTCGTAATTGCAAGCAATTTGAAGGTTCTATCCTTAAATGCTCGTAGCCTACGAAATAAAATAAATGAATTTTTTTCTTTAATTGCTTGTAAAGACTATGATTTAATTGCGATAAACGAATCGTGGCTTAGCACTGAAACACGTGACTTTGTAGGGGAGTATCAAATTAAAGGTTATAGACTTTTTGTTAAAAACAGAATAGGTAGGCGAGGAGGCGGTGTTATTTTGTATATCAAAGATAATATTGCGAACGTTATAGAAGTAAAGCACTCAATTCCAGAACCGATAGATTCGACTATAGCAGAACTTAAATTAAACGACTTGAAACTTCTTGTTGCGGTTATATATAGTCCCCCTAATCAAACAGTTGATACGGACGAAGCGTTATATCGTGGACTAAAGAGAACAATCGGTAGTGAGCAGGCTTTAGTTATGGGTGACTTTAATTGCGCCAACGTGAATTAGGATACAATGGATGGAGACGCGGAAGGTAATCGTTTAGTTAATTTTCTCGAGGATAGCTTTCTTAGTCAAAAGGTTGGGGAACCTACGAGGTTGGACCGTATTTTAGATTTAGTAATAACTACGGATGATAGGCTAATTACTGATCTTCAAGTAATAGAACCGTTAAGCAATTGCGATCACAATATGGTACAGTTTGTCCTGTCAGTAAGTCACTCGAAAACAACTAACTCGACTAAAATTCCTAACTTCCAGCACGCAGACTTTTGTAAATTTCGAGATAAATTGTCACACGTCAATTGGGAAAACTTGATGGGGAACTCCAACGCAAAACTAATGTGGGAATCGTTTGAAACAGTATTTCGGACTATAAATGAGGAATGTGTACCGTACAAAATTAAGCGTGCGAAAGTAAACAACAAGCCCTTGTGGTTTACTTCTAGAGTAGGAGACATTATAAAGAGTAGAGATAGGGCTTATAGGCAACATAAGTGCGATAAAAACAATTTGTTGTTACGAAACAACTACATATCCTTGAGGCGTGAAGCGAAAATTGTAATAAAAAAGTCCAAGCGCGAATTTGAAATCTCCATAGCTCGTGACGGTAAAGAAAACCCCAAGCGATTCTTTCAATACGTCAATAATAGAAATCCAGTAAAAAGTGTCTTGGGTCCATTGAAAATGTAAACGGAGATCTAGTTTTTGAAAACAAGGAAATGACTACCTTGCTAAACGAATTTTTTACGTCAGTTTTTTACTGTAGAAGATATAACGAATATCCCTACGGTCATAGACATAATACCTTTTGATAATGCTAATATTTTGGATAATATTGTCGTTAGTGAAGGGGGTAATGCGCTATATTGATAAAATGAAAACGCGTAAATCACCGGGTCCGGATTCCATATATCCCATACAACTAAAAGAATTAAAAGAGAGCATGTTGTGCCGCTAACAAAGATTTTTAATGCGTCTATTTCTGAGGGGTGCGTACCAGATAATTTCAAGTTAGCAAACGTAACACCTATCTTTAAGAAAGGCGATAAAGGTGCGGCGGGAAATTATAGGCCAATCAGTTTAACGTCTGTTGTAGGTAAGCTACTGGAATCAATAATTAGGGATCGTATAGTCGAACACTTAGAATTCCATAAGCTAGTTAGAAATACGCAGCACGGATTTAGGCGAAACAAATCTTGCTTAACTAATCTTTTAGAATTTTTCCAAAGCGCGGTTGACGTTTACGATAGACATCGGGCGGTTGATGTAGTGTATTTAGATTTTCAAAAAGCGTTTGACACCGTGCCGCACAAAAGACTCATTGAAAAAACTAAGGCTCATGGAATCAAGGGTGTAGTAATAAATTGGCTAGAAGAGTGGTTGCGAGGTAGGAAACAGAGGGTGGTCGTTGATGGAGCGGAGTCGTGTTGGGCTAATGTAGCGAGTGGCGTTCCTCAGCGTTCTGTATTGGGCCCCTTGCTTTTTCTTATATATATTAACGATTTAGATGTCGGCCTAGTCAGTACAGTTTCAAAGTTTGCGGATGAAACGATGCTCGGTGGTAGGGCGATTAATGACGAAGATAGAGGTAAAATTCAGGAAGATCTGAATAAAATCGTTGATTGGTCAGTCACATGGCAAATGAGATTTAACGTGGATAAGTGCAAAATTTTGCATATAGGTTCGCGTAACGGTAATTTTGCGTATAGTATGTCAGGGAAAGATTTAACAAGCGTAGAGCAGGAAAAAGATTTAGGAGTTATAGTCACTAGTGATTTAAAAGTAGCGAAACAAAGTGCAGCAGCGTTCAATAAGGCGAACAAAGTGTTAGGTTTTATAGCTCGAAATTTTGAGTACAAATCGCGCGATATTATAGTTCCACTTTATAAATCATTAGTTAGACCCCATTTGGAGTACGCGGTCCAATTTTGGAATCCGCATATGCGCAAAGATATAGACAAAATCGAAAGAGTTCAAAGACGAGCAACTAAGATGATTCCGTCGCTTAGGTCAAAGTCGTACGAGGATAGGCTTAAGGAGTTAAAATTGACAAGACTCGAGACTAGGAGGTTAAGGGGTGATCTAATCCAGGTTTTCAAAATTATGAATGGGTTCGATAACGTAGATAGAGATAGCTTTTTCGAAATTTCTCAATAATAGGACTAGAAATAACGGGTGTAAGTTGACAAGTAGAAGGTTCGAGACAGTAGTTGCCAAAAACTTTTTTACGCATAGAATAGTAAATAGCTGGAATAGTTTGCCGGTAGAAGTAATTAGTAGCACTTCTATAAACATGTTTATAAATCGATTAGACGCATATGTTGATAGATAGGGTATAGTTTAAGGAGTAAAATTAAGGCTTGTGGGGATAGATCCCACAGCTCAACACAAGTGTTGTGGGATATAGGGAGGCAGCGTCTTGGGTTAGGGGATACTCTCTGTCCTTACACACCCCATTTAAAGAGATTCCTCTGTTGAGCGGTGCCCCCCATAGTACTGTGAGGTATTGAAAAACTCATGATCTTCACTTGCCCAACAAACACCTTTAAATGGGAGACCCAAGATGGGTGCACACACATTTCTATATTACTGTACAGTCTTTACAGCCACAGCTACACTTTTCCGCGTAAGTGTATATAGTTGTAAATTTTGACTTGGTCCACAATCGATATGGACCGTGACTTATTTTTCGTGACAAGGTACTAGTACTGATGGATACCGTAATGAAATTCACTGGATTATCTGGATCTCATATATTTGTATGTCGGTTATAAATAGATACAGAGTGTAACATATTTGTGGATAGTAGTCTATTATGACGTGATCCTCTGGATCCAGAGATTCTATCTTTAGTTTTAAATCGATAATTAATTAGTTTTGCTAAATTGGTTGTTGCCAATGTACACAGTGTACAGGAAGTTGTTACATAAATTTCTTATGTTCTTGTGGTTCGGAAAACACGTAAAATTGTAGGTCCCCTCCGCCACCACGGAGGACATACACAATTAAGAACACAGTTAGGTAGACCAGCCATGAGTGGATCCTAGGGTCTTTGTTGGTCTGAAACATTATAACATTATAACATTATATACAGGGTGGCCCAAAGAAAATGGCACCAATTTTCAGAAGTGATATCTCAATAACCATTGCAGCTAGGGACTTAAAAAAACAACCAAATGAAAGACAATTATTTTCTCTTTAAATACTTATTCTATGGCTTGATGGTTATAAGCCCATGTAATGCCCAAAATTGGCTTCCAAATCAAATATACCAAAAAAAGTTGCGCGTTTATATTTATTCCTTTTATTTTTTTCTAATTAATTATCTTCTAATTTACGGTCTTTAAACGAAGTTCTGTGGTTTTAAGTTAAACCTAATTTTCAATAAATGGCTCAATCTGCCCTCCATTATGTTCAACCACAGCCTGTAATCTCGCCCTCCATTTTGAAATTGCCTTTGAGATCGTCACTTGTGAGAGATTTTCCCATGCAGCCTGAATTTGTTCACGAAGATGGTTCACATCACGGATTTTCTGACCATGGTAGACCTCTCTCTCTAAGGCAGACCACACAAAGTAGTCAATGGGGTTTAGATCTGGGCTGCATGGTGGCCTATTATTTGGTTCGATAAAACCAGGACAATTATTATTGATAAATGTTATTGTTCCTTGGCTGTATGAGATGGGGCTCCATCTTGCATGAACACAAAATCAGTGCTCGTCTCCTTGATCTCTGACAACATTGGAGACAAAATGTCATTACAGTAGTAAATTGAGTTAATTTTAACGCCTCGCTGAATAAAAATGATGGATGTTTTGTTCTCAGATGACGCTGAAGGGAAACCATTATCGAATCTGAAAAGTGTTTTTTTTTCACGCAAAAGTCGTTTTGGGTCAACATGAGTTTTTGTCGCCACTGCTGCACGAACCCGATCATTTTGGGTATTTCGTGGTGTTTCGACCGTAAATCGTTTCTCATCAGAAAACCAAATTTTTTTCAGACTCATTTTACCGAAATCTTCGCAATAGATTTTTACATCGATGAAAACGTCTTTCTTTCACAGGCTCCGATAAAGCAGTAACCTTCACCCTCTTAAATGTTTTCAACCCAAGATCTTTTCGAATTATTCGCTGTACTGATGAACGTGAAATCCCGGTTTCTTCCGCAACTTCACATTCACTTTTACTTGTTCCCGGTTGTTCCTCTTGACTTAAAACCATTTAATTTACTTTTTCAATGTTTTCTGGCGTTCTAATACTTTTTGGTCGACCACTTCCCGGACGCCGTTGACTGCTGCCGGTTTCTTTAAGTTTTTGTAAAAAATGTGCCACAGCTCTTTTTTTCCAATTTCTATTTGGAAATTCGTAAAGGATTCTGTTTAATGAATATCCCTTTTCTTCACGTAGTGCTTGTATAATGTTCTTATCAGATTCTCTCAATCCCATCTTGAGGGGTCTGGAATAGAAAAATTTCATTTAAAATTAGGATCAAGGAATAAATATAAATGCGCAACTTTTTTTTGTATATTGTTTTTGGAAGCCAATTTTGGGCATTATATTGGCTTATAACCATCAAGCCATAGAATAGGTATTTAAAGAGAAAAGAATTATCTTTCATGTGGTTGTTTCCTTAAGTCCCTAGCTGCAATGGTTATTGAGATATCACTTCTCAAAATTGGTGCCATTTTTTTTGGGCCACCCTGTATATAAAACATATATAATATATATATATATATATATATATATATGTAAAACATATATTTAAAAAACATATATATATATATATATATATATATATATATATATATATATATATATATATATATATATATATATATATATATAAAACATATATATATATTCGTGATCAGTCTTTCCTTGTGGACAGACGTGTTTTATCGAGTGTCCAGTGATACCAAGTGAATAAGTGGTTTTCGTTCAAGTGTCTTTAAAAAAATAAAAGTGTTTGGTTCATTCTTAACTAAATTACTTCGTGTTACTAATCATTCATTAACGAATATATTTCATTTATTGAATTTATTCATTACTATATTACTTGACTAAACCAAGGCTATTGCCTTGTTTGTTCCCGAATCTGCTACTACACGAGGTTTCATAAGGTTGAAATTCCCTTGGTTTGCCTTTGTTGTTTTTCAAATCTATCAGAAACGTGGTTTCTTAAGGTTCAGTTTTCCTTCACACACTACCTGACCTCCAAAAGGGTCACCTACCGTGGGAAAAAAGGGATTAAGTCAGTAAACAGCGACCAGATAAGTTTCATTTAATACTTTTCCTTTAACATTTCTTTCGTCGGTAGCTTAATTATATATTCATTTAGCAAAAAATTGTGTTACAAGAACATGTTTCTGCGTTTCAAGAACAATTTTGCTGGTTTTCGCAGGTGACGGCATAATAAACACGCGGTAGACCTACGTTGTAATTTATTAATTTCCAAACGCTCGTTTTTTTTTTTTTTTTTTTTAACTAATTAAAAGCATGGCACCCCCGTCAAGTACTTGCAGTCGCTGTGAAGGGAAATTTGCCGCTTACGCGTTTACAGTGGCTAATATTAATGAACAGTTAGTTTGCAGGTGGTGCTCAAGCATGGAAGTCCTGAGGAACGAATTAGACCGTGAGAGGGAGGCCAGGGTGAGGTTTGAAGAAAGCGTGATGCTTATGACGGCAAAATTGGATTCCCTTGAGACTCCAGTTACGACCCCTCCTGCCTCAGTTTCTACTAATAATATAAATAGTATTAATAGCCCTCTCTCTTCCCCAAGTTCCCAACCCTTCGTTCGAGTGCGAAATGGAGCCCCATTGCGAAAAGCAAAGACTTGTCTACCAGTAATAACAAGCAATAAGTTTTCTGTTTTAGGTTTCGAAGATGCTGATGAACCGGAAATACGACTCGTTGGCGATTCCATTGTTCGAGGGCATCTCGAGGAATTCTGTGGGAGAAACCCTCGTCGTAGGCGCCGTTACTACTACCCTGGTGCAAGGGTGGAGGATATAACTAATAGTGTTGACCATTTTACAGACGGTACCGCCGAGGACACAACGTATGTTATTCATGTCGGTGCTAATAACGTTTTAAATTCTAGATCGGAAGAACTGCTGGCTAGGTACAGGGACTTAATAGAGCGACTAAAGGAGAAAACTAATAAGATTGTCTTAACAGGTATACTTCTTCGAATTATCCAACGTAACGATTTCTACAGCAAGGCGACCTATATTAACAATAACCTAAAGTCTCTTTGCCAACAGGAAGGAGTGCATTATGCGAATTTTTGGAACAGTTTCTACGGCAGGAGGGACTTGTTCCTCGAAGATGGACTTCATCTTAATGACGTAGGAGCTGCGCGTTTAGGAAGACTTTTTCATAATACTGTCTCTTCTTTTCAGGCTGCCGTATCTCGAACGGTCCCAGCGTAAATTCTACAAATTTGCCCTGCGCTCGCGAAGGTGTCGTAATTACAAACAATTTGAAGGTACTATCCTTAAATGCTCGAAGCCTACGAAATAAAATAAATGAATTTTTTTCTTTAATTGCTTGTAAAGACTATGATTTAATTGCGATAAACGAATCGTGGCTTAGCACTGAAACACGTGACTTTGTAGGGGAGTATCAAATTAAAGGTTATAGACTTTTTGTTAAAAACAGAATAGGTAGGCGAGGAGGCGGTGTTATGTTGTATATCAAAGATAATATTGCGAACGTTATAGAAGTAAAGCACTCAATTCCAGAACAGATAGATGCAACTTAGCAGAACTTAAATTAAACGACT
>JAJOZX010003561.1:187500-217500 GCA_023014485.1 Bathynomus jamesi | reverse complement strand
ACTTTAACTAACACTCACCTTTATCTTTCAGGTGCCATCATGGAGCAGTGGACGTTAGAACACCGCATGTTCGCGTATGATCATTTTGTTAGGAGTGGCGAGTCAGTGGACAGCAGTTCAGCGTGCGTTTCGCCGCAGATTCAACATCATCGAAATGACTCTGTTCCCGCTCGTGACACAATCTACGTTGGGTTAACAATCTTCGAAACAGGAGGCTCAATAATGAAAACAAAACCGAAGGGGCCGCAACGCACTGTGCGTACTCCAGAGAACGTTGAAAGGGTCAGACAAGCGATGTTGCAAAGCCCAGGCCGCTCTGCTCGGAGACATTCAGCTGCACTCGGAATCAGCAATCGTACTGTTAGACGGATTTTGCATGAAGAATTACATTTTCACCCATACAAGTTAGCGATGGTGCAGGAATTGAATGTAAAACGATTGCCCCGAACGACTGAATTTTGCACAGGAAATGCTTGCACTTTATGAGCAGAATGAAAACATGATGGTGGTAATGAGTGATGAAGCCCATTTCCACCTTAATGGGGCCGTCAACAATCAAAACTGTCGGTATTGGGCTGCTGAAAATCCGCGACAACTCCATGAAAAAACCGCTGCATAGCCCTAAGGTTACAGTTTGGTGCGCGGTGGGAAAGTTTGGCGTCATCGGTCCCTATTTCTTCGAACAAAATGGGGTTACCGTTACCATAACATCTGGGCGTTACATTGAGATGGTGAACACCTTTTTCATCCCTGAGTTACGAAGAAGGCGTATTGCTCGTCGACATTTGTGGTTTCAGCAAGATGGGGCCACGCCACACACCGCCAGAGCGTCAATGGCTGTTCTTCGCCCCTGTTTCCCAACCATCTCATTTCGAGATTTGGTGACATTGCATGGCCCCCTCGGTCCCCTGACTTGTCACATGTGACTTCTTTCTATGGGGTACCTCAAGTCACGTGTCTACGAGGACAAGCCCCGTACATTAGATGCATTGAGGAAGCGATCCGTCAACAAATCATCCAAATCAACAGAGACCTGCTGGGAAGAGTGGAGGCCAATTTCGTAAACGCCTTCAACAATGCGTCGACGGCCAAGGACATCATATGCCAGATATAATTTTCGGTACATGATTATTAGACATGAAATGCTATGTTCTTACGAATGTTGTTCTACCAATATATTTCTTTACAAAAATAAAATATCATTTTCCTGATTATTCCAAAAAACACTTGGTTCCGTGCCCCACCCTGTATATATATTATATAATATATAATATATATAGATATATATATATATATATATATATACGTATATATATATATGTTTTATATATATAATATATGTATATATATATATGTATATATATATATATATCTATATATATATATTTTTAATATATATATATATATATATATATATATATATGTTAACCCCTCCGTCTATGGTCCTGGGGTGGTTCGGAGTCGACGGGGGTTCTGGTTAGGAGGCAGCAACGGATATTTCTTCTATAACACTCTAATTCTTTTCCGCCGGTCAAATGGTGGGTCGCCACTCTGTTAAACTCTTGGCTACAGACTCGCCAGACTGTTATGCCAATATTTTCTATGTGCTTGGGTCGTCAGTTATTAATTCTTCTCTTTTTATAATACTCTGATACTTTCTCTGATACTAAAATTATCGACTTTTCTTTTATAACTTATCGATTTAACTGACTAAGTTCTTCTGAAGAGAGCACGGCTCGAAGGGGAAAATAAAAAGTTTCTCTTACTGAATTTACAGGGGTAGAGGTTCGACCTCTTTCGGCCATGGCTCAGGCCGGAATCTAAAAAGTTAAGGAGGCAAGGGGCCTTTGCCCCCTCCTCGCAGCGAGGATGCTAACAAGGGAGGTTCGTAGCAGTGACCAAAGCCGAGAGCCGTAATGAAGTGCTATTCATTTTACAAATACATGTATAATATAAACCTAAATGTTGGGGGAAGACAGTTGAAGGTTAAGTTTCGCCCTTTTAAACACATGATCAGATGTTTGAAAAATTCCAAAAAAAAAAAAAAAAAAAAAACTAATCGTATATATTTGCCGAATCTTCATTTCTGAAGGCGATATCATTTCATAGTAGTACATAAGTACAATTTAAGTACACGACTGAGTATGTATTAATTTTGGTTCATTACAATTACGATTACAATTACCAGTTAATTCATATTCACTTATTATTGTTTAATTACACTTCTATTAAAGTACATTCTTACATTATATATTAAATCATTACATTTAATTACAGTTTCATTGAAGTACATTACGTTGTTTACCATTCTTACAGTGTTTTTATATATTTATATATGGTTATAATATATGGTTATAATATAAGGTTATAATATATGGTTATAATATATGGTTATTAGTACAACACAAGTACATGAGACATGACACACATAATATAACATAACGCATGATAATGTTATAAATTCGAATCAGAGCGAAAGGAGATATTTATCTTAGAAGCGTTCGATTTTGCGATAGTTAGCGGAATTTGATAACTTAACTAAGCATTTTCGAGTTCAATGCGGGAGGTGATATAATTAAAAATAAAAATGAAAAAAATAATACGAGAACGTATTTTTGCGTTTTCGAACGAATCCATGAAGTTTTGCGTTTCATAGATTGACACGAGTAAAAATGAATATTTAATAAAATTTATATAGGATAATGATCAAGGGAAATTAATGACGGGAAAATGTGACGTATGGATGAATATGGTTGAATAATAATATTTGTACTACATAACACCACAACATTATTTCTAAAGAATTTACCATACATTGAATACGGAAGATGTCCAAATACTAAGCACATGATTCAGTGTACAAGGTATGGGAAACGTAGAGAGAATTAAGTTATTTTATGACGTCATAGTGTATAAGTCATTATTAGAAAAGATGAATTAGGAAAATACAGTAATGAATAAAGAAGTACAAATCGAAATTCTATCCAAAACTCGCTTAGGCGATTTTGGTTTCTTATGTAAAAATGAACATTCAAACATAAAAACTATAAGAACATAAGTACTGCAGGAAGATAATGAATCCATATAATGATGGTATAGGAATTGTTCATTGTTCATTTTTACAGTGCTCCCCCTTTTTAAATAATATTAACACAATAATATAATACAGTTAATACAATACAATACAATTGAGAAAATAACATCGTAACTAATTCAAGTTAGATGACGAATTTTTCTTTTTACAATACAAATTTTATACAGAACGAGTTCGGGTGGTTGAGTACAATGCAGAGTATCAGATCTTTAAAATGACACTTGCTTATAAAATATAAAAAAATTCAAAGATTAATACTTTAATTTAGACAAACAATTAAGTTAGACAAAGAATGATAATGTTAAATTTTTAGCAAAATTTTATTTTCCTGTGGGGAAAATTACATTCATAATGAATAGGTAAAAGGGAAAAATATAAATTTTAAAGTTCATGGATTTTTCAAGGTTACCATGATAGTACAATTGATAAACTAATTTTATTGACTATTGTAGGTAAAAAATCGAATTACGTAGTGGATGATGTATAGACCTGTGGTCTAGTGTGTATTTGTGTATTAGGTACAAAGTGTGTATCTTATAATTCTGAGGGACAGATTAGCTGAGAGGATTGTTCAATTAACTGAATAAATGCATGAGCAAGATATATTAGAAAGCAAAAATGATTAAGACTAAATAACATAGTTAGCACTTACACGCAATGAAATAGTGTATTGTGATATCCAATGATTTTAGCATAAGGTTTGTATATATAGTGTGCATACATGCATTTTTATTGACTGTAGGTACAAATCGAATTACGTAGTGGATGATGTATAGACCTGTGGTCAAATGTGTATTTATGTTTATTGGGTACAGATTGTAGTGGTTGGTGATACGTTCAAAAGGAGAAAGGGGATTTATAGTTGAATAGTTGAAGTTATACGTCAGTGTGCAGATGTATCTATAAATATTGGTAAGAAGCATCTGTAGATGAGTGAGTCGGTACAATAGTATGTAGAATTTGAGAGTAATTTGTTCATCCCGTGAAGAACTAGATCATTAGGGGTCATTGGTGGATTAGGATTATATATATATATATATATATATATATATATATATATATATATATATATACACTTTAAGGAACAGATAAAATAACTTAATAAATGCATGAGCGAGAATTTATATATAGTAAGCAATAATTATGATGTATTATGATGATGATGTTTGCATACGAGTTTTAATGCAGAAGTGACTGGAGGGACGGAACGTAAATGAATTCGAATATGTGTCAAAAGTAATAAAATTCAATTAGGATTATAGATTTTACATAATTAATCAGTTACACGTATAAGGTAATTAAAAAAAGCGAACTTAGAGGAACTTACAATTAATGAAAGTAAATCTCACGGTTTTAAAATTGAATTTTGACACAATTAATTAAATTCGACTACGACAATTACTCAGTATTAATCGAATAAAAAAATATAAAAAATATAAAAATTGAAAATAGAAATCAATTATAAACTATAATGAACTAAACATATACTGTAATATTCTTAAAAATAAAAAAAACACAACCTAAATTGAGGTTATGTTCCATAGTATCAAAGAGAAATTAAGTATGGTTGAACCATTTCTCTGGTTGACACGGTTCAACTGGGGTTGGGGTTTTAAATTAAAATAAAAAACAAAGTTTGGAGTACTACATTCGGGGGAATTGAGTGACTAAGCGGGGGGTATAAGTCTGAAATTGACAATACGTCTTTCGTGAGCACTTTGCTCTTTAAAAAAAGATTGCTTGTCACACTACTTAAAAATTAGAGTTCAACAAACGGAGGGACGGCATGTTCCTCATATACATTACAATAATTACCAAAATCGCTACAACCTTTGTAAAAACGGTTTTGTTACAAATAATAAAATACATAACTATATATTTATATACGCAACAATGGCATGAAAAGAAAAGACAAATCGGTCAATTTCCTTCTTACAAACAAACAAAAAAGGTTAAACTAAAGACGCAAATCGGTCAATTCAGGTTGAATTAAATTCTCTTTTACAATAAAAAAAAGGTTGAATTAAATTCTCTTAAACAACAAAAAAAGGTTGAATTAAATCCTTAAATTACATTTTCTTAAATTAAATTCTCTTAAATTACAAAGAAAAAGTTGAATTCAATTGACTGCATTGAAATGACTGGAGATTTGAAAACTGACTTGGAATAAAACTGACTTGGAATAAAACTGACTTGGAATAAAACTGACTTGGAATAAAACTGACTTGGAATAAAACTGGCTTGGAATAAAACTGGCTTGGAATAAAACTGGCTTCGAATAAAACTGGCTTCGAATAAAACTGGCTTCGAATAAAACTGAAACTGTCTAACTTGAAATTAACTGAAAATGGAAAATGACTGCACTTGATCTCTATCAAGTGGAGACGATTAACCTCTGTTTTGGTTGTCCCTCTTGGCTCAACATTCTGACTTGACCACTTATCAAGTATTTCTATAAATCTCTGGGGCGGTTGTCCCTCTTGGCGCAACATTCTGACTTGACCTCTTATCAAGTATTTCTATAAATCTCTGGGGCGGTTGTCCCTCTTGGCGCAACCTTCTGACTTGACCTCTTATCAAGTATTTCTATAAATCTCTGGGGCGGTTGTCCCTCTTGGCGCAACCTTCTGACTTGGACTCTATCAAGTATCTTTAAACTGTCTGACTTGAAACTGTTTTCAAGTATCTCTATAACTCTATAAACTCTCTGTAAACTCTCTCTTTCTTAATTTGCAAGTCAATTCAATTCAATAATTTGAAAAAATTTGGAAACAAAAATAAAAAAATGTAAACAATATTTCACTCTAATGTACGCGAAGGTACTGTACTATTATGTTTGGTACATAAAATAAAATTATTCTATACTGAATATAATAGTGAAAATAACTGAAATTAACTCTGAAATTAACTATCTGAAATTAACTCTTTCTGTTACTTTTAACTTCTGTTACTTTTAACTTCTGTTACTTTTAACTTCTGTTACTTTTAACTTCTGTTACTTTTAACTTCTGTGACTTTTTACTGTTTCACTCAAAAAAATGTATCACTGGTGTATGGAATGTTCACTGTGTTTCTTGTAAATTCTGACTTGATACTCATTATTAACTGTTAATAATACTGACTTTTCAAGTGTTTATAAATTACTTAAAAAAAAAACTACTTAAAATTTCTACGGCGAAATCCTTGAGACGTGGCCTGAATACGTCTTGCTGGCTACTTCTTCTTGGATGAAAACTAGGCGTGGAGAACTTGGAGTCGTGACACACAGGTTCAAGGGTGGATGTTACGAACAAGAAGTCGTGACACGCCGGTCAAATGGTTTTATCCTGATGCAGGGTAATTTCTATCCTGGCCAAAGAGTGGCCACTTGTTAAAATCATCTTCTTAAAATATTCTTCTAATCCTGGGGCAGGGTCGCCAGACTGTTTATCCTCTTCTTATATGTGCTTATGGGGTGTCTCGTTTCGACGAGGCGTTCTTGTTTAGAGGCAGCAACGGATATTTCTTCTATAACACTCTAATTCTTTTCCGCCGGTCAAATGGTGGGTCGCCACTATGTTAAACTCTTGGCTACAGACTCGCCAGACTGTTATGCCAATATTTTCTGTGCTTGGGTCGTCAGTTATTAATTCTTCTCTTTTTATAATACTCTGATACTTTCTCTGATACTAAAATTATCGACTTTTCTTTTATAACTTATCGACTTAACTGACTAAGTTCTTCTGAAGAGAGCACGGCTCGAAGGGGAAAATTAAAAAGTTCTCTTACTGTAGTTTACTTCTAAAAATGTACAGGTAGTGCTCTGAATTTACAGGGGTAGAGGTTCGACCTCTTTCGGCCATGGCTCAGGCCGGAATCTAAAAAGTTAAGGAGGCAAGGGGCCTTTGCCCCCTCCTCGCAGCGAGGCTGCTAACAAGGGAGGTTCGTAGCAGTGACCAAAGCCGAGAGCCGTAATGAAGTGCTATTCATTTTACAAAATACATGTATAATATAACCTAAATGTTGGGGAAGACAGTTGAAGGTTAGTTTCGCCTTTTAAACACATGATCAGATGTTTGAAAAAATTCCAAATAAAAAATTTAAAAAAATAAAAAAAACTAATCGTATATATTTGCCGAATCTTCATTTCTGAAGGCGATATCATTCATAGTAGTACATAAGTACAATTTAAGTACACGACTGAGTATGTATTAATTATGGTTCATTACATTACGATTACAATTACCAATTAATTCATATTCACTTATTACTGTTTAATTACACTTCTATTAAGTACATTCTACTTATAGATAAATCATTACATTTAATTACAGTTTCATTGAGTACATTACGTTGTTTACCATTCTTACAGTGTTTTTATATATTTATATATGGTTATAATATCTGGTTATAATATAAGGTTATAATATATGGTTATAATATATGGTTATTAGTACAACACAATTACATGAGACATGACACACATAATATAACATAACGCATGATAATGTTATAAATTCGAATCAGAGCGAAAGGAGATATTTATCTTAGAAGCGTTCGATTTTGCGATAGTTAGCGGAATTTGATAACTTAACTAAGCATTTTCGAGTTCAATGCGGGAGGTGATAATGTTGTGGTGGTATGTAGTATAAATATTATTATTCAACCATATTCAGCCATACGTCACATTTTCCCGTCATTACTTCCCTGATCATTATCCTATATAAATTTTATTAAATATTCATTTTTAACTCGTGTCAATCTATGAAACGCAAAAACTTCATGCATTCGTTCGAAAACGCAAATACGTTCTCGTATTATTTTTCATTTTATTTTTATAAAAATGAAAAAATAATACGAGAACGTATTTTTGCGTTTCGAACGAATGCATGAAGTTTTGCGTTTCATAGATTGACACGAGTAAAAATGAATATTTAATAAAATTTATATAGGATATGATCAAGGGAAATTAATGACGGGAAAATGTGACGTATGATGAATATGGTTGAATAATAATATATTTACTACATGACACCACAACATTATTTCTAAAGATTACCATACATTGAATACGGAAGATGTCCAAATACTAAGCACATGATTCATGTACAAGGTATGGGAACGTAGAGAGAATTAAGTTATTTTATGACGTCATAGTGTATAAGTCATTATTAGAAAAGATGAATTAGGGAAATGCAGTAATGAATAAAGAAGTACAAATCGAAATTCTATCCAAAACTCGCTTAGGCGATTTTGGTTTCTTATGTAAAAAGTGAACATTCAAACATAAAAACTATAAGAACATAAGTACTGCATGAAGAGAATGAATCCATATAATGATGGTATAGGGATTGTTCATTGTCATTTTTACATATATATATATATATATTATATATATAATATATAATATATATAATATATATATATATATGAAAATTATTTCACGATGTAACCGTGAAAAATATTTATGATGAATAAAACCACGAAGGAAGGAAACAGAATGGTGCTCAAGCGCTTTCGTCTAATGACATCCTCAGGAACACTGAAGTACATAAAGATTACAGCCTATATATAGGTTATAGAAAAAAAATAATATATATATACAATAAACGGAGAAACAAAATTAAAGGATTGTGGGCGGGGCACACAAATTTATAAGGAAAAACTATCGATTTTTAGCAGAAGATTAAATGAATTGTTTCCAACCAATGTTAGAGATAAAAAAAAATATATACAAATTTATACTGGAAATCTGCCCGAGTTTTAGCACTCTGCCCTTTTTGTATATAAAAATTGAAAAATTATCGATTTTTAGCACAAGATTAAATGAATTGTTTCCAACCAATGTTATAGAAAAAAAATATATACAAATTTATACTGGAAATCTGCCCGAGTTTTAGCACTCTGCCCTTTTTGTATATAAAAATTGAAAAATAAAAGTTATTAGGATCGAGTTGAAAAGACCTTTGCTTATGTTGAAGTTATTTCTAAGTTGGATAATGGCAGACTCAAGAATATTTCTATTAACAATGTTGCTAGAGTGAAATAAAACTGAAGCATTATTCCAATCAATAGAGTGGGATAACTCTGACAAATGGACAAAAAGGGCACTGGACAACTGTCCTCTTCTAACGGAATATTGATGTTGTTTTATACGTGTGTGCAAATCCTCTCCCGTCTGACCTATGTAAAAAGAATCACATTGTTTACAACCAATTTTATAGATAATGTCTGAATTATTGGTAGGGCTTTTTTACTAAGATATTTTTCCCAATATTGTTATATGAAAATACTACATTAATATCCAAAAGTTTAAGTACATTAGCAATGCCTAAAGAAGGCAATTTTTTCTTCAATGTTTCTCCGCGCCCTTAGGATCGCCAGTCCGGAATACATCGATGCCGAATTAGAAAAAATCAACGGTATTGGAAGTGATCTGTGTTATCCATCTGCGTTTATGGAATCTTGTCTCAACAAGGCAAAACGAACTTTCTATCGTGTCAATAATAACACTCGTACTTTGTCAAAAAATATTTTAGTACTTCCATTTTTCCCGGGCTTTTTAGGCATTGCTAATGTACTTAAACTTTTGGATATTAATGTAGCATTTTCATATAACAATATTGTGAAAAATATCGTAGTAAAAAATAGCCAATAATTCAGGCATTATCTATAAAATTGGTTGTAAACAATGTGATTCCTTTTACATAGGTCGGACGGGAAAGGATTTGCACACAGGTATAAAACAGCATCAATATTCCGTTAGAACAGAACAGTTGTCCAGTCCCCTTTTTGTCAATTTGTCAGAGTTATCCCACTCTATTGATTGGAATAATGCTTCAGTTTTATTTCACTCTAGCAACATTGTTAATAGAAATATTCTTGAGTCTGCCATTATCCAACTTTCAAATAACTTCAACATAAGCAAAGGTCTTTTTCAACTCGATCATGTTGTTCTGAATTCCTTCAGAACAGATTTAGATAAGAAAGGTAGAACGCTAAATCTTTAGTAAACTTGTATGCCACCCTAATAACCCAGGCAGATTTCCAGTATATATTTGTATATATATATATATTTTTTTTTTCTATAACATTGGTTGGAAACAATTCATTTAATCTTGTGCTAAAAATCGATAATTTTTCAATTTTTACATACAAAAAGAGCAGAGTGCTAAAACCCAGGCAGATTTCCAGTATAAATTTGTATATTTTTTTTTTTATCTATAACATTGGTTGGTAACAATTCATTTAATCTTGTGCTAAAAATCGATAGTTTTTCCTTATAAATTTGTGTGCCCCGGCCACAATCCTTTAATTTTGTTTCTCTGTTTATTGTGTATATATATATATTTTTTTTTCATTCCTGTAACTTATATATAGGCTGTAACACATTATGTACTTCAGTGTTCCTGAGGATGTCATTAGACGAAAGCGCTTGAGCACCATTCTGTGTTTCCTTTCCTTCGTGGTTTTATTCATCATATATATATATATTTAATGTTATAATGTTATAATGTTTCAGACCAACAAAGACCCTAGGATCCACTCATGGCTGGTCTACCTAACTGTGTTCGTAATCGTGTATTGTGTATGTCCTCCTTGGTGGCGGAAGGGACCAATTTTACGTGGGTTCCGAACCACAAGAACATAAAAATTTATGTAAAAACTGCCGGTAAATTGGCAACGACCAATTGTCACGAAATTAAATATTTCAATTTAAAACTAATTAATTATCGATTTAAAACTAAAGATAGAATCTCTGGATCCAGAGGATCAAGTCATAATGGACTACTATCCACAAATGTTACACTCTATATCTATTAATAACGGACATGCAAATATATCAGATCCAAAGAATCCAGTCAATTTCATTACGGTATCCATCAAGTCACGGTCCATATCGATTGCGGACCAAGTCAAAATTTACAACCATATACATTACAATATATACACTTACGAGGAAAAGTGTAGGTGTGGCTGTAAAGACTGTACAGTAATGTAGAAATGTGTGTGCACCCATTATTGGTCTCCCATTTAAAGGTGTTTGTGGGGCAAGTGAAGATCATGAGTTTTTCAATACCTCACAGTACTATGGGGGGCACCGCTCGGCAGAGGAATCTCTTTAAATGGGGTGTGTAAGGACAGAGAGTATCCCCTAACCCAAGACACTGCTCCCTATATCCCACAACACTTGTGTGGGATCTATCCCCACAAGCCTTAATTTTACTACCTTAAACTATACCCTTTCTATCAACATGCGCGTCTAATCGATTTTTAAACATGTTTATAGACGTGCTACTAATTACTTCTACCGGCAAACTATTCCAGCTATTTACTATTCTATGCGTAAAAAAGTTTTTCGCAACTGCTGTCTCGAACCTTCTACTTGTCAACTTACACCCGTTATTTCTAGTCCTATTATATTGAGATATTTCGAAAAAGCTATCTCTATCTACGTTATCAACCCATTCATAATTTTGAAAACCTGGATTAGATCACCCCTTAACCTCCTAGTCTCGAGAGTAGTCAATTTTAACTCCTTAAGCCTATCCTCGTACGACTTTGACCTAAGAGACGGAATCATCTTAGTTGCTCGTCTTTGAACTCTTTCGATTTTGTCTATATCTTTGCGCATATGCGGATTCCAAAATTGGACCGCGTACTCCAAATGGGGTCTAACTAATGATTTATAAAGAGGAACTATAATATCGCGCGATTTGTACTCAAAATTTCGAGCTATAAAACCTAACACTTTGTTCGCCTTATTGACCGCTGCTGTACTTTGTTTCGCTACTTTTAAATCACCAGTGACTATAACTCCTAAATCTTTTTCCTGCTCTACGCTTGTTAAATCTTTCCCTGACATACTATACGCAAAATTACCGTTACGCGAACCTATATGCAAAATTTTGCACTTATCCACGTTAAATCTCATTTGCCATGTGACTGACCAATCAACGATTTTATTCAGATCTTCCTGAATTTTACCTCTATCTTCGTCATTAATCGCCCTACCACCCAGCTTCGTGTCATCCGCAAACTTTGAAACTGTACTGACTAGGCCGACATCTAAATCGTTAATATATATAGAAAAAGCAAGGGGCCCAATACAGAACCCTGAGGAACGCCACTCGCTACATTAGCCCAACACGACTCCGCTCCATCAACGACCACCCTCTGTTTCCTGCTCGCAACCACTCTTCTAGCCAATTTATTACTACACCCCTGATTCCATGAGCCTTAGTTTTTTCAATGAGTCTTTTGTGCGGCACGGTGTCAAACGCTTTTTGAAAATCTAAATACACTACATCAACCGCCCGATGTCTATCGTAAACGTCAACCACGCTTTGGAAAAATTCTAAAAGATTAGTTAAGCAAGATTTGTTTCGCCTAAAACCGTGCTGCGTATTTCTAACCAGATTATGCACTTCTAAGTGTTCGACTATACGATCCCTAATTATTGATTCCAGTAGCTTACCTACAACAGACGTTAAACTGATTGGCCTATAATTTCCCGCCGCACCTTTATCGCCTTTCTTAAAGATAGGTGTTACGTTTGCTAACTTGAAATTATCTGGTACGCACCCCTCAGAAATAGACGCATTAAAAATCTTTGTTAGCGGCACAACAATGCTATCTTTTAATTCTTTTAGTTGTATGGGATATATGGAATCCGGACCCGGTGATTTACGCGTTTTCATTTTATCAATATAGCGCATTACTTCCCCTTCACTAACGACAATATTATCCAAAATATTACCATTATCAAAAGGTATTATGTCTATGACCGTAGGGATATTCGTTACATCTTCTATAGTAAAAACTGACGTAAAAAATTCGTTTAGCAAGGTAGCCATTTCCTTGTTTTCAGAGACTAGATCTCCATTTACATTTTTCAATGGACCTAAGACACTTTTTACTGGATTTCTATTATTGACGTATTGAAAGAATCGCTTGGGGTTTTCTTTACCGTCACGAGCTATGGAGATTTCAAATTCGCGCTTGGACTTTTTTATTACACTTTTCGCTTCACGCCTCAGAGATATGTAGTTGTTTCGTAACAACAAATTGTCTTTATCGCACTTATGTTGCCTATAAGCCCTATCTCTACTCTTTATAATGTCTCCTACTCTAGAAGTAAACCACAAGGGCTTGTTGTTTACTTTCGCACGCTTAATTTTGTACGGTACACATTCCTCATTTATAGTCCTAAATACCGTTACGAACGATTCCCACATTAGTTTTGCGTTGGAGTTCCCCATTACGTTTTCCCAATTGACGTGTGAAATTTATTTCGAAATTTACTAAAGTCTGCGTGCTGGAAGTTAGGAATTTTAGTCGAGTTAGTTGGTTTCGAGTGACTTACTGAGAGGACAAACTCTACCATATTGTGATCGCTATTGCTCAACGGTTCTATTACTTGAAGATCAGTAATTAGCCTATCATCCGTAGTTATTACTAAATCTAAAATACTGTCCAACCTCGTAGGTTCCCCAACCTTTTGAATAAGAAAGCTATCCTCGAGAAAATTAACTAAACGATTACCTTCCGCGTCTCCCTGCATTGTATCGTAATTCACGTTGGCGCAATTAAAGTCACCCATAACTAAAGCCTGCTCACTACCGATTATTCTCTTTAGTTCACGATATAACGCTTCGTCCGTATCAGCTGTTTGATTTGGGGGCCTATATATAACCGCAACAAGAAGTTTGAAATCGTTCAATTTAAGTTCTGCTATAGTCGAATCTATCGGTTCTGGAATTGAGTGCTTTACTTCTATAACGTTCGCAATATTATCTTTGATATACAACATAACACCGCCTCCTCGCCTACCTATTCTGTTTTTAACAAAAAGTCTATAACCTTTAATTTGATACTCCCCTACAAAGTCACGTGTTTCAGTGCTAAGCCACGATTCATTTATCGCAATTAAATCATAGTCTTTACAAGCAATTAAGAAAAAAATTCGTTTATTTTATTTCGTAGGCTACGAGCATTTAAGGATAGAACCTTCAAATTGTTTGTAATTGCGACACCTTCGCGAGCGCGGGGAAATTTGTGGAATTTACGCTGGGACCGTTCGAGTTACGGCAGCCTGAAAAGAAGAGACAGTATTATGAAATAGTCTTCCTAAACGCGCAGCTCCAACTCATTAAGATGAAGTCCATCTTCGAGGAACAAGTCCCTCCTGCCGTAGAAACTGTTCCAAAAATTCGCAAAATGCACTCCTTCCTGTTGGCAAAGAGACTTTAGGTTATTGTTAATATAGGTCGCCTTGCTGTAGAAATCGTTCGTTGGATAATTCGAGGAAGTATACCTGTTAAAACAATCTTATTAGTTTTCTCCTTTAGTCGCTCTAATAAGTCCCTGTACCTAGCCAGCAGTTCTTCCGATCTAGAATTTAAAACGTTATTAGTACCGACATGAATAACATACGTTGTGTCCTCGGCGGTACCGTCTGTAAAATGGTCAACACTATTAGTTATATCCTCCACCCTTGCACCAGGGTAGCAGTAACGGCGCCTACGACGAGGGTTTCTCCCACAGAATTCCTCGAGCTGCCCTCGAACAATGGAATCGCCAACGAGTCGTATTTCCGGTTCATCAGCATCTTCGAAACCTAAAACAGAAAACTTATTGCTTGTTATTACTGGTAGACAAGTCTTTGCTTTTCTCAATGGGGCTCCATTACGCACTCGAACGAAGGGTTGGGAACTAGGGGAAGAGAGAGGGCTATTTATATTATTAGTAGAAACTGAGGCAGGAGGGGTCGTAACTGGAGTCTCAAGGGATTCTAATTTTGCCGTCAGGAGCATCACGCTTTCTTCAAGCTCACCCTGGCCTCCCTCTCACGTTCTAACTCGTTCCTCAGCACTTCCATGCTTGAGCACCACCTGCAAACTAACTGTCATTATTATTAGCCATTGTAAACGCGTAAGCGCAAATTTCCCTTCACAGCGACTGCAAGTACTTGACGGGGGTGCCATGCTTTTAATTAGTTAAAACAAAAAAACAAAAAACGAGCGTTTGGAAATTAATAAATTACAACGTAGGTCTACCGCGTGCTTATTGTGCCGTCACCTGCGAAAACCCGCAAAATTGTTCTTGAAACGCAGAAACAGGTTCTTGTAACACAATTTTATGCTAAATGAATATATAATTAAGCTACCGACGAAAGAAATGTTAAAGAAAAAGTATTAAATGAAACTTATCTGGTCGCTGTTTACTGACTTAATCCTTTTTTTCCCACGGTAGGTGACCCTTTTGGAGGTCAGGTAGTGTGTGAAGGAAAAATGAACCTTAAGAAACCACGTTCTGATAGATTTGAAAAACAACAAAGGCAAACCAAGGGAATTTCAACCTTATGACTGCACGTTTTCTGATTGATTTGAAAACAAACAAGGCAAGCACGTTCAGTAGCCTTGGTTTGATCAAATAATATAGTACTGAATAACGTCAATAAATGAAATATATTCGTTAATGAATGATTAGTAGCACGAAGTAATTTAGTTAAGAATGCACGGAACACTTTTTTTTTAAAACACTTCAACGAAAACCACTTATTCAATTGATAACACTCGACACTCGATAAAACACGTCTGTTCACAAGGAAAGACTGATCACGAATGTATGTATACATATATATATATGTATTTATATATATATTATTTAATATATATATATATATATATATATATTTTATATATATATATATATTATATATATATATATATATATATATTATATATTATATATATATATTTATTATATATTTATATATATATATATTTATATATATATATTTATATATATTTATATTATATTTATATATATATATTATTTATATGTATAATATTTATATGTATATATATTTATATATGTATATATATATTTATATAATATATATTTATATATATATATGTATTTATATATTATATATATATATATATATATTATTATATATATATATAAAAATAATTATGCATTTAACTGCAATGACCACGCAGTATATATATATATATATATATATATAAATATATTATATACCTATATGTATAAATATATACTATATATATATATATATATATATATTATATATATATATATATATAATATATATATATAAATATATATATAAAATATATATAATATATATATATATATATATATATATATATATATATATATATATAATAAATAAATATATATATATATATACATATATATATATATATATACACTACTGTGCAAAAGTCTTGGCCAGGTATATATTTTTCTGATTAATCACGTACATCTAAATCTTAGAGTAATGTAAATGAATATACTTGATGTTTTGAGGTTGTATACATCAAATCAATCTAATATGTAGAGGCACATTCCAATTTAAAGGCAACATTTAATTTAAATTGAGGTTTCATTTTTTAGCACCATAGACCATACTGTGTTGTAATCAACAAGTGGGGCATTTAAGTTACAATTTGTATACATTTTGGTGGTAGTACACAATATTATTTAAAGCAACATGGTTTCATGGTTAATTAATGTCCTTTGTGATGTTATTAAATGATAATTCCACTCTTTAAGTGGTTCTAAATTTATTAATGGATATTATATTGTTTCAGGTATTTTCTGAAGTTTTACGTAAGGACCGTACCAAAATGACGAAGGTTTCTATTGAGATCAGGCACAAAATCGTATTCTTACATGAACAGGGAAATTCCCAGTCGGAAATTTCAAGAAAAACTGGCGTTTCAAAACATGCAATACGAGAAATCATCATGAAAAAAGGAGAAACAGGGACCGTATCGGACAGAAAACGCAGTGGAAGACCTCGAAAACTTTCGGAATCTGATGTCAGACACTTGAAACTTACATCCCTGAGTAATAGACGAGCATCAAGTGCCGAGCTGTCATCAGAACTTGCTCAAACTTCAGGAACACAAGTGCATCCTTCCACCATTAGAAGAGTACTGATTAAAAATGGTCTTCATGGGCGAGTTGCTAGAAGAAAACCATTACTTAGGAAAGGGAATAAAGCCAAAAGATTAAAATATGCACGGGAACATCGTCAATGGAGCATGGAACAGTGGAAAAAAGTACTTTGGAGTGATGAGTCAAAATTTGAGATATTTGGGACAAACAAAAGACAGGATGTGAGAAGGACCAATGAAGATCTCAAAGACATCTGTCTACAACCAACATTTAAGCATGGAGGAGGGTCTATAAAAGTCTGGGGGTGCATATCAGCAAATGGAGTCGGTGATTTGGTGAAGATAGACGGAATCATGACAGCTGAAAAGTATAGACAGATATTAATACACCATGCAGTTCCCTCAGGATTACGTCTGATCGGCTGGAACTTTTTGTTCCAACATGACAATGACCCCAAACATACTGCTAATAATGTCAAAAAATATTTGGAAAGAAAAGAGACTGCTGGAGAGCTCCAACTAATGGAATGGCCACCACAAAGTCCAGATTTTAACATCATTGAAGCTGTTTGGGATTATCTGGAAGAAAAGAAGATAGGGAAGCAACCAAAATCACAACCAAAAGAAAAACTGTCCAAATTTTGTCTCTCACCTCATAAATGCTCTATGTGACTTCCCCTAGTTACACGAGAGCAACGTCGACACGATAGTCGAATTCCTCCCATACTCGCTCCAGCATGTCCGTTGTCAATGACTCTACGGCAATAACAATGCGAGTTCGGAGCTCATCCAAAGATGTGGGCAACTCGGAGATTTCCTCTTTCAAGTGGTGTATGCCCAGTTGATGCACGGTTGATAGGTACGGAAGTATTCTCAGTTGAAATCGGATGAATCATTTTCGATCCCTGTGTATATATATAAAATATATATATATATATATAAATATATATATATAAATATATATATATATATATATATATATATATATAAATATATATATACATAAATATATATATAAAAAAATATATATATAATATAAATAAAAAAAAAATATATATATATATACATTATATATATATATATATATATATATATATTATATATAAAAATAGATATATATATATATATATATATTTTTTTTTTTTTATATATATATTTATAATATATATATTTATATATATATATATATTTATATATGAAAAATTATTTCACGAAAGTGACACGTGAAAAGTATTTATGATGAATAAAACCACGAAGGAAAAAGGAAACACAAATGGGGTGCTCAAGCGCTTTCGTCTAATGACATCCTCAGGAACATTTATAATATATATATATTATATATATATATATATATTTATATATATAATATAATATTATAGATATATATATATGTATATATATATAATATACAGTATATGTATATATATATAATATATATATATATATATATATATATATATAATATTATATATATATATATATAAATAAATAAATATTATATATATATATATATATATATATATATATATATATATATATATACTGTATATATATATATATATATATATATATTATATATATATATATATACTACACGAGATTTCATAAGGTTGAAATTCCCTTGGTTTGCCTTTGTTGTTTTTCAAATCTATCAGAAACGTGGTTTCTTAAGGTTCATTTTTCCTTCACACACTACCTGACCTCCAAAAGGGTCACTTACTGTGGGAAAAAAGGGATTAAGTCGGTACGCAGCGGACAGATAAGTTTCATTTAATACTTTTTCTTTAACATATCTTTCGTCGGTAGCTTAATTATATATTCATTTAGCATAAAATGGTGTTACAAGAACCTGTTTCTGCGTTTCAAGAACAATTTTGCGGGTTTTCGCAGGTGACGGCACAATAAGCACGCGGTAGACCTACGTTGTAATTTATTAATTTCCAAACACTCGTTTTGTGGTTTTTTTTTGTTTTGTTTTTTAACTAATTAAAAGCGTGGCACCCCCGTCAAGTACTTGCAGTCGCTGTGAAGTGAAATTTGCCGCTTACGCGTTTACAATGGCTAATTATAATGAACAGTTAGTTTGCAGGTGGTGCTCAAGCATGGAAGTCCTGAGGAACGAATTAGAACGTGAGAGGGAGGCCAGGGTGAGACTTGAAGAAAGCGTGATGCTTCTCACGGCAAAATTGGAATCCCTTGAGACTCCAGTTACGACCCCTCCTGCCTCAGTTTTTACTAATAATATAAATAGTATTAATAGCCCTCTCTCTTCCCCTAGTTCCCAACCCTTCGTTCGAGTGCGTAATGGAGCCCCATTTAGAAAACCTAAGACTTGTCTACCAGTAATAACAAGCAATAAGTTTCCTGTTTTAGGTTTCAATGATGCTGATGAATCGGAAATACGACTCGTTGGCGATTCCATTGTTCGAGGGCAGCTCGAGGAATTCTGTGGGAGAAACCCTCGTCGTAGGCGCCGTTACTGCTACCCTGGTGCAAGGGTGGAGGATATAACTAATAATGTTGACCATTTTGCAGACGGTACCGCCGAGGACACAACGTATGTTATTTATGTCGGTACTAATAACGTTTTAAATTCTAGATCGGAAGAACTGTTGGCTAGGTACAGGGACTTACTAGAGCGACTAAAGGAGAAAACTAATAAGATTGTTTTAACAGGTATACTTCTTCGAATTATCCAACGTAACGATTTCTACAGCAAGGCGACTTATATTAACAATAACCTAAAGTCTCTTTGCTAATAGGTAGGAGTGCATTTTGCGAATTTTTGGAACAGTTTCTACGGCAGGAGGGACTTGTTCCTCGAAGATGGACTTCATCTTAATGACGTAGGAGCTGCGCGTTTAGGAAGACTATTTCATAATACTGTCTCTTCTTTTCAGACTGCTGTAACTCGAACGGTCCCAGCGTAAATTCCACAAATTTCCCCTGCGCTCGCGAAGGTGTCGTAGTTACAAACACATTCAAGGTTCTATCCCTAAATGCTCGTAGCCTACGAAATAAAATAAACGATTTTTTTTCTGTAATTGCTTGTAAAGACTATGATGTAATTGCGATAAGTGAATCGTGGCTTAGCACTGAAACACGTGACTTTGTAGGGGAGTATCAAATTAAATGTTATAGACTTTTTGTTAAAAACAGAATAGGTAGGCGAGGAGGCGTTGTTATGTTGTATATCAAAGATGATATTGCGAACGTTATAGAAGTAAAGCACACAATTCCAGAACCGATAGATTCGACTATAGCAGAACTTAAATTGAACGATTTCAAACTTCTTGTTGCGGTTATATATAGACCCCCTAATCAAATAGCTGATACGGACGAAGCGTTATATCGTGAACTAAAGAGAATAATCGGTAGTGAGCAGGCTTTAGTTATGGGTGACTTTAATTGCGCCAACGTGAATTACGATACAATGCAGGGAGACGCGGAAGGTAATCGTTTAGTTAATTTTCTCGAGGATAGCTTTCTTATTCAAAAGGTTGCGGAACCTACGAGATTGGACAGTATTTTAGATTTAGTAATAACTACGGATGATAGGCTAATTACTGATCTTCAAGTAATAGAACCGTTAAGTAATAGCGATCACAATATGGTAGAGTTTGTTCTCTCAGTAAGTGACTCGAAACCAGCTAACTCGACTAAAATTCCTAACTTCCAGCACGCAGACTTTTGTAAATTTCGAAATAAATTGTCACACGTTAATTGGGAAAACGTAATGGGGAACTACAACGCAAAACTAATGTGGGAATCGTTCGAAACAGTATTTAGGACTATAAATGAGGAATGTGTACCGTATAAAATTAAGCGTGCGAAAGTAAACAACACGCCCGTGTGGTTTACTTCTAGAGTAGGAGACATTATAAAGAGTAGAGATAGGGCTTATAGGCTATATAAGTGCGATAAAGATAATCTGTTGCTACGAAACAACTACATATCTCTGAGGCGTGAAGCGAAAAGTGTAATAAAAAAGTCCAAGCGCGAATATCTCCATAGCTCGTGACGGTAAAGAAAACCCCAAGCGATTCTTTCAATACGTCAATAATAGAAATCCAGTAAAAAGAGTCTTGGGGCCTTTGAAAAATGTAAACGGAGATCTAGTTTCTGAAAACAAGGAAATGGCTACCTTGCTAAACAAATTTTTTACGTCAGTTTTTACTATAGAAGATGTAACGAATATCCCTACGGTCATAGACATAATACCTTTTGATAATGGTAATATTTTGGATAATATCGTTGTTAGTGAAGCGGAGGTAATGCGCTATATTGATAAAATGAAAACGCGTAAATCACCTGGGCCGGATTCCATATATCCCATACAACTAAAACAATTAAAAGATAGGATTGTTGTGCCGCTAACAAAGATTTTGAATGCGTCTATTTCTGAGGGGTGCGTACCAGATAATTTCAAGTTAGCAAACGTAACACCTATCTTTAAGAAAGGCGATAAAGGTGCGGCGGGATATTATAGGCCAATCAGTTTAACGTCCGTTGTAGGTAAGCTACTGGAATCAATAATTAGGGATCGTATAGTGGCCGAACACTTAGAATTGCATAAACTAGTTAGAAATACGCAGGACGGTTTTAGGCGAAACAAATCTTGCTTAACTAATCTTTTAGAATTTTTCCAAAGCGTGGTTGACATTTACGATAGATATCGGGCGGTTGATGTAGTGTATTTAGATTTTCAAAAAGCGTTTGACACCGTGCCGCACAAAAGACTCATTGAATAAACGAAGGCTCATGGAATCAGGGGTGTAGTAGTAAATTGGCTAGAAGAATGGTTGCGAGGTAGGAAACAGAGGGTGGTCGTTGATGGAGCGGAGTCGTGTTGGGCTAATGTAGCGAGTGGCGATCCTCAGGGTTCTGTATTGGGTCCCTTGATTTTTCTTATTTATATTAACGATTTAGATGTCGGCCTAGTCAGTACAGTTTCAAAGTTTGCGGATGACACGAAGCTGGGTGGTAGGGCGATTAATGACGAAGATAGAGGTAAAATCCAGGAAGATCTGAATAAAATCGTTGATTGGTCAGTCACATGGCAAATGAGATTTAACGTTGATAAGTGCAAAATTTTGCATATAGGTTTGCGTAACGGTAATTTTACGTATAGTATGTCATGGAAAGATTTAACAAGCGTAGAGCAGGAAAAAGATTTAGGAGTTATAGTCACTCCTTCCTGTTGGCAAAGAGACTTTAGGTTATTGTTAATATAGGTCGCTTTGCTGTAGAAATCGTTTCGTTGGATAATTTGAGGAAGTATACCTGTTAAAACAATCTTATTAGTTTTCTCCTTTAGTCGCGCTAATAAGTCCCTGTACCTAGCCAGCAGTTCTTCCGATCTAGAATTTAAAACTTTATTAGTACCAACATGAATAACATACGTTGTGTCCTCGGCGGTACCGTCTGTAAAATGGTCAACACTGTTAGTTATATCCTCCACCCTTGCACCAGGGTAGCAATAACAGCGCCTACGACGAGGGTTTCTCCCACAGAATTCCTCGAGCTGCCCTCGAACAATGGAATCGCCAACGAGTCGTATTTCCGGTCCATCAGCATCTTCGAAACCTAAAACAGAAAACTTATTGCTTGTTATTACTGGTAGACAAGTCTGCTTTTCTCAATGGGGCTCCATTTCGCACTCGAACGAAGGGTTGGGAACTGGGGAAGAGAGCGGGCTATTATACTATTTATATTATATTATTTATATATATATATATATAATATATATATATATATATATATATATATATATATATATATATATATATATATATATATATATATATAAAATATAAAATATATAGATATATATATATAATATATATAATATATATATAATATATATATATAAATAACATAATATAAATATATATAATATACATATAATATATATTATATATATTATATATATATATATATATAATATATATATATAATATATAATGAATGAGAATAATCAATGTTCATTTTTACAATAAGAACCAAAATCGCTTAACGCGAGTTTGGTAATAATTTTACTTGTAGCTTCCTATTTTGTTCGTGTCACAACCTACGATCTACTATATCTATGGTTTAGTCGTATCCATTTTCCATTTGTTATAGAAGTTATTATAATTAATTATGATTGTCTTGCATGTCACCCTCGACCCTAGATTATGCATACACATTGCATATAACAGGATTGGAACCCGTAGTTGTACTTCTTAGTCATTAATACCCACTCTTTGTCTCTAATTCGTTCTTGTAAATCTTCCTAATAATGATTTGTACTATACGTACAAATTCAATAACTATGACGTCACATTTTCCCGTCATTAATTACCTTTGATCATTATCCTATATAAATTTTATTAAATATTCATTTTTACTCGTGTCAATCTATGAAACGCAAAACTTCATGCATTCGTTCGAAAATGTACAAATACGTTCTCGTATTATTTTTTTATTTTTAATTATATCACCTCTCAATGAACTCGAAAATGCTGAGGTAGGTGATCAAATTCCGCGAACTATGGCATAAGTGAACGCTTCAAAGATAAAAAATCTCCTTTCGCTCTGATTCGAATTTATAACATTATCATGCGTTATGTTATATCATGTGTGTCATGTCTCATGTACTTGTGTTGTACTAATAACCATATATAATAACCATATATAATAACCATATATTATAACCATATATTATAACCATATATTATAACCATATATAAAAAGACACTGTAAGAATGGTAAACAACGTAATGTACTTCAATGAAACTGTAATTAAATGTAGTGATTTAATATATAATGTAAGAATGTACTTTAATAGAAGTGTAATTAAACAATAATAAGTGAATATGAATTAATTGGTAATTGTAATCGTAAGTGTAATGAACCAAAATTAGTACATACTCAGTCGTGTACTTAAATTGTACTTATGTACTACTATGAAATGATATCGCCTTCAGAAATGAAGATTCGGCAAATATATACGATTAGTTTTTTTATTTTTTTAAATTTTTATTTGGAATCTTTCAAACATCTGATCATGTGTTTAGAAGGGGGGAACTTAACCTTCAACTGCCGTCTCCCAACATTTAGGTTTATATTATACATGTATTTGTAAAATGAATGACACTTCATTACGGTTCTCGGCTTTGGTCACTACTACGAGACTCCCTTATTAGCAGCCTCGCTGCGAGGAGGGGGCAGAGGCCCCTTGCCTCCTTAACTTTTTAGATTCCGGTCTGAGCCATGGTCGAAAGAGGTCGAACCTCTACCCCTGTAAATTCAGAGCACTACCTGTACATTTTTAGAAGTAAACTACAGTAAGAGAAACTTTTTATTTTCCCCTTCGAGCAGTGCTCTCTTCAGAAGAACTTAGTCAGTAAAGTCGATAAGTTATAAAAGAAAAGTCGATAATTTTAGTCTCAGAGAAAGTATCAGAGTATTATAGCAAGAGGAGAATTAATAACTGGCGACCCTATAGCCAGGATAAACATTTGTCGACCCCATAAAGCGAGAGAAAGAGACAACCCAAGCACCATAGAAGATATTGGGTCAAACAGTCTGGCGACCGAAAAGAATTAAAATGTTATAGACGAAAAGTATCGCGAGAAGAAATATCCGTTGCTGCCTCCTAACCAGAAACCCCGTCGACTCCGAACCACCCCAGGGTCATAGACGGAGGGGTTAACAGTCTGGCGACCTTGCCAGGATTAGAAGAATATTTTAAGAAGAGGATTTTAACAAGTGGCCACTCTTTGGCCAGGATAGAAATTACCCTGCATCAGGATAAAACCATTTGACCGGCGTGTCACGACTTCTAGTTCGTAACATCCACCCTTGAACCGGTGTGTCACGACTCCAAGTTCTCCACGCCTAGTTTTCATCCAAGAAGAAGTAGCCAGCAAGACACGTCTTCAAGACACGTCTCTAAGGATTTCGTCGTAGAAATTTTGTTAAGTACAGAGTTTGTTTTTTTAAGAAATTTATAAACACTTGGAAAGTCAGTATTATTAACAGTTAATATTTAGTATTGAGCCAGAATTAACACAAAACACAGTGAACACTTCAGACACCAGTGATACATTTTTTTTAGTGAAACTAATTTTGACAGAAGTTAAATGTAAGAGAAGTTAAATGTAAGAGAAGTTAAATGTAAGAGAAGTTAAATGTAACAGAGTTAATTTCAGAGAGTTAATTTCAGAGAGTTAATTTCAGTTATTTTCACTATTGTAGTCAGTATAGAATAATTTTATTTTATGTACCAAACATAATAGTACAGTACCTTCGCGTACATTAGAATGAAATATTGTTTACATTTTTTTATTTTTGTTTACAATTTTTTCAAATTATTGAATTGAATTGATTTGCAAATTAAGAAAGAGAGAGTTTACAGAGAGTTTATAGAGTTATAGAGATACTTGATTGTATTTCAAGTAAGTCCAGAGGATAATAGTCTCCACTTGATAGAGATCAAATGCAGTCATTTTCCGTTTTCAGTTAATTTCAGTTAATTGGTTGCATCTAAGAGGAACAACCAAACCCCACAGATTAATAGGCTTCAATTGGTAGCAGTTCAAGTGCAAGTTAGTTTAATTTTCAGTAGACTCCACTTGATAGAGCTCAAGTGCAGTCATTTTCCATTTTCAGTTAATTTCAAGTTAGTTTCAAGATACTTGATAGAGTTCAAGTTAGTTTCAAGATATTTGATAGAGTTCAAGTTAGTTTCAAGATACTTGATAGAGTTCAAGTTAGTTTCAAGATACTTGATAGAGTTCAAGTTAGTTTCAAGATACTTGATAGAGTTCAAGTTAGTTTCAAGATACTTGATAGAGTTCAAGTCAGACAGTTAAGATACTTGATAGGTTCAAGTCAGACAGTTTAAAGATACTTGATACAGTTCAAGTCAGACAGTTTAAAGATACTTGATAGAGTTCAAGTCAGACAGTTTAAAGATACTTGATAGAGTTCAAGTCAGACAGTTTAAAGATACTTGATAGAGTTAAAGTCAGACAGTTTAAAGATACTTGACAGAGTTCAAGTCAGACAGTTTAAAGATACTTGACAGAGTTCAAGTCAGACAGTTTCAAGTCTCAGTTTTCAAGTCCCAAGTTGGTTTTCAAGTCCCAAGTTGGTTTCCAAGTCCCAAGTTAGTTTTCAAGTCCCAAGTTGGTTTCCAAGTCCCAAGTTAGTTTCCAAGTCCCAAGTTAGTTTTCAAGTCCCAAGTTAGTTTTCAAGTCCCAAGTCATTTCAATGCAGTCAATTGAATTCAACTTTTTCTTTGTAGTTTAAGAGAATTTAATTTAAGAAAATGTAATTTAAGAATTTAATTCAACCTTTTTTTTTTGTTGTTTAAGAGAATTTAATTCAACCTTTTTTTTGTTGTAAAAGAGAATTAAATTCAACCTGAATTTGACCGGTTTGCGTCTTTGGTTTAACTTTTGTTTTGCTTGTAAGAAGGAAATTGACCGATTTGTCTTCTTTTCATGCCATTGTTGCGTATATAAATATATAGGTAAAATGACATATTTTATTGTTTGCAACCAAAACCGTTTTTACAAATGTTGGTAACGAGTTTTATAATTATTGCGATTACATGATGACAGAAATAGTGTAATAATTAATCGATCATGTACCTAATTTATCTTGCTCTGTACGGTCGGGAAATTTACCCGTAGGATTGCACATACCCTAAATTTCAGTTGTGTTATTCTTTTTTGTCATTTAATTTTAATAAACTTCTACACAATAAAACATATGTATTTATCATATGCAAACAAGTTTTCAGACTAAAATATCAAATAATTCAAAATTCTATCAACATTTAACGAAAGAGTATAATTTTTCTACTTAACATGCAAAAATTATTAAACCTTTTTAATATTTTTTTTATTATATAAAAATAATTTTTAATGTAAAATTTACCTGAAATTATTAAAAGAAAAGATTGTTCGAAATGCTTTCCTTCCATTTCAATAACTTTTTTATTCTTGGCCGAAACTCATCTAAGGTTCGATTTACTTTTATTTTTAAGATTATAAAATTATGTTTAGCTCATTAAAATGCATATTTGATAATAATAATAATAATAATAATAATAATAATAATAATTGACTTAAACTTAAAAGATTTTATAACCCTAAACCCATCTCAAATTATTATACATTATTTTTAAACTTTGTTAATTCAAAAACCTTCCAAATCCCTACACATACACGCGCATGTATGCACACTATATATTCTATATATACAAACCTTATGCTAAAATCATTGAATATCACAATAAACTATTTCATTACGTGTAAGTGCTAACTATGCTATTTAGTCTTAATCATTTTGCTTTCTAATATATCTTGCTCATGCATTTATTCAGTAAATTGAACAATCCTCTCAGCTAATCTGTCCCTCGAAATTGTAAGATACACACTTTGTACCTAGTACACACAAATACACACTAGACCACAGGTCTATACATCATCCACTACGTAATTCGATTTTTTACCTACAATAGTCAATAAATTATCTTATAGATTGTACGATTTACGTTTTTCCCTTTTATCTACTCTATTCATTATGTACATAATTTATCCCACAGAAAAAATAAAATTTGGTAAAAAAATTTAACCATATCATTGTTTGTCTAACTTGAATGTTTGTCTAAATTAAAGTATTAATCTTTGAATTTTTTATATTATATAATAACTCACTTGTTCTGTATAAAAATTTGTAATGTAAAGAAAAATTCGTCATCTAACTTGAAGTAGTTAGGATGTTATTTTCTCATTTGTATTGTATTAATGGTACCCTATTAGATTATTGTATAAATATCATTTTTAAAGGGGAGAGCAATGTAAAAAATGAACAATGAATAATCAATATTCATTTTTACATAAGAACCAAAATAGCTTAACGCGAGTTTGGATAATAATTTTACTTGTAGCTTCCTATTTTTGTTCGTGTCACAACCCTACGATCTACCATATCTATGGTTTAGTCGTATCCATTTTTCATTTGTTATAGAAGTTATTATAATTAATTATGATTGTCTTGCACCTCACCCTCGACCCTAGATTATGCATACACATTGCATATAACAGGATTGGAACCCGTAGTTGTACTTCTTAGTCATTAATACCCACTCTTTGTCTCTAATTCGTTCTTGTAAATCTTCCTAATAATGATTTGTACTATACGTACAAATTCAATAACTATGACGTCACATTTTCCCGTCATTAATTTCCCTTGATCATTATCCTATATAAATTTTATTAAATATTCATTTTTACTCGTGTCAATCTATGAAACGCAAAACTTCATGCATTCGTTCGAAAACGCACAAATACGTTCTCTTATTATTTTTTTCATTTTTATTTTTAATTATATCACCTCTCAATGAACTCGAAAATGCTGAGGTAGGTGATCAAATTCCGCGAACTATGGCATAAGTGAACGCTTCAAAGATAAAAAATCTCCTTTCGCTCTGATTCGAATTTATAACATTATCATGCGTTATGTTATATCATGTGTGTCATGTCTCATGTACTTGTGTTGTACTAATAACCATATATAATAACCATATATAATAACCATATATAATAACCATATAACCATATATGATAACCATATATTATAACCATATATTATAACCATATATAAATATATAAAAAGACTGTAAGAATTGTAAACAACGTAATGTACTTCAATGAAACTGTAATTAAATGTAATGATTTAATATATAATGTAAGAATGTACTTTAATAGAAGTGTAATTAAACAATAATAAGTGAATATGAATTAATTGGTAATTGTAATCGTAATTGTAATGAACCAAAATCAATACATACTCAGTCGTGTACTTAAATTGTACTTATGTACTACTCTGAAATGATATCGCCTTCAGAAATGAAGATTCGGCAAATATATATGATTAGTTTTTTAATTTTTTTTAATTTTTATTTGGAATCTTTCAAACATCTGATCATGTGTTTAAAAGGGGGGAACTTAACCTTCAACTGCCGTCCCCCAACATTTAGGTTTATATTATACATGTTTTTGTAAAATGAATGACACTTCATTACGGCTCTCGGCTTTGGTCACTGCTACGAGACTCCCTTATTAGCAGCCTCGCTGCGAGGAGGGGGCAGAGGCCCCTTGCCTCCTTAACTTTTTAGATTCCGGCCTGAGCCATGGTCGAAAGAGGTCGAACCTCTACCCCTGTAAATTCAGAGCACTACCTGTACATTTTTAGAAGTAAACTACAGAAAGAGAAACTTTTTATTTTCCCCTTCGAGCAGTGCTCTCTTCAGAAGAACTTAGTCAGTAAAGTCGATAAGTTATAAAAGAAAAGTCGATAATTTTAGTCTCAGAGAAAGTATCAGAGTATTATAGCAAGAGGAGAATTAATAACTGGCGACCCTATAGCCAGGATAAACATTTGTCGACCCCATAAAGCGAGAGAAAGAGACAACCCAAGCACCATAGAAGATATTGGGTCACACAGTCTGGCGACCGAAAAGAATTAAAATGTTATAGACGAAAAGTATCGCGAGAAGAAATATCCGTTGCTGCCTCCTAACCAGAACCCCCGTCGACTCCGAACCATCCCAGGGCCATAGACGGAGGGTTTAACATATATATATAAAACATATATATATATATATGTTTTATATATAATATATATATAACATATATATATATATATTATAACATTATATATATATATATATATATATATATATATATATATATATATATTATATATATATATTGGTGAAGGCCGCTTCTGGCAAGCTTCAATTTCAATTTAAGCAGAAAGCCACAGACAAGAAGGAAAGAAACATCCATCATGTTGGAAAGGGACTATATTTTGTACATTGCAACGTTTCAAGCACAAACTATGCTCATCCTCAGGCAAAAATTCTAAAAAGTTAAAGACAATATTAAAAACCATAATGACATTAACAAAATAAAATAGGGAAAAAATCCACAAGCT
>JAJOZX010003561.1:132500-182500 GCA_023014485.1 Bathynomus jamesi | reverse complement strand
AAAAGATAAAAAAACTTCTTTTACTGTAGTTTACTTCTAAAAATGTACAGGTAGTGCTCTGAATTTACAGGGGTAGAGGTTCGACCTCTTTCGACCATGGCTCAGGCCGGAATCTAAAAAAATTAAGGAGGCAAGGGGCCTCTGCCCCCTCCCCGCAGCGAGGCTGCTAACAAGGGAGTCTCGTAGTAGTGACCAAAGAAGAGTCCCATAATGAAGTGCAGTTCATTTTACAAATACATGTATCATATAAGCCTAAATGTTGGGGGAAGGCAGTTGAAGGTTAAGTTCTCCCCTTTTAAACACATGATCAGATGTTTGAAAGATTCCAAATAAAAATTAAAAAAAAATTAAAAAAACTAATCGTATTTTTTTTGCCGAGTCTTCATTTCTGAAGGCGATATCATTTCGTAGTAGTACATAAGTACAATTTAAGTACACCACTGAGCACATTTTCGTTTTGGTCTATTACAATTATGATTGCGATTATGGATTACTTCACATTCGCTTATGATTGTCCATTACAGTTCTATTAAAGTACATTCTTACATTATATATTAAGTCATTACATTCAATTACAGTTTCATTGAAGTACATTACAAGTTATTATTAATTACAGTTTCATTAAAGTACATTACGTTATATTAAATTAAAGTATTACAGTAATTACAATTAAACAGTTACTATAACTTTGTTTTGTTTTTACAGTGTTTCATATTAATAGACAATTAAGATGTTAGAAATATAATACAAAGTACATGGGCACATACGGTATGGATTTATATACAATATAATATGTTATAAATTTGAATCAGAGCGAGAGGAGATATTTATCTTAGAAGCGTTCGATTTTGCTGTGATTAGCGAATTCGATCACTTACCTAAGCATTTTCGAGTTCATTGCGGGAGGTGATATGATAAAAAATAAAAAAAAAAAATAATACGAGAACGTATTTCTGCGTTTTCGAACGAATGCATAAAGTTTTGCGTTTCATAGACTGACACGAGTAAAAATGAATATTTAATAAAATTTATATAGGATAATGGTCAAGATAAGATATGGACGTATAGATGAATATGGTTGAATAATAATATTTATACTGCATAACACCACAACATTATTATTAAAGAATTTACCATACATTGAATACGGAAGATGTCCAAATACTAAGCACATGATTCAGTGTACAAGGTATGGGAAACGTAGAGAGAATTAAGTTATTTTATGACGTCATAGTGTATAAGTCATTATTAGAAAAGATGAATTAGGGAAATACAGTAATGAATAAAGAAGTACAAATCAAAATTCTATCCAAAACTCGCTTCGGCAATTTTGGTTTCTTATGTAAAAATGAATATGGATTATTCATTGTTCATTTTTACAGTTATATATATATATATATATATATATATATATATATATATATATATATATATATATATATATATAAAACATATATATATGTTTTATATACATATATGTTTTATATATATATATATATATATATATATATATTATATAATATATATATATACTATATATATATAGGTGCTCTTCCAATACGTGCTCTACCGTAAAATTTACATCCCAATATGTGCTAACTAACGAAAATATCACGACCTAACCTAACCAATCGTTAGGTCAATTGTACGCCCTTGACGATTGGTTAGGTTAGGTCTTGATATTTTCGTTAGTTAGCACATATTGGAATGTAAATTTTACGGTAGAGCACGTATTGGAAGAGCACCTATATATATATATATATATATATATATATATATATATATATATGAAAATTATTTCACGAAAGTAACACGTGAAAAATATTTATGATGAATAAAACCACGAAGGAAAGGAAACACAAAAAGGTGCTCAAGCGCTTTCGTCTAATGACATCCTCAGGAACACTGAAGTACATAAAAGGTTACGGCCTATATATAGGTTACAGAAAGAAAAAATAAATAAATAACATACATACACACAAACATACATACATATATATATATATATATATATATATATATATATATATATATATATATATATCTACACACATACATATATATATATGCAATAAACGGAGAAGTAAAAATAAAATTAAAAATTAAAGATTAGAGGATTAACAAAGAAGCATACAGATTTGTAAGGAAAAATATCGATTTTTAGCACAAGATCAAATGAATTATAAAAATACAAATTTATACTGGAAGTCTGCCCGGGTTTTAACACTTTGCCTTTTAGAGTCAAGTTTCGATATATATAAAAATAAAATGAAGATTAAAAGTTAATAAAGTAGCGTACAAGTTTACCAAAGATTTAGCGTCCTACCCTTTTTATCTAAATTTGTTTTGAAGGAATTCAAAACAACAGGATCGAGTTGAAAAAGACCTTTGCTTATGTTGAAGTTATTTGAAAGTTGGTTAATGGCAGACTCAAGAATATTTCTATTGACAATGTTGCTAGAATGAAATAAAACTGAAGCATTATTCCAATCAATACAGTGGGATAACTCTGACAAATGGACAAAAAGAACACTGGACAACTGTCCTGTTCTAACGGAATATTGATGCTGTTTTATACGTGTGTGCAAATCCTTTCCCGTCTGACCTATGTAAAAGGAATCACATTGTTTACACCCAATTTTATAGATAATGCCTGAATTATTGGTAGGGCTATTTTTTACTATGATATTTTTCACAATATTGTTATATGAAAATACCACATTAATATCCAAAAGTTTAAGTACATTAGCAATGCCTAAAAAGCCCGGGAAAAATGGAAGTACTAAAATATTTTTTGACAAAGTACGAGTGTTATTATTGACACGATAGAAAGTTCGTTTTGCCTTGTTGAGACAAGATTCCATAAACGCAGATGGGTAACACAGATCACTTCCAATACCGTTGATTTTTTCCAATTCGGCATCGATGTATTCCGGACTGGCGATCCTAAGGGCGCGGAGAAACATTGATGAAAAAATGGCCTTCTTAGTGGGGGTGTCATGTCCCGAGTAAAAGTGTACGTAGGACAAATTGTTTGTTGTTTATAGTGAACACCACGCGTTCCTTCGGCTTGCTGTTCCCTCTCTTGTCTCCGTTTGTGTCCGTGTTTTCTTCTACATAATGAAGGGGCATGCAATTCGTATCCGACGAAAGTTTCTTACTAACTGTCTAGAGGAGCAAGTTCTTCCCAAATCCCTGCTTCCGATTCGCCTCAGACAAATTGACGACCATCCGTTCAACAACTTCAGCAGATTAATTTTAAAGAAACATATTGAAGTCACCAGACAAAATGAGTGGTCCGCCTTCAAAAATTTAAACATCGCCAAACATAATTTTGTAACCGTTATTCCCCAACCGTGGATCCAACCTTTGTTTGATGAAATTTACAACGAGTTGCGTCGGAGAACTACTTCACTTCGTAACATTTTGGATCGGAAAATTAAAAGTCTCATTCGAAATAGTCAGTGGAGTAAAAAAGCAAACTCAAAGTGTGTTTTGAACCTTTCTTCGAAAAACATTAGTGACGATGCAAAAAGTGCCCTTGGATATGGTATGTCCTTTTTTATTGTTAAAAAACCTTCGGCTTTACAAATTTGTTACAGTCTCGCGTGTTTTGAAAAACAGTGTAATCTCCCTCAGTATTTGTTTAACATAGTTAAAGGCCTCGTTTATAGTGCGGCGAATGGTAATTACGAAGATAACTTTCCTAAACGTTTTCGCGATGGCCTCTCACAATTAAAAAAAAGATGGGGAGCTCCATATTACTAAAGCAGACAAGGCTAACACCATAGTTATTATGGACAAAGTGGACTACATCGGAAAGATGAACGAGCTTCTCCAGGACCCCGCCACATACAGCAAACTTAGGAAGAACCCGCAGGATGACGTCATCAAATCATTTAATAGTGGCTTGAAACGCATTCTCAAAGATCATAAGGACTTAATTCCGCTTTTCATGTCCACTTCACCTTCTCTGCCCTACCTTTACGGTGTTATTAAAACCCACAAACCTGGCAACCCTATGCGCCCTATTTTTAGCTCGGTGGGCTCTATTACTTATAAACTCTCCAAATGGCTTGTCAAAGTCTTGTCCCCCATTCTCGGAACTATCTCTGATTCACATGTAAAAAATTCCATGGATCTTACTGAAAAATTGAATAATGCACGTACTGAAACTAACGATAGATTGATCAGTTTTGACGTTTGTTCATTGTTTACAAAAGTGCCGATTGATGATATGCTTGACTTTCTCTCCCAAGAATTACATAAGTATGACCTGCCACTACCTTCACACATTGTTTTGGAACTTATTAAGCTTTGCATCAAAGACTGTAAATTCACTTTCAATAACGAGTATTATCAACAAGTGTTTGGGATGGCCATGGGCAACCCCTTATCGCCCCTCCTCTCCAATATTTATATGGAGTTTTTTGAAATTACTTACATTCCGAGAATCCTGGGGGTTGGCATCCCTTGGTTGCGGTACGTCGACGATATTTTGTGTATCTGGCCCATGAATCGTGACCTGGATAACTTCCTCCTTCAGTTAAATGATCAAGTCCCCTCCATTAAGTTTACTTTAGAAGTGGAACAAGACAATTCAATCCCATTTTTGGATGTGCGGGTACATAGGGAAAGCCCAGGTTTTAAGTTTAGTATCTATCGGAAAACAACAAACAATTTGTCCTACGTACACTTTTACTCGGGACATGACACCCCCACTAAGAAGGCCATTTTTTCATCAATGTTTCTCCGCGCCCTTAGGATCGCCAGTCCGGAATACATCGATGCCGAATTGGAAAAAATCAACGGTATTGGAAGTGATCTGTGTTACCCATCTGCGTTTATGGAATCTTGTCTCAACAAGGCAAAACGAACTTTCTATCGTGTCAATAATAACACTCGTACTTTGTCAAAAAATATTTTAGTACTTCCATTTTTCCCGGGCTTTTTAGGCATTGCTAATGTACTTAAACTTTTGGATATTAATGTAGTATTTTCATATAACAATATTGTGAAAAATGTCATAGTAAAAAATAGCCCTACCAATAATTTAGGCATTATCTATAAAATTGGGTGTAAACAATGTGATTCCTTTTACATAGGTCAGACGGGAAAGGATTTGCACACACGTATAAAACAGCATCAATATTCCGTTAGAACAGGACAGTTGTCCAGTGCTCTTTTTGTCCATTTGTCAGAGTTATCCCACTGTATTGATTGGAATAATGCTTCAGTTTTATTTCATTCTAGCAACATTGTCAATAGAAATATTCTTGAGTCTGCCATTATCCAACTTTCAAATAACTTCAACATAAGCAAAGGTCTTTTTCAACTCGATCCTGTTGTTTTGAATTCCTTCAAAACAAATTTAGATAAAAAGGGTAGGACGCTAAATCTTTGGTAAACTTGTACGCTACTTTATTAACTTTTAATCTTCATTTTATTTTTATATATATCGAAACTTGACTCTAAAAGGCAAAGTGTTAAAACCCGGGCAGACTTCCAGTATAAATTTGTATTTTTATAATTCATTTGATCTTGTGCTAAAAATCGATATTTTTCCTTACAAATCTGTATTCCTCTGTTAATCCTCTAATCTTTAATTTTTAATTTTTATTTTTACTTCTCCGTTTATTGCATATATATATATATATATATATATATATATATATATATGTATGTATGTGTGTAGATATGTATGTATATATATATATATATATATGTATGTTTGTGTGTATGTATGTTATTTATTTATTTTTTTCTTTCTGTAACCTATATATAGGCCGTAACCTTTTATGTACTTCAGTGTTCCTGAGGATGTCATTAGACGAAAGCGCTTGAGCACCTTTTTGTGTTTCCTTTCCTTCGTGGTTTTATTCATCATATATATATATATATATAGGGTAGGTTGATTTTGGAACTGTGATCTTAGACTAGTCTAGATAGAAATGTATTAATGTATAAAAAACGTTGCACCAACTCATGTTTGTGAAAATGATTGTATTTTTTGAGGATTGTTAATTATTTTTAAGTTGTAAAATTGCCGAATTTTACGTGGAAAATCCCGCGCGCGGCATTCGCGCAATGTAAACAAACAAAATATCGGACCTTATTTCATCAAAATAATCAATTAAAATTCGGCTTTTTTAACAAAACGATGCTTGAAACTTATTGTAAATGCATTATAGATGTTCATTAGTGTATTATTTTGTATTTTTTAATGATATTTACCTATAAAATGTGTATTAAATTAGTTTATGATGCGTTCATTTAATTCTGTTTATTTTCAGATATTTCATAAAAATGGGTAAAAAACGGAAGTCTGCAGTGTTAACTCGAAGTGATAGTGCCAAAAAATTCAGTGGCCAGCCTTCCCCTTTGGATAAAACAGAGCCTCCTACCCTCCGCCAAATTATTCAGTACAGTTATTTCCTCCAAAACAACCACCCGGACTTGAAAGACTATGATATTGCTAAAATGATAGCAAAGGATGTGATTGAGATCTGGCAGGCAGTGAACCCGCGGCTGCCCCTGTATGAGGAATATTATGTAGTGAAATTGGTGGATAAAGTGTGCTTCAAGAAAGCAAAAGAGATAAACAGGAAATCTCTTTCTACAGTCCAGGAGCAGAATCTAGAGGAAAAGCTGGATAAACTTTTTGACATTTCTGCTTGCACCTGTAAGCTACCTGTTCGTCCCTGTGATGACAATGCTGTGAAGTGCAAGAAAGAAAATTGTCAAACACAGCACATAATCTGCACTTGTCCTCCCAGTAAGAAGGGAATGCTATTTTTTTTAACTTTTAACTGGCCTAACTTAGTGCGATTAGGTGCCTTTTAAATGGAAGGAAATTCAATGCTTGTAATTGAAAAATATCCGCATTTTCCTCCTGTAATCTTCCCCCCCCCTGGTAATAGAAATTAATAATCAATTTTTTTTCAGGATTTTTTCTCTTATTTTAGATCCGCTATTTAATATACTTTAATATTTCAGGTTCCAGCAGAGGAGAGGGAATACTTGAGAGATCAGAGGGCTAAAGTAGGACCCAAGGGCTCTTTCCAGCTGGGATCTGTGGATAAAGCTGCTGTGAAGAGAGACCAGAGGGCTGCAGCTGAAGCAGAAAGATTACAGAGCCAGATTCAACAGCAGCAGGAAGTGGATTTGGCCACTTTTGCCTCCACACCTTCACAAGATATTTCTTTTGAATCCAACTCAGGAGAATCAGGAGAGGTAATATATTTTTTTCCTTATATCTTATCCCATTTTTACCCAAATTTATCCCTACTTTTTGTCCCTATTTCCCAACTTTTTCCCCCCCATTTTCGCTTTAGTAATTTATTCTTTTTTTCGCCCATCTTCGCCGACTTTTTACCTGAATTTTTACCCATTTTCCCCCCTATTTTCCCACTTTTTTTCCCCCATTTTCGTTTAAGTAATTTATTCTTATTTCCGCCCATTTTCGTCGATTTTTACCTATATTTTTCCCTACTTTTTCCCCTATTTCCCCCCATTTTCGCTTTAGTAATTTATTTTTTATTTTCATTTCAGCCATCTGGTGGTGAAGCTGAAGAGTTCAAGCCAAGGAGGCACCCAAGTGTAGGTTACAGCTTTTTGAAAACCCCCAGATATGCCATGGAACTGATCAGGGGTGATGTTTCTTCCAATCTTGGGGCAAGTCTTGCTAATGCCTTCCTCCTGGACTTACAAACTATGGACCTGCTTAAGCCTGGCCTTGATGTGAAACAGATAATAGTTGATAAATCGAAAATGGACAGGGAAAAAGCTAGAATGAAAGTGAAAAGTGATGAAAAGCACAATGAGGGTCTGGAAAAGTTAGTCTGTATTGGGGTTGATGGGAAAGTTGACAAGGACACTTTGCTGTACAGAGAAGTTAAGGATGAAAATGGGGAGACTAAGCTGAAGAAAGGAAGGGGACAAGAGCACCATTTGACTTTCACAAAGGAGCGGGGAACTGAAAGTGGAACATATCTTACTCACAGAGTCATCCCAATTAAAGGTGCGACTGGAGTTCTTCTTGGTGAAGAAGTTGCTAGTGTCTTGGAGGAGTTTAACAGTGTTCATACCACCCTGAAAGCTGTCCTCCTTGACGACACAAATACAAACACTGGCTAGGAGGGAGGCCTTGTAACAGCTCTGGAAAATAAAATTGAGCGGAAATTGCACACCATTGGCTGTTCACTCCATCAGAATGAGCTTCCTTTCAGAACTGTTTTCAAGCATCTTGATGGCAGTACCAAACGTCCCACTGCTTTCACTGGTCCGCTGGGAAAACTCTGTGAAATTGACTACCAAGATCTGCCACAAGTGGAATTCACCAAACTCAGTGGCCCCCTGGATGACATGGAATTTGCTGAGGAGACACTGAATGATCTCAGTAGCGACCAGAGGCTTCTTTTGGAGTATGTGCTTGGAATTTCCAGTTGCAAAGTCAACCCAAGATTTGCTGCCTGAAAAATTGGACCATTAAACCATGCAAGATGGTTGACTTTGGCAATTAGATTGATGTGTCTGTGGACCAGAGGTGCTTACCCTCCAGAACTACAGGATAAGCTTTACCAGGCCATCAAGTTCATTGTGGAAGTGTATGCAGTCAGTTGGTTTGAGATTAAAAGGGACAGCAAGTTCCACAATCAGCAGCTGTACATCTTCAACATGATCCAGAGGATCAAGCAGCAGTCTGAAGAAATCCAGGGTGTTGCTTTCAAGAACCTAAAGTACAATGCTTTTGCCTTGCTGCCCGAGAATGTACTGTACTCCTTGATGAAGTCTGATGACTTGGAAGTGAGAGAAGCTGCTCTCAAGAAAATTCTGTCCATCAGGTAAGCATTTATTAATTTAAAAAATGTGAAAAAAAAATTTGATTATGGGGATTTATTTAATAAAAAAAAAGGCCCGAGTTCTATAAATCCCCATAATCAATTTTTTTTTCACATTTTCTTATCCCAATTCCCTCCTTCCCCTCTGATAATGGAAATAATCTTACCTTCTTTCTGAAAAAAAATTCGATTATGGGGATTTATAGAACTCGGGTTTTTTTTTTTAATTTAAGTTTAATTTAAATCAGCAATTCTGAGACTAATAGGGATTAAATCTTAAACTGGAATAAAAAATAAATTAATTATTATTCTTTCAGAAGTGAGAAGCCAGCCAAGAAGAGGCTGAAGAAGATCACAACCATCAACATTGAAGCTACCTACTGGTCAGAACTAATCAATCTTTCTCAAAGTGGCATCTGTGAACCTGCTCTAACAGAAGACTTTTCTGACCAGGAGCTTCAAGAAGCATTGCTGAATGGCACCAAGCTGGAGCTGCCTGATCTGCCTTCACATTCTCAGAGTGTTGAAAGGGCCGTGAAGCTGACATCTAAAGCTTCCCATACTGTTTATGGACTCGAATCAAGGCACAAACACATTCTGGCCAAAGCCTTAAGCCGCCAGATGAGGCCTTCCTTTGCTTCTAAGGGCTCTTACAGTGAAAATTATGATGATCTTGGGATCTAAATGTGTCTATTTGACTCTGTACATGTTTTTTTTACTTTTTTTCAATAAAATTGTAACTTTTTTCAGGATTTTTTTATGAAAATAGCATGTTTTTTTCGGCCGAAAATTGCGAAAATGCGATATTTTTCGGTACGATTTTTTGACGATTTTTGAAACGGTTTCCTCAAAAAACGGTTAAAGCTAGGGATCTGAAATTTTTTGTCAGTTATCATATTAAGCCCTGACTATCTCGACTAGTCCAAAGTCGATATCTAAAAAAATGCGGAAAATCAACCTACCTTAGACTGCCCATGTACTTTGTATTACATTTCTATCATCTTAATTGTCTATTAATATGAAACACTGTAAAAACGAAACAAAGTTATAGTAACTGTTTAATTGTAATTAACTGTAATAATTTATTTATGTAATTAATGTACTTTAATAACGATAATTAACGATACTAAGTGAATATGAACTAATCCATAACTGTAATCATAATTGTTGTAAACCCGAAATTACAATGTACTGAGGGTGTACTTGGATTGTACTTAATGTACTACGAAATTATGGCGCCCTTTAGAAATGCATACTCTGCGAAAATACGATTACTTTTTATTTTTATTTGGAATCTTTCATCTGATCATGTGTTTAAAAGGGGGGAAACTTAACCTTCAAACTGCATTCCCCCAGAAATTTAGATTGTATATAAATCATGTAATTGTAAAATAATGTCACTTCTACTTCTTCTTCTTGGACTTCAATTACTTCGGTTACTTCGATCACTTCACTCCCTTGTTAGCAGCCTCGCTGCGAGGAGGGGGCAGAGACCCCTTGCCTCCTTAATTTTAGATTCGGGCCTGAGCCATGGTCGAAAAAGGTCGAACCTCTATCCCTGTAAATTCAGAGCACTACCTGTACATTTTTTTAGAAGTAAATTACAGTGAAAGAAAGTTTCTTTTTATCTTTTCCTTCGAGACAACCCAAAACTATAGAAAGAGAAGAATTAACAGGTCTGTCGACCTTATAGCGAGAGAAAAAATTAGAATGTTATAGAAGAAACTATCGCGAGAAATATCCGTTGCTGCCTCCCAACCAGAAACCCCGTCGACTCCGAACCGACCCAGAGCCATAGACGGAGGGGTTAATATATATATACACATACACAGTGTGTGTGTGTGTGTATATATATATATACACACACACACACACACACACATATATACACATATATATATATTAGGGGGGTCGAAATTTTGTATTCTTATTCTACACACTGCTCGGAGTTTCCTTTGGGCCCCTAAACAACATACTGTAATTACACCGCTATGCGCTCCCACCCCCCTACCCGTTGCATATGCCCCCTCTTTTTTTAAATTGAAATGAAATTGAAACCAATTCTTTGAATAAAAAAACCTGATAAATGACAAAGATTAAAGTAAATAATGATATAAGTAAAGTTAAAGTAAGTTATATATATATATATATATATATATATATATATATATATATATATATATATACTTTCTCCGTATATTACTTAAAGAATCAATTGAAGCATACTAAAATACAAATATTCACCTTAAGAAATTTAATTGAAGCATTTTAAAACCAAAATATTCACCTTAAGAAATTTAAAATCGTAAATTACTGACACCACTGGCCTTTCCATTGGAACACAGGTAGCTTTTTTCTCGACTCCAGTACATTCAAAATAAATTTGTCTGTTTTCGTAACCAATTCTATCTTGTGATGCTTCTGTTACCACATTTACAGCATGTTCTACTCCCTGGCTGTGACAGGGAAAAGGAATAAGCTGAAGTGGTTCATTTCGAACTTTAAGAAGATCATCATTTGTCAAATTCTGTAAAATGAGTGGAGGGGGTGATGGTTTCGTTGTCCCAGTCGATCTGTTAGAATAATCGTCTGCTTCAAAGTTCATTGTTTTTGGCAGCTCAAAATTTCTCGCATTGGTGCTCCTATTTCTTGCTCGAATGATGTGCTGAAGAGCCAGCTCTCTGACCTCTCTTCTTGTGTCTGTTATCATTGAGAGTAAGATATTCTCTGGGTGGGCAAAATAGGCGTTATTTCTGAGGACACGCTCCATAATCATCCGATGCTTTTTATCTAAGCCTTTAAGCAAGTGCATGATATATCAAAAATTAGATGCTCCCTCATTTGCCTTTGGATGAGACTTTATCCAAAACCAGCCTGGAGCGTAAACCAGCATTATAATTTTTACTAGGTCTTGGATGTTTTTGTCTGGATTCCGTGTAGAGACATATAAGCGCAGGATCCTGTTTGCTCGTGTTAGCCATCTTGCATGATGGAGGGCACCTGGGGATCTGGTGGCTAACGCTTGTGAGATGCGTCCAGCTTGTACGCTAATGCACATTTCATACATATATTTTTGGTCACTGCTGAAACTTTTAACAATATCGGCCGAAACTTCTTTAATGTTGCCCTCTACAGAGATATAATCAACTACATAATTATATCCAGTTTGGTCAAATCCTCTCGGAATTTATTTCCAAGAGAACCTTTGAATGTGTTTGGTCCCGAAGTTTTTCCATCAATTGCTTCAAATACGTGCCTGAAGGGCAGTTCGTTTGCATGCAAAAGGCAAATCAGCCATTGTACCGGCTTGTCCAGATATAATTCAATCAATTTTAGCACTCCGCCAATCCTGCCAGTGTTCACTGGGGTGCCATCGCATAGCAGAGCTTTGAGGGATTCTTTTCTATTAGAATCAACTATAAAAGTTATTTCATCTGCAATACAGTACAACAAGCAGTTCCGTTATCTGGAGCTATATGATCCATGTAAACATCACCAGGTTCTTTGACTATTACATAATGTTCTTCGTACTCCATTCCCTTCTTTGTCTTAGTTTGATCTTTTCTACCATCAAATCCGATGCCTTCAATCTGTGTGTTCTCTGATTTCACTTTGGTTATGTTCTTTTTACCCACACGTATTCTTTCTCTTTCCACTTTTTCCTATCCAACATATTGGTTTCGTCTAATATTCCCATATCCTTCAAAGCTGCATTTACTGTAGCTGCAGTAGCTCTGTAACTTACACGGTATCTATCTGCTGTTATTGTTAAGTTATCATAAATAATTCTGTTCTGATGGTTTTCTCTCAGCTCAAAATCCGGAACAAAGTCAATATCGTCGCTGTCATCATCAATTTCCATGCTCTCATCTTCCATAATATGTAAAGGGTCCAGTTTGCTGGTTGAGGCGACATTCATATCTAGGCTTATCTTGGCTCTTCTTTCTAATCCTTTAACTCTATCGTGAGTCCTTTTTCTTGCGGAAGTCTTTACTCTGTCGATTGGTCCTAGTTGGTTTTTTCTTTGTTTCTGCCCCACAAAAGACTCCCACTCAATCATTGGAACTCTAATATCACATCTGCAATCCGTTCGACTGATTTTTTTTATCGTAACAAGTACAAGTGCAAATATCAAACATTTCATCGAATGTCTCCACCTTCTGCTGAAAACTGTTGTTCCTTTGTTTTAATGGTACTTTATTTAGCTTTGCTGCAAATTCTATCAATCGTTCAACTTTTATAGCTATTCCTTCAAATCCTATATGTGGAAAGTAAAACTTCTCCCAAATGGCTTCCACATCTTTTGTGACAATTCTGTAACATTCTTTTGCTGTTCTAGAACCTTTCGAAATCAGTTCTCGTTTTCTTACCAATAAATAATGCCTAAATACGTCAGCCTTTGAAGGAGTCATTGAAGGTGGAAATTCTGCAGGGTGACCAAATGTTGAATTGTGCGTTTTGCTTCTTGTCGCCATGATTTCACTTATTTAGGCCTAGTAGCATTAATAACAAGAAACTAATTGTTAAATTCTAGCAACTGAATCATTCAATCTGAATTTAATATAACTCATTCGGGATTAAATCATAACTCATTCAATCATAAACAATCTGAAAATAACAATCTGAAACTAAACCAAAAAACGTGACAATAATATATATAATTCATCTAATCTATCCAAATTAATCTATGTAATCTATTCAATCTATCTAAATAATCTATTCAAATTAATCTAATCTACTTAATAAGACTTAATATAATGCATGATTGTCACCTTTGGGGTTTATATCTGTGGAGAGAGTAAAATGGGGGGGATGCTATGGAAGGGGTAAGGGGGGTCGCATATACTCATTTTTTTTACAAGATGTTGAGATCATCATTTCCAACTACGTGCATATTGTGGAATTGGAGAAACTCGATTTTTGATATGTTTCGACCCCCCCTAAATTACACACACACACACACACATATATATATATATATATATATATATATATATATATATTATATATACAGTGGTGGGCACCGTTAACCAAAAAGTTAACTTCGATAACGATAATCCGTTAACCCCAATTTTTAACTCCGATAACGATAATCCGATAATTTTACTCCAAAGTTAACGGAAGTTAACGATAATCCGTTAACGATAACTATTTCTTTACTAACATTTAAAAAATCAAGGAAAAAAGCTTTAAAACCCATAGAAAATGTTTATTTATGCAAAATCCAACAATAAATAGGTATTTAACTGTATTTTTATCAAGTTTTGCAACTTTTTTCCTTAATAACTTTTTTTTTTATTTTTAATAAAAAATGCACTGATTACATGTTTTGAAACCCTTGTAACCACTAACCATTAACTAAATTTTAATTTACCAGAGAATTATTATGGCGGGAACTGAAAGGTAAAATTAAATTTTAGGCACATTTATTAAAGACTATGACACAATGTGCTGGTTGCCCTTCAGAAAGACCAACTTCTCAAAGTTAGGCCCAACTGCCAGTCTTGACCTCTTGGGCCTCAGGATGTCCTTGCCGAGAGAGAAGAGCCGTTCCACTGCGGCAGAGGACGGAATTGGCAGACTGAAGTTATGGCGGTTTGAATTCATTCGCGGAGCGGTGATCTTCCGTGAATGACTCCTCGCAGTTAACGTGTTAACGGACTTTAACAGATTAAATATCGAGTTATCGGAAGTTAACTGGTCCGATAACGATAAATGGAAATTAACTTCCGTTAATAGTCCGTTAAAAAAAGTTAACTTCGTTAATTAACTGTTATCGGATTAACGCTTCAGTGCCCAACACTGTATATATATATATATATACGGGATAAATTTCACAATTAAACACGTGAAATGAATGAATGCTGCAAACCCACAAGGAAAAAGAAAAAAATCCAAGGCCTTTCGTGTATTCAGAGCTTCCCCTCGTCAGGGAATGAAGAGAGAAGACAAGATGCCCAGGAATATATACAACGTAGCGGAAACCAAAACAATTAGCCCATACTTAGCAAGAGTTAATGAGAGGCAAAAGGAATTTTAACAAGATATTGTCAATTTTATACATTCCGGCATTGTTATTGAAATTGTTTTTAAAATGAATAAATGCACATTCTAGAATATTTCTTTCTATTATATCTTTGTTTTCAACAAGCGCTTTAGAACTATTCCACTTGATGCTATGATTAAATCTATACATATGGTTAAACAAAGCATTGGAATTATTAGCTGTTCTACACGCATATTTATGCTGTTTTACCCTAATATCTAACGTTTTACCCGTTTGGCCTATATATACTGAGTTACATTGTGTACATCCGATCGAATACACACAACCAACAACATTTTCCGGGCTATTCTTTATTAGGCGTGATTTAACAATATTATTATATTTAAAGACTACATTGATGCCAATTGTTTTAAGTAAAGTCAGGAGATATTGAAAATTAACATGGTAAGGTAGGCTAAGGATATTTTTACGTTCAAATTCCTTTACCGTAACATTATTATAATACCTATTCTTGGCTTTCCTGAGACAGTTATCTAAAAATGAAATAGGATAACATAATTTAGTACCAATATTCATGATATTGCATAACTCGGAATCTAAATATTCAGGACTGACAACTCTCAATGCTCTAAGAAACATAGTAGAGAAAATAGAGGATTTAATCGAGGGATGATGGTCAGAATAAAAATGCACATACGAGTTATTATTAGTAGGCTCGCGATAGACTTCAAATTTGAACCGATTAAAGCATCTCCAAATTTTTAGATCCAGAAAAGATAGGCTTCCATCATTTTCTTTTTCAACTGTGAACTTAATAGATGGGACTAAATTGTTGAGCCTACCAAGAAATGTCATCATCAAAATTATTAGGCCAAAGGCATAAAATATCATCTATATACCTGTACCAAACCAGATTAAAATTAACAATCGAAGGCAAAATTCTACTTTCAAAAAATTCCATATATAAATTAGCTAGTACAAGTGAAAGGGGATTTCCCATCGCCAATCCAAACGATGTAGCATAAAACTTATTTTCAAACTGAGATTTATAATCTTTGACACAAAGCTTAATTAACTCAATAAGAGTGTTGTGTTGAACAGGGAAAGAATATTCAGAGATCTTATCTTTTAAAAAATCAAGTAGGTCATCAACAGGGACAAAAGTCCCTGTTGATGACCTACATGATGCGTAGAACAGCTAATAATTCCAATGCTTTGTTTAACCATATGTATAGATTTAATCGTAGCATCAAGTGGGATAGTTCTAAAGCGCTTGTTGAAAACAGAGATATAATAGACAGAAATATTCTAGAATGTGCATTTATTCATTTTAAAAACAATTTCAATAACAGTGCGGGAATGTATAAAACTGACAATATCTTGTTAAAATTCCTTTTGCCTCTCATTAACTCTTGTTAAGTATGTGCTAATTGTTTTGGTTTCCGCTACGTTGTATATATTCCTGGGCATCTTGCCTTCTCTCTTCATTCCCTGACGAGGTGTAGCTCTGAATACACGAAAAGCCTTGGAATCGTTTTTCTTTTTCCTTGTGGGTTTGCAGCATACTGTATATATATATATATATATATATATATATACACACACACACACACACATATACACATATATATACACACACACACACACATATATATTATATATACATACATATATACACACACACACACACACATATATATACACACACACACACACACACACACACACATATATATATACACACACACACACACACACACACACACATATATATATATATACATTTTAACTGCAAACAACACAGTATAATTAATGTAAAGAACGACGCTCGTGTAGAAGAGTGTTCCGCACAAGATGAGGAGGGAGAACGAGCAAATGAAAAATGAGGTACCTCCCAGGAAACGAACCCGGGATCATCCAATTGCCGGTCGGATATGTTAACCACTACACCAAGGACCCCGATTAGTCAGTACTCGTAATTCTCCTATATACGAGCGGAATCAAATGCCCTGAAGGGGCACCTTCGCATACCGTACATATATACATTTTAACTGCAAACAGCACACAGTATAATTAATGTAAAGGAGGACGCTTGTGTAGAAGAGTGTAGAATTAACAAAGACATTTGGGAAACAATTGTCCTGGTAAAGCTAACAAGCTCTCATTTTCTTGTGCAACCTGCGGTTTGAGCTCTCATATTTCAGCATTATGTCCCAAGTTGGGTTCAAATAAAATAACTAATGGTGTCGAGACGCAGGTAAACAGTATATCGGTGCATGCAATGTCTTCGGAGAATCAGATATTTCGAAGTCGCGGCGTCTTGTTACCTACCGTGACTCTAGAACTTGTAAATCAAAATAATGTTAAATCAGTTAAGTGTTTGCTAGATTTAGCTTCACAAAGGTCATATATCAGACCCTCAGTTCTAGATGGTTGGGAATGCCAATTAAAGAAAAAACTCAAATTCGAATATCTAATAAAAACCTTCATTGGATCTCAAGTTAGAGAAATTCAAGAAGTGGAGTTGGTGGTAAGGCTGAATCCATCTAAAGCTACTCTCAAGAACTTCATCGTTGATGAAAAAATGGATTTAGATTATACCGTTCCAGAATTAAAAAACGTGATTTCTCAACTTCAAGAAGAAGGAATTAAGTTCGGGGACAAATCCTTCAATAACCTTCAGAATGATTTCATCTCAAACATTGAAGGATTAATTGGAATTGATGTGCTTCAAGATTTTATGCCATTCTCCTTCGTAAAACTCAAGAATGGTACTGCCATATCAGTTTCTCAAGGACTTATACCTATTGGAGAGTTGGATACTTTCAAGAGCCCAATTCAACATTCCAGCAACAGTCGTAGATCTGTCAAGAAAACTCGTCAGTTTTCTTCAAGAACTCCTGTTAAAAAATTATGACTAGAAGGATCTTCGGAAATTGATCAACAAAATTCCCTTCCTCTGACTGAGACTGATGGATCAAATTCAAGTTTCAATTCAAGTTTTGATTCGAGTTTCACGGCAGCGGAGCAATCTGCTTTTCAAGTTTTAAAACCTACTAATTCAGAGCTTTCGGGGTGTAAAAACCCTTGGCACTGTTCCCTTTTTAAACTTACTAACCCCCCTAAGTGAAACACCGAATCGAAGCTTAGCTTTAAATATTCAAATATCCTGTTTAAATCAGGACTGAAATGGTTTACAGATTCACGAGTCTAGAGATGGGGAGAGTTCGCTTGCGGTCTTCAACAATGATGAACCGGGTCTTCATTGTATCGTGAACTGTGTCATGAATCCGACCCCAAGTTATTTCAATCCTTTGTGTCACTGTAAATCCGACTCCGACCTACACTTAGGTCTGGAAAATTTGTATAAATTGGAGTCTATAGGTATAGATGAGAGTTCAAATGGTAGTTTGGATGAGATCAAAGTTAAACAATTTAATGACTCTATACAACTGTCTGGTGGCCAATATTATATGGAGTTACCGTGGCACGAAGAACTAATTAACCGTATGCCATCTAATCATAAAATAGCATTGGCAACTCTAAAAAGGGTAATTGGATTTCTCAATAAGAAAAACTTGCACTCTAAATATGCTAATGTATTTAAACAGCAATTAGATGGGATAATTGAAAGGTTTGATGTGACTCCAGACCAATATCAGAACTACATCTGGATACCTCATAGGCCGGTCATTAGGGTGGAAGATCAAGTTACAACTAAAATTAGGCCAGTTTTCAATTGTAGTTTGAAAACGGGTCAAGCTCTTTCTCTTAATGAAGCTGCATATCCTGGTGTAGACCTCATGAATTCACTGTTTACCTTATTATGCTCATTCAGAACCAATTAATACGTAACCCTTTCAGATATAAAGCAGGTATTTCTTCAAATCAAGCTCAAGCTTGATGTTGATAAAAATAGGTTTTGTTTTTTCTGGGAAGAGGACGGTCAACTATTAACTTATCGGTATACTACCATAGTATTTGGTCTGGCCAGTTCACCTTTTATACTCAACTATGTCATTTAATATCACGCCAATCAGTATCTAGATGATTTATGCTCTCAGGTTCTCAAGAAACATTTTTATGTGGATAATTTAATTTTCACAAATTCAGATCCAGAATTACTTCTGGAACTATACTCCACTTTAAATCAGAATGTCTGAGGGAGGTTTCAACCTTGGATCATGGAACACTAATCTAGACTGTCTCAAAAACATAATGGTTCAAGATCAAAAAGTTGTTCAACATAAATGCTTGGAAAAGGTGGTGCTGGGTTATCACTTTGCAAGTCGAGACTTAATCTTGCTGTCAGAATATGATCTAGACCCTGAAGCTTGTATCAAGCGCCAAATCCTTCCCCAAATTTCTAAAATTTTTGGTCCATTATCCCTTTACCTCCAGGTTACCATTCGGGGTAGGCTTCTCATGAGAAAATTGTGGAAGCTTAAGTTGTCTTGGGATGAGACAGTCAGTCAAGATGAATTGAAGGTTTGGACTAAGATTTACAAAGATCTTCAAGAACTTTCAAATCTTTCTTTCAAACGTTCAGCTTTCAATTCTAGTGACTGTTTCATTCGTCATTTTTTGTGACGCTAGTGCCAGTTATTACGGATTTGCAGTCTATGCATTTGGCCCTTCAGGATCAAACTTAGTTTTTTCCAAGGCTAAAGTGGCTCCTGTTCAAGCACGTACTTTACCTACTTTGGAATTACTTTCCGTTTATCTAGCGTTCAAATGTCTTCCTCAATTTCTCTCATCCATTAAAGCTCAGTTCTCAGATATCAAGATTTTTGTTGATGCTCAAATTGTGCTGTCTTGGGTCATTTCGTCAGACCTCAATGTCAAAATAAAAAACATGTTTGTTCGAAATCGAATTCAGGATATTAGACACATGCATCAAGAAATTCAAACTAAATTCAGTATTTCAATATCATTTAATTATGTCTCAACTAAAGAAAAGCCCGCAGATCTCATTACTGGGGAATATCATTTTGAGAATTCGAGAACAATCTAGAACTCTGGATGCATGGTCCTGAATGGTTATTTCTAGATTCATCCCTTTGGCCTAAATATGATCTTCAGTGTCTATCTAACCCAAACAAATTAAAGACACAATCAGCTACAATTACATCAGTCACTTTAAATGCTGGTAAAACTGAATCCATTCTTGACATCAAACAGTTTTTAAACATTCACAAAGTCTATAGAATCACGGCTTATGTACTCAAGTTTGTTTCCAAATGCAGAAAGAAACCCAATGTAGACGTGGATAGGGGTAGTAGGTTGTATTGGCTATACATCATGCAACTTGAATCTTTTGACAAAGAAAATCAATTTCTTGAAACAGTTCAAGAAAATCCCAATCAGCATGTTCCCAATCTGGTTAACCGTCTGGATCTCTTTCTAGACGAAGTCGGATTGATTCGAACCAAGGGCAGGCTTTCAAGTACAAACGTGTATGATTATGACATCATAAACCATATATTACTAGGTAAACATCATCACTTCACTGAATTAATAGTTCGAGATTGTCACTCTACAGGGTGTCCCATAAGTCCGGCATCATAGGAGAAATTCATATTTTTCTATTTCTACAAACCATAATTCATATGCTCGGGATGCCAATTTCCCGAAAACCATTCTGTTCAGTGACGAGGCTGTTTTTTATTGAAATGGTGAGGTAAATCGACAGAACACCCGCTACTGGTCTCAAAACAACCCTCACTGGTATACCTCTTCAAAGGAACAAGGTGCATCTCGGGTGATGGTATGGTGTGGCATTTGGAAGGATCGCATCATAGGCCCCCTCTTTTTCGATGAACATGTCACTGGAGGCACCTACCTACGTATGCTCAAGGAAGAAGCATTTCCCAGTGTCTTGAACGAAGAAGGAAATTTCCCAACATAGTTCCAACAAGACGGCGCTCCTGCACATTACAGCACCCAAGTAAGGGAATACCTGTACCAACAATTCCCTGGTCATTGGATAGGACGTCGAGGGCCTGTGGAATGGCCAGCTAGAAGCCCGGATCTCACGCCACTAGATTTTTATCTCTGGGGCCACTTGAAAGCGCTGGTATACGCAGAGAAAATTAGGAGTGTTGAACATTTGCGGCAGCGCATTATTGGGGCATGTAACACCATTACTCCTGACATCATTCACCGTGTGCTTGCTGACTGGGTATCACGTCTGAATTTGTGTATTGAAAACAATGGTGGACATATTGAGCACGTTCTGTAAATAAAAGCTTTTGTTTTGCCTTTTTTTATTATTTTTCCTATGATGCCGGACTTATGGGACACCCTGTAGATGCAAGCATTTAGGTATTCAATCCACCTTAACAATGCTGCGCTTGCAGGGGTTTTGGATCACTAGTGCTAGACAAACCATCAAGCGTATCATTTCTAGTTGCATTACTTGCAGAAAATACAATAAATTTTCTTACAAGTATCCCAAATTCACCAATTTCCCCAAGCATCAGATGCGTTTGTCCACTCCCTTTAAACATGTTGGAGTTGATTTCACAGATCACGTTTGGGTCAAAGACTCTGACTCAGGAAAAACTGTCCAACGATTTATTTTGCTCTATACTTGTCTTCACATAAGCGCCATACATTTAGATCTGCTTCCTGATATGAGTACCACATCTTTCCTGCTCTCATTCCAGAGATTCACTAATCTACAGGGTGGGCCGTAAGTTTCCATACATAGGAAAAATAAACATTTTTTTATGGACAACCATTTTTATTTATATAATATGCTCTACATGGTTGCCATTGTTTTGAAAACACATTTCAATACGTGTTCCCCACTGTTGATGAACACGCATTAGCACAGTTGACGTTATGCTTGTAATGGCGTTGGTGATACGTTCCTTTAGATGATTTATGTCTCGTATCTTTTCCTGATACACCATGGCCTTCAAGTGCCCCCAAAGATAGAAATCAAGGGGGGTGAGATCTGGGGATCTGGGAGGCCACTCCACAGGACCACGCCGACCAATCCAAGCATCCGGAAACTGCTGATCCAAATACCGACGCACGTGAAGACCATAATGAGGTGGAGCTCCATCTTGCTGGAAGTAAACTGGGAAGTTACCTTCCTCGTTTAGCAGGGATGGGAAAATCTCTTCTTGCAACATGTTAAGATACCTTTCGGCATTAAGATTTCTACTGATAAAAATTGGTCCAATAATTCTGTCACCCCATATTCCGGCCCACACCATCACTTTACCGGCACCTTGCATCTTCGTCGGACTCAGCCAGTTAGGGTTAGCATTACTCCAATAACGTATGTTTTGCCGATTAACCTCTCCATTGACGTAAAAATTTGCTTCATCAGTAAACAAGATCTTACGTCAAACGCATATTCTTAGGGTATCTGAAACATAAAAACAAACGTTTAATTTTTCCTATGTATGGAAACTTACGGCCCACCCTGTATATGGTATTTACGATAGAGTTTACAGTGACAATGCTAAAAGTTTCATTCAAGGTGGTAAGGTATTAGAGGACTCTTTAAATTCTAACGAATTTCAAGAGCACATGCGAGCCAGTGGCATCAAACACATCAGGCTTCCAGTTTATTCAGCCTGGACGGGATTTGCGTGGGAGCGTCTCATTCGAGTTGTGAAAAGTTGCCTTTTCAAGACCATTGGGCGTTCTGTTCTGGATCATTTCGATCTACTAACTTTGCTAACTAGCATTCAAAACGCTGTGAACTCTCGTCCGCTCACATACGTCTCGTCAGAGAATGAATTGTCAAGCTTAACGCCTAATTCATTCCTTAAACACCAAAAGGAATCTTTGGTATTCAAGTTTGAAACTGATGATGATCCTTTATGGTCTCAAAATCCCCCTACTCAGGGCCGTTTCCTGGCATAAGCAGACTAAGCGGCCGCTTAAGGCCCCGCTGCTACTAGGGGGCCCCTAGACAGGCTCCCAGGTCATAGCTCAGTGGGCAAGAATAGGAATATTGCTGAAGTTATTATTAATATTATTGTTATTATTAATATTATTGTTATTATTATTATTATTATCCTTATTATTATTGTATTATTATTATTATTGTCGTATTAATTAAAGTTTTTGTATGAGACAAATGTGATAAAACGGAGACAAACGAAACGTTTTGGTCGTTATGTGTAAATAACTATTGTGAGATCTTATTTCTATATTATTTAACTTTATTCTTACTATATGCTTATACTTTCCTAAATGCTTAATTTTTCAAGTATTATAAAACATTATTTCACTAATTTACTAATTATTAAAAGATTTTGTAACACTTTAAAACCTAAGATTATTTTCGTTATGTTTTCAAGTTTATTAATTCTTTTCTCATCTTTTTCAGATAATGTGAATTTTGTTGGTTAAAAGTTAAAACCTAAATGGTCTGATTAATTATTTGAATGTATTTGATTAACGTTACAATTATAACAATTACACTGGCCAACAAAATGAAACTTTTTTTTCTCATCACAAACATGATCACACTTTTCTTAATGCATTTTTCGCGCCGATTCCGAATCTGGTTTAATTTTTTTTTCTAGCACGTATAGTTATATAGATACACTGGTTTTGATATTTTTAAGTTTTTGATATTGCTATAAGAAAATTTATGGATGTATAGATCACACTTAGGAATGCTAAACAACAAATACATCATATACCTTATTCAATGTACTTATAAATAAAGAATATATACATTATTTTATTAAAAGCGCTGTGAGTGTGATTTCCTTTTGTAAATTTGGCCTGGATTGTCACGATACAGCATCCAACAATGGTCCGCCATCATGCTTTCATTCCAATATCCTTGGTAGCGCTTCTCCATCATCTGAATATCTTGATGGAAGCGCTCTCCTTGCTCGTCACTCACTGCACCAAGGTTTTCAGGAAAGAAATCTAAGTGGGAATGCAGGAAGTGAATTTTTAACGACATTCGACACTCCATTTCTTTGAAGGCATCAAGGAGGTTCTTGACTCCATCCTTATACGCAGGTGACTTGTTGCTTCCAAGAAAGTTTTCACATATCCATTTGAACGCCAGCCAAGCCTTCAATTCCAGCGGACTTAGGACTTTTTCAAATTCAGTCATTCAAAACCTCCCTTATTTGTGGCCCAACAAAAATTCCTTCCTTCAATTTTGCTGCAGTAACCTTCGGAAATTTCCTTGAAAGGTATTGGAACCCTTCAGAATTGACTTTACCCATTGCTTTAACAAAATTCTTCATTAAACCAAGTTTAATGTGAAGAGGTGGCAGATAGATCTTTTGGGGATCCACTAAAGGGACAGACTGGACATTGCTTATCCCTGGGACATATGTATACCTAAGTGGCCAGTCACTTTTGGTGTAATATTCTATAGTGGCACGACTGTCCCACAGGCAAAGGAAACAACAAAATTTTGTGAATCCTGACTGCATACCCATAAGCATTCATATAACTTTTAGATCTCCACAAACATTCCATTGATGACTGTCGTATTTGATTGCCTTAAGTAGTATATCCATTAGGGTGGAGCGAAAAATACTTTTTTTCTAGTATGAAGTTCTAATAGTGATTAAAAGTTGCATTTAGTGGACGATATATACCTGCCAAAATATGAGTTCATTTGTTTAATATTTTCAGCTGCCACCAGGGGACTAAAGTTAACACAATTTTGGGTAAAAAGGAAAAAAATGCTCCTATTTTAGGTTTATCAAACTATTATAAAATTTTATCTTAGAATTATCTAATAGTTTGATTAAGATTCTTAAATGATAAGAATTCGTTTTGTAAAAATGCCTTTTCATATGCTTAATATCTTCAGCTGCCACAAGAGGGCTGAAGTTAACTTAAAAATGACAATTAAGTATGATTCTGTATTTACTTGAAAAAGGGAACAGTAATAAATTAGGATGTGTCTCCTCCTTTATACTGGCTTGAGACAGTTAAGAAACGTTATTTCGTGCCTTAGCAGAGTTACCACCCTTTCCCCAACCAACCTCCCTCTAGAAAGGGTTCTTGCTGAAGACTATTTAGTAATTTGCTTTTGTGTCAAATTTTGGCTGTTTTTTCCTTGATTCTAATGTAGCACGAATCCAACCGTCTCTGTTTGTAGGTCCGCAGACTGATCCAGCAGCGTCTGTAACGAGCTTGACGCATCTCTCTACGGCTTGTGTATGACATGGAAACTGAAATAATTCTGAATGAAGAGTAGTACCATGTTTGATGCATGATTCAATATCATCAAGAGAAACTCTTTGGTTATTGGTGGTTCTGCTATCTGAAAATCTTGCCACATAATGAGATCTGTATAGTCTTTGGCATAAAAATTTATTTCTGGCACCTTAAAATACCTGATAACATCTGTTTCTTGAATGCATGCCCTTGCTTTTATGATACGCCTAAATCCCAACTGACGCACATGCTCCCTTTCATCAGCTATCATTGCAATGAGAATGTTTTCTTGATTTGCGTAATATGCATTTCGCTGAATGACTGAGTCATGTACTCTCCTAAGCTCTTCACGGAGATACCGGCTTCTTGCAATCATATGCCACATATGCTTAGCACCATATTGGCATAATGGTTTACGCTTTATCTGAAACCACATTGGTGCGTATACCCTAACAATGAAAGTAGCTAATTCTTGTAAATTGCTTGAAGGATTCTCTGTGCTTGCATATAACCGCAGAGTCCTGTTTGCTGTGGTGAGCCACCTTGAATGTGATATATTGTCTGGACTCTTATGACTAAGACTCTGAGAATGTTCCACTTGATTTAGCCTTGTGAATTTCAAGAAGGTATTTCTGGTCAGTACTTATGTCATCTACATCAACTTCACACATGTCCTCTTGAATTTCAATGGGTTTGAAGTTAACTATGGGAAACTTTTCACAGTCTGAAAGTGCTCGGCCAATTTCTCCTGAAAATGCTCTTGGTCCAGTAGTGGTACCATCCAAGTGATGAAACAGATGGCGCAATGGAAGTTCATTAACGTGTAAAAGGCATATCAGCCACTGCAATGGCTTATTAAAGGCTTCTTCCAGTAATCTTATTGTGCCTCCAATACTACCAGTGTTAACCACTGTCGAATCACAGCCAACTGCAACGATGTTCCCTATATCAACATTCCTTTCTTTCAAGCAATTCACTAGCGCTGTGCAAATGTATTTAGCTTTGCCACTGGAAGGTGTCACATGTGCAAAGTACAGAGAGTGTGGTTCAGATATTATGCTGATATGCTCTTCGCGTTTGGTTCTTTGGTGGTTAGAGCCATCACTCTCCTGGACTTGAATCATTGTTTTATCCTTTCTGCCATCAAAGTATAATCCCCGCATGGTTTTTGGCTCTCCTATCTGTTGTAGTTCCTTTCTCTGTTTTTGTCTTTCACATCTTAGCTTACTTCTGTCTATAATATTCCCTTTGTCTTCGGGATTAACAATTTTAAGATCTGCCAATACTGCAGAAGCAATAGCAGCCCCAGCTCTGTCCGACATTTTAAATCTATCACAAGTAATTGCTAATGAAGGCAGTGGCTCACGCATCTGTTGTTCTGATATTACATATTGAGTCGAGGTTGTATCTTCCTCATTATCTTCAGATATCTCTTCTAGTTGTTGAAGTTCACTTGTCTCTGTTTCGATTTGTAAGTTGGACGTATTGGTTATAGCAGCACTAGTTGTTTGTGAGGATTCCAGACGTGCTTTTTCCATTTCCTTTCGATGTTCTCTTGCTTGTAATCGTCTTGTGTGTGCTATGTCAATGCTTCCTATCACCATTATTCTGCGTGTTCGTTGGTCATTTAAAAAATCCTGCTCTTTGGAGGGACTTTCTTACTCTTTTCACATGAGCATCTCCTAAACTCCTTACATTTGCAGGTGCAGATGTCAAACAAAGTGCATTTTGAAGAGTTTTCAAATTCTTCAAGCTGATTTTTGTACTTAGGCTGATCCTTGCGTGACTTGTATGGCTTTAATAAGGACCTGTATTTATCATGGTACACTCGCATCATCTGTAAAACGCGTGTATGTGAAACTATTGGCAAAGAGGCCTTCTTCCAAATATTTTCTACCTTTTTGGAAACTGCCTCTGCTATTTCAGAAAATGACGGCTCCTTGTTATTCATCTGCTCCTTCACTAAATGTTTTGTGAACAGGTAATTTTTCATAATGCAGTTATAAGTTGGTAGTTGCATATCACTCATCTCACAAGGTATTTCAAATATGGCACACTTCATATGTTCTCTAGTGAAATGTTTATATTTAGTATTTGATGCCATAATATTTTTAAGAAAAATTCACAATCACAAAATATCCTGTAACATCAAAACATTATATAATTAATATATATATATTTTATAAGTATATATAATATATTATATAAATATATAATATATTATATAAATAAACTAAAATTATATAATACATTATAACAAGCATTTTATAATAAAATCAATATTATCTCTATATAAATCACTTTAAAATAAAGTTTTATAATATTCCGATCATATTAAAAAACTCTCCGATCAACTGAGCGACTAGGCCTACTACCTAAGAAGACAAGTGTTAACACACTGTTCTAATGACTCACAGAAAGAAATTCCTTCACACCAAAACCCTCCCCCACAACCCTCCCCAAACCCTCCCCCACAACATTCAGTGTAGTCTCAACATGACTCAGTTACTCTAAATTGTGTTAACGTCAGCTCTCTTGTGGCAGCTGAAGATATTAAGCATATGAAAAGGCATTTTTACAAAACGAATTCCTATCATTTAAGAATCTTAATCAAACTATTAGATAATTCTAAGATAACATTTTATAATAGTTTGACAAACCTAAAATAGAAGCATTTTTTTCCTTTTTACACAAAATTGTGTTAACTTTAGCCCCCTGGTGGCAGCTGAAAATTTGAAACAAATGAACTCATATTTTGGCAGGCATATTTCGTCCACTAAATGCAACTTTTAATCACTATTAGAACATCATACTAGAAAAAAAGTATTTTTCGCTCCACCCTAATATCCATATTGTCATATGTCTCTTTTAGATGGACGGAATGGGCAATGGGGATGGATGGCATTATATTACCATTATGCAAAAGAACTGCTTTCAGGCTTCTCTGCGACGAATCAATAAAGAGGCGCCACTCAGATGCCACATACGTCTGAGATATGGCTGTAAATAGTCCATTGATGTCATGGCAATAACAGAGAGGACCGTCTACTGAAAAGAATGCTGTTAATTCAAAATTCCGCTTTCGGTAGTAGCTAATACGAACATTGTTCTCAAGTAAATTGTTCTCCTTTAGTCTTGAGGCGAGAAGCTCTGATTTCTCTTTAGACAGCGATAAGTCTCTAACAAGATCATTCAACTGTCCTTGGGTTAACATTTTAGGCTCTAAATGTCTACCTTCAAAAGTGTACTCTGGTTCTGTAGATGGTCCGGAAACGCCAGTTGCACCTTCATCACTTTCCATGTCATCTATGATAGAATCTAGCCTATCACTTGGGGGAATTGGAATGGGCAATGTTTCATCATGTTTTACTGGTCTACGTGCTGAATCCAAGTTTGGATATACAATCTGGTGTTTGTTCTTGGCAGAAAACCCCATTAAGTTCACACTACAAAAATAACAGTCTTCATGATGATCTCTCGGCTCCCTCCATATCATGGGTATGGCAAATGGCATTGAAGCTTTTTTTGTTAAGCCAATCACGTAATCCATTTGAACAGCCAGAACAGATTTGATGTGGCGCCCATGGTTTATCTTGGTCACCTAGATGGCAACCAAAGTATAGCTTGTATATTTTCTTAATGTCGGTTGTAATACTTCGTCGCTGTGTTTTAGTTGTCAACTGGCCGCATACGAAACAGAACTTGTCGGGGTCATTCTTACATTGTCGAGGCATGTTGACTGACCTGAGCAAACTATAAATTAAAAAAAAATGTACACCAACTTGACACAACAAGTTCTTGGACTGGACTGATCTTTTGACACACAAAGCACGGCGTTGTTGCCTGAATCACAATGCTGCTAGACGTAAAAGCTCACACCTGACATACATAAGATGTATAATTAAGATAATTGAAATAAATAAGATGAATAAACTAAAAAAACACAATAAAATAAACACAATCAAATGTTGAAATATTAGTATTTTGCTTATTTAAAATGGTTAAATCTGTGTAGTTATATATATGCCTTCATCTTGAAAATTATACGTGCTAGAAAAAATCTGAATGCAGTTTTGGAATCAGCGTGAAAAATGCTATCCAGCCACCACAAATGTTACTCTGATGAAAAATCTTTGTTGACCAGTGTTATTATTATTATTATTATTATTATCATTTCATTATTATCATGATTATTATTATTTAGCAGATTAGTTGTGGTTAACTAGATGTGACTTCGTGCATCTTGGAAAATGAAACAACATTATCCATCAGGAGCTGAAAAACGGAAAAAGAAGAAAATAGAGGAGGAGAAACTTTCCAGTAGCAGAGGTGAGATGTGCCACTTGTATATTCTTATGATTACAGTTCAGGCAACTAGGTTAGGTAGACCATCAAGCTAGGCAAGTGCTCAGGAATCGTGTAGAGTAAGCTAGTCTCTGTAATATTTATAATATTTCGAAATGTGAAATTTAATGGATCACATCACCTTAAATTCTGTTCACACAGGTCAATTACACCGGTCTGCATGAAAATCGATTTCTTTATTTTGAGTTGTGATTCTGAAGCAGTTCGCTGCGCTGAATTAAAAAATGCTACCAGTTTTTTTCTATCACCCACAGTTTTAAAGTTATTAGCAAAACAATTTTGGGGCGTTTTGTAATTTTTTACCTTTTTTATCTTTAATTAATTTCGTTTTTTCATATTTTTCAGATAGATAATTCTAACATTACGTCTTTAACATTTTAATAATGGCTTCTAGAGGATGTACCCATAGTTCAGACATATTTTGTTATATTTGTGGTCGGTATGTTGTTGTAAAACAAAGGACAAATGTAACGACCTTCATTAAGAGAGCTTATCATGCTTATTTTTTAATTAAATTAGGAGATCAAGACAAAAGTTGGGCTCCACACAAGGTTTGTCTTACGTGTGTTGCGGCACTAAGGAATTGGAGCAAAGGTAAAAAGAAAAGTTTGCCATTTGGGATCCCTATGGTATGGCGCGAGCCTAGAAACCATACCGACGACTGCTACTTCTGTTCTTGCAATGTTAAAGGTTATAATGCAAAGAATAAAGAGAGCCTTCAATACCCAAGTCTTCCATCTGCAATAAAGCCGGTGGATCACATCACCTTAAATTCTGTTCACACAGGTCAATTACACCGGTCTGCATGAAAATCGATTTCTTTATTTTGAGTTGTGATTCTGAAGCAGTTCGCTGCGCTGAATTAAAAAATGCTACCAGTTTTTTTCTATCACCCACAGTTTTAAAGTTATTAGCAAAACAATTTTGGGGCGTTTTGTAATTTTTTACCTTTTTTATCTTTAATTAATTTCGTTTTTTCATATTTTTCAGATAGATAATTCTAACATTACGTCTTTAACATTTTAATAATGGCTTCTAGAGGATGTACCCATAGTCCAGACATATTTTGTTATATTTGTGGTCGGTATGTTGTTGTAAAACAAAGGACAAATGTAACGACCTTCATTAAGAGAGCTTATCATGCTTATTTTTTAATTAAATTAGGAGATCAAGACAAAAGTTGGGCTCCACACAAGGTTTGTCTTACGTGTGTTGCGGCACTAAGGAATTGGAGCAAAGGTAAAAAGAAAAGTTTGCCATTTGGGATCCCTATGGTATGGCGCGAGCCTAGAAACCATACCGACGACTGCTACTTCTGTTCTTGCAATGTTAAAGGTTATAATGCAAAGAATAAAGAGAGCCTTCAATACCCAAGTCTTCCATCTGCAATAAAGCCGGTACCCCATGGTCCAGAAGTTCCTATTCCCCGCCCACCCGAGAGTCTGGATCAATACAATTCAGATTCTGATTCAGCTCCAAATCCAGACAATGATGATGCTTATGAACAGCCAACAGCTGACCGAGATCCTAAACCATTAACCCAAGTCGAACTAAATGACTTAGTCAGGGATATGAATCTGCTTAAGGACTCTGCAGAACTTTTGGGGTCTAGATTGCAGGAGAACAATTTATTGGCATCCGACACAAACTTCGCTTGGTACAGAAATCGTGAGAAAAGTTAAATATATTTTGTTTCTTTCAGTTATTTTTTTATTCTTTCATAAACAAGCAATATGCTTGTCCAAGAGCTAGGAGCTATTTAATTCTGCTTTAATTAGGTTTTACTCTATCAACTAAAGATTTCGTGCTACAAGGGGTGTTGTAATACCTCATCTGTCCCCAAATGTTAACCACCCATTGATGGGAGGGGAGAGAGTATTTTGCTGGGAACAGGACTGGTTGTTATATATATTTACCCTACATTATTATGTAAGCGTTACTGTAGTCTATAACAACAAAATTTATGGTTTAGCATGTGCAATCCAATGTTGGTCTCGATAAGATGGTTCACATTTGGGGATAAATGGGGGATTTATGACACACCCTGTAGTAAGAAAACCATACGTGATAGGGGAAAACTAACTATATTTGTGAGATCAGCGCACTCAAATTATATAGAATCACCAACTAGTTTGTAAAAATCGATCGACAAGTTTTCAAATGTGTACTGGTGTTATCAAACAAGATAAGAAAGAATATTTTAGCAAAAATTAACAGAATATGTAATGTTATGTTCTTCTCAGGCGCACTACTGAAATATTTGGAAAAGCCATCCTCAGCAAAGCCTGATGAGCATCATGAGCCAACAGCAGGACCATCCTCTATGCAACCTCAAACACCAGTAGAAGTAGAGCCTGATGAACCAACAAGTGGCCCATCTTCTGTTCAGCTTCAAACACCACACACAGGCATTTCTACTGAGCAACAAGAACCAAGATCTGCTCCACCGCTTGATCCGTATGACTGGCCAGTTGTCCTGTCAGATGCCTTGAAAACAGATCTGGTGTCTCGAGGACCATTTCAAATCAGTCCAGATTTCACATTCCCTAAAAGAGAGGACGGTAGAAGCGTTCATCACCATTACATGTACAGAACATTAATTAATGGGGAAAAAATAAAGCGAAGCTGGTTGATGTACTCTAGAAGGAATGATGCTCTTTATTGCTGCTGCTGCAAGTTGTTTTCAAGGAAGTCGTACAAACTAATTACGGATGGACTTTCAGACTGGATAAACGTTGGTTCGCTTCTGAAAGGCCATGAAAATAGTTCAGAACATGCAGATAACATGGCAACATGGAAGGATCTGGAACTGCGGCTAAAAACTGGGAGGACCATTGACCAAACTGAAATGTCACTAATGGAGGTAGAGCAAAGACGCTGGTGAGATGTTCTCACACGTCTTGTAAGTATAATCCAATCACTGGCAGAGAGAAACCTTGCTTTCAGGGGGTCTTCCTCTACATTGTAGAATCGAGACAATGGCAACTTCTTGAAGGAGGTTGAGCTGCTTGCCAAATTTGATCCAGTGATGAAACAACACATCAGCAGAGTCGAAAGTGGCCAATATAGTCATTCAAGTTACCTAGGAAACATCATTCAAAATGAGCTCATTGGGTCCATTAGTGGGAAGATCTTGGATGCCATTGTTGCAGAAATAAAACAAGCTAAATATTACTCACTCATTTTAGACTGCACTTCAGACATAAGCCACCAAGAACAGATGTCGATTATTATTAGAACTGTTAAAATGGGTGAAGTACCAGAAATAAAAGAATACTTCTTGGGCTTTCTTGAAGCCTCAGAAAGTACAGGCCTGGGTTTATCAGTTCTGATTCTGAAGAGACTAGATAAACTGAATATTCACTTTGATGACTGCAGAGGACAGTCATATGACAACGGAACGAACATGAAGGGCAAGAACAAAGGTGTTCAGGCAAGGTTATTAGAGAAGAACTGTCGTGCACTCTATGTTCCATGTGGGGCTCACACTCTGAATCTTGTAGTGGCTGATGCAGCTAAAGCTTCCACAGATGCCATCAGCTTCTTTGGCAACGTACAAAAATTGTACAACCTTTTTGCAGCAGCTACACAAAGATGGACAATCCTAAAGAAGCACGTGAACATAACACTCAAGTCTTGGAGTGAAACCAGGTAGGAGAGCCGGCTTAAGAGCATTGAGGCTGTACGGTACCAGAGCCACAACATCAGAGAGGCCCTGTTGGAAGTCAGAAAAAATGCCACAGATGCCATAGCCAGGACTGAAGCACAAGCACTTGCAGAGGAGGTAGGGTCTTATCGCTTTCAGATTTGCACAGTAGTATGGTATGACATTCTTCATGCAGTTAACCATGTGATCAAACTTCTGCAGTCTCCTACAATGCAGTTTGATGTGGCAGTCAACCTCCTCACAAAAACAAAAGACTCACTCACCAGCTACAGAAACAGGTTTTGTTGCAGCACAAGTCGTAGCTAGGGACATATGTGAGGAAATGAATGTGGAGGCTGTGCTGAAGGAGAAGAGGCTCAGATCCACAATAAAGCACTTTGCTTACAAAGCCCCTGACGAACCACTTACAGAAGCCTTAAAGAGGCTGGAAGTAAAATTTTTCAATGTGGTGGTGGATTGTGCCATCGGGTCAATAAATGAGATTCAAAACATTAGATGATGTGAGGGACATATTTGGGGTTCTCCTAAACTTCACCACAATGAACAAGAAAGACTTGTCCTGCAAGTGTGAAAAGCTCTCTAAGATATTGAGCTCTGGAGCTGACTCTGACATTGATGGAAGAGAATTGGCCCTCGAAATTAAGAACTTGCCGACTTTACCTTCACACAACATGACTGCATTGGAGCTTCTCTCCTTCATTCATCAGAAGCAACTGGAGGAACTATACTCCAGTCTCTGGGTTGCACTAAGAATTGCCTGCACTCTACCTGTGACAGTAGCGTCAGCCGAGAGGAGCTTCTCTAAGATGAAGCTAATCAAGAACTACCTCAGATCATCAATGGGGCAGGATCGCCTCAGTGGCCTTGGCATCATAAGCATCAACCAGGACGTTGGCAGGGAGATTTCATATGATGATGTTATTGATGATTTCGCCCAGAAAAAATCTAGGAGGTAAAAATTTTGAAGATACAAACTGTTCTGTATAACTGTTAGCTATTACACGATTGTATCGTAGAGTTAGTAATTGTTTGGTAGTTGATAATTGCATTATCTTTTTATACATAGTTCTGTGTCATTTATTCTAAATAATGTATAAGCTAATTTTCAGGAATTTCATGAAGAGTATTTTTTCTGTTTGTCTTCTGAAAGTACATATTTGTTGTTTTGGACATAGTGTAAATGTTTCATTAAAATTGTTTCATAATTGTTTTTTATTAACACAGCCATTTTTTGTATGTGTGTGCTGAGGTGATGCAGTAAGGCGTGAGTTGGTGGATGGAGAGGTGGGGCCTCAAATGGGTATACTGCTTAGGGCCCCCTAATGGCTAGAAACGGCCCTGCCCCTACTCATAACGAACTAAACAAATCATTTGAATTGTTGAACAATAAGTATTCTCAATTTAGACAATGGTGGTATGAGGAGTATTTGTTGAGTCTTCGAGAACATAGTCGAGATTTATACGAATCAGTCTGGGTTAATCGCTTCAAAGTTGGCGATGTTGTCTTGTTTAAATAAACTGCTAAAACCAGACCCTTTTGGCAGATGGGACGCATCCTGCATTTGTTTGAAGGCGATGATAACAAATTCAGAAGTGTTCAACTCAAGAGATCAGATAACCAAGTTTTAAATTATCCTCTTTGTCACCTGTATCCATTAGAAATCTCGATTACTCATAATGGTGCTCGTCAAGACCTTTCTAATTCGAAAGATGTTCAAAGAGAAAAACCTAATCTAAGACCCTCTAGGAAAGCTGCAATTCATTGCAACAAAGGCTCAAGTACCTACTAAATAGGGAAGACGATTAGGATTAAAATTAGATTTCAGATGGTTATGAGTTCAAAAAAGTTAAAAAAATACAAAAATTATTTGGTGGTGGGTGTCATATATCAAATTTTAAGATTTAGACTGCAATTTTAGATTTTAAATTGCAGTTTCTCTGTCGGGAGGTTATTAGATTTATTTTCCTCCTTACTTAATTATTTATTATTTTCATCATTATATTCAATCATTTCATTAATTATTTGACAAACGGTTGATTCAAGTTTTGTACGGATATATTTTCCTTATTTTCAAACCACTACAACCATAAACCTTTTTGGAAAGAGACTTGAGAGTGAAGTTGTTGGACGGTTTAATTGGTTTCAAAGCTCTGAATTGTGAGGTTATTGGATTATGATGGTGTTTCAAATCTGTTTAGCTAGCTGTGTTGCTGATTTCTCGTCAGGTTTGATCAGTGTTTCAGAGTAAAGTGTATTAAATTGCATTCCTTTTTCAAGTTCAATCATCTGTTTCAAATTAGGCTGTTATAAGGCAGTTAGGTATAACATTTCCTTTTCAGAAAACAGCTAATTAATTTTCTATTTATTCAAGTGTTATCAAGGTAAAGTGTTTACAATTAAAACTACTAACGTAATGGTCTATTTTGTTTTCTTAGAATAGGACAATTACTACCAACTAAAGAGGGTGTTTAACTATAATCAAGTTTAACCCTCTGATAGCATAAAATTTCTATCAGCGGAAATCAATAATATTAGTCAGGATTTGATATTTAGCATTAATAAATTAATAGTTTAGTATTCAAATACTGTGTTGGGTTAAAACAATTTTAATTCTAACACACACACACACATACAGGGGTTGGACAAAATAATATGAACACCTTGATAAATGGCGGTTTTTATTCTTAATATGGAGTTGGTCCTCCTTTAGCGGCAATAACAGCTGCAATGCGTCGGGGAATTGATTCATACAGCTTTTGGACAGTGGCTCAGGCAGTCGAAGTCATAAGCATCTTTAGGCTGTCTCCAGACGTAAACTCGACCGGAACATGGAAATAGCGTAAAGGAGGATTCGTCGGAGTAGACTACATTCTTCCACCGGTCCATTGACCAATTCTTATGGTCATTATACCATTTTCTGCGCCGCTCAATGTTGATGTGCGAAAGGAAGGGTTTGGCAATTGCAGCCCCTCCCATGGTATCCAGCTCCATGGAGCTCGCGACGTACAGTTCTGGTCGATACCCGGCTTGCAAGATGCTGGTTAAGCTCTGCAGTCACTTTTGGAGCTGTGGTCTTATGGTTCTTTGTCACAATGCGCTTTAGCACCCGGCGGTCTCGATCACACAGCTTCTTCTTGCGTCCACTATTGCATTTGTCGGTGCTTGTCTTTCCATGGTTTTGGTATGCAGACATGACCATAGAGACAGTTCCTCTGGATACACTGAACATCTGAGCGGTTTTCGTCACCGATGCACCAGCCATCCGCGCTCCGACAATTTGCCCTCTTTGGAAGTCTGACAGGTCTTTCATAACTGCTAATTCATAATTCACTCAGATCTGTAAAAACAACGTGAGGGTTATAACATGACGTATACACTCTCTGTTACGCATTTAAATAGGTTTGCCAGTCTTTGTGTCTGAGCAGTCCGTAAAGATAACCGGTGAAATCGGCGGGTGTTCATATTATTTTGTCTAACCCCTGTATATATATATTATATAATAATATATATATATACACCTTACAACCTTACAAAGGTTCCGCGCGATGATTTCTCATTTCGCGAAGGTCAAGCTTGTCGCCCCTCCTCTCGAGTTGGCCTGGTGAAGTAGTGAGTTGGATTCTTGCGCTCAGTCCTCGGTCGAGGTCAGCTTCTCAGCCGAGTGCTTGCTACTACCACCAAGATCTTCACCGACGGCGGCTCCAGTAAGGCTCACGCCCTAACCTTCCGCGCTCACCGCCGCGTCGGAGCTTCGAGACTCTCTCTACATTTCACAAGCCGTCATTGCCACCGACGGCCGAGTGTCGGGGATCGGCTTGAACGCCATCCATTTTCAGGGCTAGTCGCTTCGGCAGGTGAGTTGTTACACACTCCTTGGCGGATGCCGACTTCCATGGCCACCGACCTGCTGTCATGAGCGACCAACGCCTCTCAGGGGTTCTTTATTGGCCGATACTTTGGCCCCTTAACTCGGCGTTTGGTTCATCCCACAGCGCCAGTTCTGCTTACCAAAAATGGCCCACTAGGCTCTCGGATTCGTAGCCGAGGCTTCAACCGAGCAAGCCCGGCGTCTCACCCATTTAGAGTTTGAGAATGGGCTGAGGAAATTTCATCCCCAAGGACCCCTAATCATTCTCTTTACAGGATATATATATATATATATTATATATATATATATATATATATATATATATATACACACAGGGTGTCCGAGAATTATCTGTACAATTTTTGGCTGTTATTAAAAGTCAACCATGAAGTGTAGAAATTCCAGTGTTGTCCCATTTTACAGAGAAACTCATTAAGTTTTTTCTGATAACAAGTTTTGACAAGTTTTTTCTTTTTCAGATATTCATACACACCCCTCATCCTTAATGAATCCACGGGAGAAAGCACAGTGTGTTGAATGGTTTATCGAAACAAAATCAGATACACAAGTTCAACGAAGGTTTAGAACTAATTACAACAGAAACCCTCCATCAAGAGTAACCATACGAGCTTGGTATAAAAGGTTTAAGGAAACTGGAAGTGTAGAGCATAAGAAAGGAGCAGGGCGGCCTCGAACGTCTTTTGAAAATGTCGAGCGCATTCGAGAGGCTTTTGTTCGCAGTCCACGCAAGTCGACAAGAATTGCATCACGAGAGTTACAGATACCTCGTTCGACAGTGCATGATGTCTTGCGTAAACGTTTGAAGTTGCATCCTTACAAGTTGCAAATCTTGCAACAGATTACGCAAGAAGATAAGGTCTCCCGTAAGGAATTTGCAATGACTCTGCTTGAGAGAGTCGACCAGGACAATGCGTTCTTGGCAAGAATCATGTTTTCGGACGAGGCAACTTTTCATGTTTCAGGCAAGGTAAACAAACAAAATGTGCGCATATGGGAGGTCACAAAATCCACATTGCATAGAAGAGCACATCAGAGACAGTCCTAAAGTTAGTGTGGTGTGGCCTGTTACATGATCGCGTGATTGGACCATTTTTCTTCGGTGAATCAACAGTGACCTCCAATACCTACCTGGACATGTTGCAACACTTTGTCTATCCGCAATTGGAAGCACTGCATCCACGCATCATTTTTCAGCAAGATGGCGCACCGCCACATTGGGCCTTGATCGTCCATAAGTCCCTGAATGAGACATTCCCAAACAGGTGGATTGGCCGTGGAGATGCAATTCATTGGCCGGCTAGATCTCCCGACATCACACCCTGTGATTTCTTTCTTTGGGGATTCGTCAAAGATCTTGTGTACAATACGCGGGTGACAGACATTCGAATGTTTGTAACAACGTTACTTTAATAAAAGAAACTTTTGAAAATACAGATTCTAAATAATCTTGTTTAACAATTTTACGTGTGTTATCAAGAATTTTATTAAAAGATGAAATTGTACAGATAATGTTCGGACACACTGGAATTTCTAAAAAACTTGTCAAAACTTGGTATCAGAAAAAACTTAATGAGATTCTCTGTAAAATGGGACAAACTGGAATTTCTACACTTCATGGTTGACTTTTAATAACAGCCAAAAATTGTACAGATAATTCTCGGACACCCTGTTTATATATATATATATATAATATATATATTATATATATATATATATATATATATATGAAAATTATTTCACGAAAGTAACACGTGAAAAATATTTATGATGAATAAAACCACGAAGGAAAGGAAACAGAGAATGGCGCTCAAGCGCTTTCGTCTAATGACATCCTCAGTGTTCCTGAGGATGTCATTAGACGAAAGCGCTTGAGCACCATTCTGTTTCCTTTCCTTCGTGGTTTCATTCATCATACATATGTATGTAAAAATATATATATATATATATATATATATATATATATATATATCCAGAGAAATGGGACCCAAAAGAAACCCCTGTAACTCTTAAAGTATAAGTCCTTTTATAAAATCATACGCATCATTCGAAAGAGGATAGTTACAAGTTTGTACAGGATTGTATAGGTTTTGACAATACAAGACAAGATAAGATACAAAACAAAATAAAAGTGTTAGTTAAAACTAACTCTTCAAGATGACTGCATGGACTGTGGAACAGCTGCGTTTCATAACTGAGCAATATTATGAGCATGGAAGAAGTGTAGTTTCAGCTCAAAGATCTTTCAAGACAAATTTTCAGATGTCAAAATCACCTTCTAAGAAAGTAATCCGTCGGTGTGTCAGAAATTTTTCCCTAACTGGCAGCATTGGAAAAAGAAAACCAACTGGAAGAGTGCGCACAGCAAGGATAGACGAGATCATAAACAGAACTCATGAAATTGTACAGGATAATCCTAACATAAGCATCAGACGTGCTTCTCAGCTGTTAGGAGTTGGATATGGAACAACAACACACCGTATATTCAAGCAAAATTTAATGCTCTTTCCATATAAAATTCAAACAGTGCAACAACTAAACGATGGAGATTTCGCACGAAGACGACAATTCTGTCAATGGATCCAACAGAAGGTAAATGACACCACCAATTTTCTAGCAACTTTGATTATGTCAGACGAAGCCCATTTTCACTTGAATGGAACTGTAAACAAACAAAATTGTCGTTTCTGGGCAACAGAAAAATCCATTGAATATTACCGAAGTCCCGTTGCATAGTCAGCGTGTAACTGTTTGGTGTGGTCTTACTGCATCTCAGATCATAGGGCCGTACTTTTTCGAGGATTCCACCGGAAACACGGTCACTGTAAATGGTGATCGCTACGAAAAAATGTTGACCGATTTCCTTATTCCTAAATTAAGAGATCTTTGTCTAGAAAACCACTGGTTCCAACAAGACGGAGCTACCTGCCATACCACGAGGAACTGCATGGCAGTTTTGCGTCAAACGTTTCCAGGCGAGTTAATCTCAAGATTTGGAGACGTTGAATGGCCCGCAAGGTCTCCGGATTTTTCTCCCTTAGATTATTGTCTCTGGGGATATTTAAAGAGTAGGGTCTACAGAAATAACCCAACGACCTTGCAAGAATTGAAGGCCGCCATCACAAATGAGATACAGGCCATACCACCGCACACTCTTGCAAAAGTGATGCAGAACTTACAAGCGAGAACACTGGAATGCTTGGCAACTAATGGAGCACATTTGAAAGGAGTCATTTTTAAAAAATAAATATTTCATAATAAACTTGTAACTCTACTCTTTCGAATGATATATAGTTTTTATGAAAGGAATTAAATATTAAGAATATTTGGCTTTTTTTTATGGGTCCCATTTATCTGGATCACCCAGTATATATATATATATATATATATATATATATATATATATATATATATATATATATACACACACACACACACATCAGTTTGGCTTCAAAGAGTCCCACTCAACTGACCTGTGTATCTATGTACTTAAAGAAACAATATCTAAATACATTGACAGTAATTCAACTATTTATAGCTGATTCCTAGATATAAGTAAGGCATATGATTGGGTGAACCACAATATTTTATTTGCAAAACTAGAAGACAGGAAGGTTCCCGTGTACATATTAAATTTATTGAAATTTTGGTATTCCCACCAATCTTTCACTGTTAGGTGAGTGTTTTGGCTCCTCTTGCGGGGTGAGACAAGGCTCCTTGCTCTCCCCTATGCTGTTTAATGTGTATATCAACGGATTAATTGCTTCACTTAATGAGGCAACAGTGGGATGTTGTATAGATAACACAAGGATAAATAACTTAGTTTATGCCGATGATATGGTGTTAATAAGTCCCTCTGTTAAAGGTCTGGATCGGCTACTAAAAGTCTGCGAAGTGTATTCGCAGAAACATGATATTCTTTTTAATGTTACAAAAACTAAGGTTATTCACTTTCATCCTAAAAGCTGTAATCAGCCAGCATGATATAAGGTTTAAAATGAATGGTGAAGTAATTGAGGAAGTACAAGAGTTTAAGTATTTGGGTCAAACTATGATATTAGCAGCTCCTTCAGTGATGACTCGGATATAAGAAAACAATCTCGAAGCCTGTGTGCTAAGGCGAATATGACCATAAGGAACTTTCGATTCTGTACAAGTGAAGCTAAAGACACTCTCTTTCGTACTTTCTGCAGTAATATATCCGGACAGCAACTGTGGGTGAATTATAAAAAAGGTTCTGGCAGAACTCTAAATTTGCTGTACAACAGGTCTTTTAGACTCTTACATAAATTACCCCCGAGATGCTCAGCTTCGCAAATGTTTGCTACCCGCAATATCCCGAGCTTCCCGGAGGTAACAAGACGTGTTCAACACAGTCTAATGCAAAGAATTAAAAAAATCAACCAACCCGATCATCCAAGCTATCCATGAGTCCTGCCATTTATCCTCTAAAGTCTAAGCTATGGACATCTTGGGACGAAAACGTCTGTCTGTAGCTCCACTTCGACATTACAGTATTATTTCTAATCAATTGTATATATTTCTATCCTTAGTATATGAACTGTCATTGTATTAATAATATCTCTCATATGGACTATAGTCTGCCAATAAACCTTTTCAGTTTCATTTCAGTTTCATATATATATATATATATATATATATATACCTTACCTTATGAACCTCATGTTGTTTCGTGCGTTGGTCTCTCTTCACACGGAGGTCAAGGTGGTGGCCCCGCCTCTAGGTTTGGCCTGGTGGAGGAGCGAGTTGCTTTCTTGCGCTCTCCACCGTACATAGCCAGGCACGCCCGGCTCATCTGGTAATGTCCTGAGCCAGGCATCCAGTCTTTTCTTGAAGACTTCAACTTTGACCCCCGTTACGATTCTGAGGTCCTTAGGAAGCTGGTGGAAAAGTGTTGGCCCCCTGACAACCAAGCTATTTTCCTTCAGGGTTGAAGAGGTCCCTTGTCGGGCCTTTAATTTGGGAACACTACACATTCTGCCTTTCCTATTTTCCAGTGTTGTTTGAATGGTAATTGGGTTTACTTTTAGGTTTGGTACCAGTTTTTCGATCATTTTCCATATGTAGATTATAATGTACCTCTCTCTTCTTCTTTCCAGTGAGTACAGATTTAGTTTACGTAGTCTTTCCCAGTAGTTGAGTTCTTTGCAGCCATCAATCTTGGCTGTGAAATGCCTTTGCGTTTCTTCTAGTTTATTAGTTTCTTCCTTTTTATATGGGGACGTCAAAACTGAGCAGTATTCAAATTTTGGTATAATCAGTGTTTTTAGCAGGGGAATCATTACTGTCCTGTCCCTTCTCTTGAACGTTCTTAGAACCTGTCCGGCGACTCTTTTTGCTTTATTTATCGCTATCTGATTTTGTGTTTCGAATCTCGCATCATCTATCATTATTATTCCGAGATCAATCGCTTTCATGCTTCTCTGAATTTCTTGTCTATCTGGAGCATAATATGCAGTCTGTTTAAGTTCTTCTTTTCTACCATATCTCAAGAGCTGAAATTTCTCGGCGTTGAATGACATGTTGTTGTCTTCTGACCATTTGTATGTTTTGTTCGTGTCCTTCTGCAAGGCCTCCACGTCATGTACATCGCTGATTTTTCTGCTGATATTTGTATCGTCTGCAAAGGATGTTACTATACTATTGCTGTTTACTCCGCTGTCTATGTCTGTTAGCATGATAATGAACAGGAGTGGGGCCAGTACTGTCTCTTGTGGTACTGAGCTGCGTACTTCCGATTCTGATGATGTTATACCTTCAATTTTGACGACCTGCAGACGATCACTAAGGAAGTTGTAGATCCATTTTCCCACTTTGCCTGTTATTCCCATGTCTTTAATTTTATGTGCTATTATACCATGGTCACATTTATCGAAAGCTTTAGCAAAATCTGTGTATATAACATTGTAGTTGTCATTGCCTTCCAATGCATCTAGGATATTGTTGTAGTGCTCTATTAGTTGTGACAGGCATGATCTACCTGATCGGAATCCATGCTGATTTTCGTTCAATCTTTCCCGTGTCTCCAAGAAATCATAAATTTTCTCGCTAACTATTCTTTCAAATACTTTGGTGAGGTGGGACGTCAATGACACTGGTCTATAGTTCTTTGCTTGAGATCTGTCCCCTTCTTTATATATATGGGCAATGTTTGCTCTTTTCAAGATGCTCGGTATTTCCCAAGTGTCTAGGGATCTTCTCCATATCCAGTATAAAGGTGTATCAGATGTATCAGTGTATCAGTGTATCAATGTATCAGATATTTCTTTTGGATCGTCGGTTAGTTCATTATTTCCCGTCCTTAAGGGCCCAATAGCGGCGCGCGTTTTTGTTTTCCTTTTTGCATAGCTATAGAAGTATTTTGGATTTTCCTTTATTGCTTCTACCGCCTTTTCCTCTTCCCTCTCTGTATGGTCCTTAATCAGTGCTTGTATTTCCCTATCGATACCCTCCAGTTTTTCTTTTATTGTTTTCCTGTCATTATCTCCGCAGTTACCTAACTTCGCCTCCACTCTCTTTCTTTTGCGGAATAGTCTTCTCTTTTGCCTTTCTAGCCAGCTCCTCTTTCCTTTTGGCTGTGATTTCGGAGCATATTTTTCTAAAATTCTCAACGTTTTTTCCTCCATGGTTGTTAGCATTTCTTCAGTTGTTTTATTCTCGAAAATTGTTCTCCATTCTATTTGGGCCATGTGCGATCTGATTGCTTCCCAATTTATAGTCTTGGAGTTTAAGTTAAAGGCCCCGAATTTACTTCTTTCCACAATATGTGTATTGTCTTCTAATGCTGCCGTCATATTTGTTATCTCGATTAAGTTGTGGTCTGAGATAATGGTTGGGGTTATTTTTATATCAGCAATCAAGTTCGTGTTATTCGTGAATACCAGATCCAGGCAGTTTTTTTTTCTGGTATTTTCTGTTATCTCCTGTGTCAGCATAAACTCATTTGTGAGAACCATCAACATTTTTGCTTGTTCCTGGTCTTCTCTTGTGCCCCCCTTGTCCTGGTGAATATATATATTCCTATTCACCTTTTTGTATTTTATAAATGGGTAGTTAAAGTCTCCGCAGATTATATTGGAGGATGGAGGGTTTATGGCCTTTATTAGCTTTCTAATGTCATCAATGGCCTCCGAGAATTTTTCGGTTGGGGTGCTTGGAGGTCTACAGATGACTATTACTATCAAGTTTAGTTTTTCTATTTTCACTGCTAGGAGTTCCACATAGCTGTTTGATTTACTTATTATCGTCTCTGTCATATGACCTTCCTGTACATATATAGCACAGCCACCTTTCCGTCTCGTCGTTCTATCCTCTATATTTATCTCTCTCTCTATATATATATATATATATATATATATATATATATATATATATGTGTGTGTGTGTATATATATATATATATATATATATATATATATATATATATATATATATATATATATATATATATAAATATATATTTATATATATATGTGTATATATATATATATATATATGTGTGTGTGTGATCAGTCTTTCCTTGTGAACAGACGTGTTTTATCGAGTGTCCAGTGTTATTAATTGAATAAGTGGTTTTCGTTGGTGTCTTTCAAAAAAATAGTGTTTGGAGCATTCTTAACTAAATTACTTCGTGTTACTAATCATTTATTAATGAATATATTTCATTTATTGACTTCATTCATTACTGTATTATTTGATTAAACCAAGGCTAGTGCACGTGGCTTGCCTTGTTTGTTTTCAAATCTATCAGAAAACGAGGTTTCATAAGGTTCATTTTCCCTTCCTTAGGGAGATCAAGTAGAGTGTGGTCACCCACCGTGGAAAAAAAGGAAAAAAGTCGGTCGAATAGCGGACAGATAAGTTTCATTTAGTACTTTTTCTTTTACAGATCTTTCGTCGGTAGCTTAATTATATATTCATTTAGTATAAAATTGTGTTACAAGAACTTGTTTTTGCGTTTCAAGAACATTTTTGCGGGTTTGCGCAGGTGACGGCACAATAAGCACGCGGTAGACCTACGTTGTAATTTATTAATTTCCAATCGCTCGCTTTTTGTTTTTTGTTTTTTAACTAATTAAGAGCATGGCACCCCCGTCAAGTACTTGCAGTCGCTGTGAAGGGAAATTTGCCGCTTATGCGTTTACAATGGCTAATAATAATGAGCAGTTAGTTTGCAGGTGGTGCTCAAGTATGGGAGTCCTGAGGAACGAGTTAGAACGTGAGAGGGAAGCTAGAGTGAGGCTTGAAGAAAGCGTGATGCTCCTGACGGCAAAATTAGAATCCCTTGAGACTCCAGTTACGACCCTCCTGCCTCAGTTTCTACTAATAATATAACCGAACCGATAGATTCAACTATAGCAGAACTTAAATTGAACGATTTCAAACTTGTTGTTGCGGTTATATATAGGCCCCCTAATCAAACAGCTGATGCGGATGAAGCGTTATATCGTGAACTAAAGAGAATAATAGGTAGTGAGCAGGCTTTAGTTATGGGTGACTTTAATTGCGCCAAAGTGAATTACGATACAATGCAAGGAGACGCGGAAGGTAATCGTTTAGTTAATTTTCTCGAGGACAGCTTTCTTATTCAAAAGGTTGGGGAACCTACGAGGTTGGACAGTATTTTAGATTTAGTAATAACTACAGATAATAGGCTAATCACTGATCTTCAAGTAATAGAACCGTTAAGCATAGCGATCACAATATGGTAGAGTTTGTCCTTTCAGTAAGTCACTCGAAACCAGCTAACTCAACTAAAATTCCTAACTTCCAGCACACAGACTTTTGTAAATTTCGAAATAAATTGTCACACGTCAATTGGGAAAACGTAATGGGGATTTCCAAGGCAAAACTAATGTGGGAATCATTTGAAACAGTATTTAGGACTATAAATGAGGAATGTGTACCGTACGAAATTAAGCGTGCGAAAAAACAACAAGCCCTTGTGGTTTACTTCTAGAGTATGATACATTATAAAGAGTAGAGATAGGGCTTATAGGCTACATAAGTGCGATAAAGACAATTTGTGGTTACAAAACAACTACATATCTCTAAGGCGTGAAGCGAAAAGTGTAATAAAAAAGTCCAAGCGCGAATTGAAATCTCCATAGCTCGTGACGGTAAAGAAAACCCCAAGCGATTCTTTCAATACGTCAACAATAGAAATCCAGTAAAAAGTGTCTTGGGGCCGTTGAAAAATGTTAACGGAGATCTAGTTTCTGAAAACAAGGAAATGGCTACCTTGCTAAACGAATTTTTTACGTCAGTTTTTACTATAGAAGATGTAACGAATATCCCTACGGTCATAGACATAATACCTTTTGACAATGGTAATATTTTGGATAATATTGTGGTTAGTAAAGGGGAGGTAATGCGCTATATTGATTAAATGAAAATGCGTAAATCACCGGGGCTGGATTCCATATATCCCATACAACTAAAAGCATTAAAAGATAGCATTGTTGTGGCGATAACAAAGATTTTTAATTTGTCTATTTCTGAGGGGTGCGTACCAGATAATTTCAAGTTAGCAAACGTAACACCTATCTTTAAGAAAGGCGATAAAGGTGCGGCGGGAAATTATAGGCAAATCAGTTTAACATCTGTTGTAGGTAAGCTACTGGAATTAATAATTAGGGATCATATAGTCCAACACTTAGAATTGCATAACTTAGTTAGAAATACGCAGCACGGTTTTAGGCGAAACAAATCTTGCTTAACTAATCTTTTAGAATTTTTTCAAAGTGTGGTTGACATTTACGATAGTCATCGGGCGGTTGATGTAGTGTATTTAGATTTTCAAAAAGCGTTTGACACCGTGCCGCACAAAAGACTCATTGAAAACTAAGGCTCATGGAATCAGGGGTGTAGTAATAAATTGGATAGAAGAGTGGTTGCGAGGTAGGAAACAGAGGGTGGTCGTTGATGGAGCGGGGTCGTGTTGGGCTAATGTAGCGAGTGGCGTTCCTCAGGGTTCTGTATTGGGCCCCTTGCTTTTTCTTATATATATTAACGATTCAGATGTCGGCCTAGTCAATACAGTTTCAAAGTTTGCGGATGACACGAAGCTGGGTGGTAGGGTGATTAATGACGAAGATAGAGGTAAAATCCAGGATGATCTGAATAAAATCGTTGATTGGTCAGTCACATGGCAAATGAGATTTAACGATGATAAGTGCGAAGTTTTACATATAGGTTCGCGTAACGGTATTTTTGCGTATAGTATGTCAGGGAAAGATTTAACAATCGTAGAGCAGGAAAAAGATTTAGGAGTTATAGTCACTGGTGATTTAAAAGTAGCGAAACAAAGTACAGCTGCGGTCAATGAAGCGAACAAAGTGTTAGGTTTATAGCTCGGAATTTTGAGTACAGATCGCGTGATATTATAGTTCCTCTTTATAAATCATTAGTTAGACCCCATTTGGAGTACGCGATCCAGTTTTGGAATCCGCATATGCGAAAAGATATAGACAAACTCGAAAGAGTTCAAAGACGAGCAACTGAGATGATTCCGTCGCTTAAGTCAAAGTCGTACGAGGATAGGCTTAAGGAGTTAAAATTGACTACACTCGAGACTAGGAGGCTAAGGGGTGATCTAATCCAGGTTTTCAAAATTATGAATGGGTTCGATAACGAAGATAGAGATAGCTTTTTCGAAATATCTCAATATAATAGGACTAGAAATAACGGGTGTAAGTTGACAAGTAGAAGGTTCGAGACAACAGCTGCCAAAAACGTTTTTACGCATAGAATAATAAATAGGTGGAATAGTTTGCCGGTAGAAGTAATTAGTAGCACGTCTATAAACATGTTTAAAAATCGATTAGACGCATATGTTGATAGATTGGGTATAGTTTAAGGTAGTAAAATTAAGGCTTTGTGGTTCGGAACCCACGTAAAATTGTAGGTCCCCTCCGCCACCACGGAGGACATGCACAACACAATACACAATTACGAACACAGTTCGGTAGACCAGCCATGAGTGGATCCTAGGGTCTTTGTTGGTGTGAAACATTATAACATTATAACATATATATATATATGAGGGGTCCCGCGTATTAACGTACCTAAGCGCCACCACAGGCGAAAACGTGTTTTTGATGGATATCACTATTTTCACCCTTCCTCTATCGTGTGGTTTGGGTTATAATGACCTTACGAGACTAGAAGTATGGTTGAAAACCTTATGAAGCGAACTACTTTTTTCACCTCTATCGCCAGTTCGGCATAATAAGAAAATTAAAAAAAAAAAATATATATATATAAAATATAAAATATGAAAATCTATTCCAAAAACTCATGAACATCTTCATTACCATACTTAGAACTCTAATTTAGCCAAAAATGAACGTTCTAGCTCAATTAATAACAGAGATACTATTGCGAGAATATTGCTGAATTCTGGAGGCGATTTCTGGCGAATTTTAATTTTGGCGCTTAGGTACCTTAAGACGCGGGACCCCTCATATATATATATACAGGGCGTCCCAAAAAAATGTATACACACTTTAACAGCTGATAGCTCAATTGATGTTTCTTTCTTTCCAAGTTAAACCCATTAGAATTAATAATGGCAGTCAGACTAAGCTTTGAACAAAGGAAATTCATTCTAAAATGCTACTGGAAGTGTGAAAACGCAGTTGAAGTGCAAAGACAGTTTAGGAGGGAGTTTCAAACAGATCCACCAACGCGACTTACCGTCACTCAAATTAGAGATAAGTTTGAAGCCGATGGAACTGTTCAGAATGTCCACAAGAAGCGTTCCGGAAGACCACGGACATCGACAAGCCCCACAAAGCAAGAAAGAGTACTGGAAACGTATCACCAAAGTCCAAAAAAATCTGTGCGGCAAGCGAGTCGTGAGGTAGGAATTTCAGAATCGTCTGTCCAACGCATTTTGAAGCGCTGTCAATGGAAAAGTTACATTCCAAGATTAGTCCATGCTATTAATGAAGATGATGATCCGGACCGAAGAGTGGAGTATTGCGAGTGGTACTTGGCACGATGTGGATGTGGATTGGACGAAGGGGTTTCGTAGAATACCCTCCGCGTTCACCAGACCTCACACCACTAGACTTTTTTTATGGGGATACTTAAAAGACAAAGTCTACGCTATAAAACCTGCAACAGTCGCTGAATTGAGAGCAGCCATTGAACGAGAATGCACACAAATACCAAATGAAATGTTTCGTGATGTTTGCGATTCCATTGCTTCGCGTTATCAGCAGTGCCTGGACCAGAACGGACGTCAGTTTGAAAACAGGCGTTGACAAAACAATTAAATAATGTCTGTAGATTCTATTACATTTTGAAAATGAAATGTATTTTAATAAACACTGCCTTTATAAGTATTTAAAGTGTGTATACATTTTTTTGGGACGCCCTGTATATATATATATATATATATATATGTGTGTGTGTGTGTATATATATATATATATATATATATGTGTGTGTGTATATATATAATATATATATATATATATATATATTATATATATATATATAATTAGGGTGATTCAAAAAAATCAAAGTTTTTTTTTTTAATTGTTCAACCTGTATTTTTGTTCCCTATGATAAAAAAGTAGTGTATGCCAAATTTGGTGAATTTTAAATAAAATTTACTCTGTGCTACCAGGCGTCAAAGTTTCCCTTTTTTTCAATTTATTTGTTTTTACAACTTATGATTTTATGTTTAATTGTTTATATTTCAGAAGTTTTAATTAATGGTTTATATATTAGCTTGCTTTTAATTGTTGTTTGGAACTCGTAATTTTGATACCAATTAATCGATTATGGAAGCTAGGCCTAACTCACCATCACCTAGTTGCTCAGTTGGGAGAAGTTCTACAAGAAAAGAAACTGAAGTATGGCTAATTGGGCAGCCCTCTGCAGTACTAAAACATTCGTATTACCATCAGAGAAGGAAATGATGGCTCTCTTCATGCACTACAGAAATATTAAAAAGCGAGGCATTAGAGAATCATGCTACTCTACTGCAGATGATGTGCTAGCAGTTTGGAAAAAACAGGAATACCAGCAAAACAGAG
>JAJOZX010003561.1:50000-127500 GCA_023014485.1 Bathynomus jamesi | reverse complement strand
TGTTTCGCCTAAAACTGTGCTGCGTATTTCTAACTAATTTATGGAGTTCTAAATGTTCGACTATACGATCCCTAATTATTGATTCCAGTAGCTTACCTACAACAGACGTTAAACTGATTGGCCTATAATTTCCCGCCGCACCTTTATCGCCTTTCTTAAAGATAGGTGTTACGTTTGCTAACTTGAAATTATCTGGTACGCACCCCTCAGAAATAGACGCATTAAAAATCTTTGTTAGCGGCACAACAATGCTATCTTTTAATTCTTTTAGTTGTATGGGATATATGGAATCCGGTCCCGGTGATTTACGCGTTTTCATTTTATCAACATAGCACATTACCTCTTCTTCAATAACCACAATATTATCCAAAATATTACCATTATCAAAAGGTATTATGTCTATGACCGTAGGGATATTCGTTACATCTTCTATAGTAAAAACTGACGTAAAAAATTCGTTTAGCAAGGTAGCCATTTCCTTGTTTTCAGAAACTAGATCTCCGTTAACATTTTTCAACGGCCCCAAGACACTTTTTACTGGATTTCTATTGTTGACGTATTGAAAGAATCGCTTGGGGTTTTCTTTACCGTCACGAGCTATGGAGATTTCAAATTCGCGCTTTGACTATTTTATTACACTTTTCGCTTCACGCTTTAGAGATATGTAGTTGTTTCGTAACCACAAATTGTCCTTATCGCACTTATGTAGCCTATAAGCCCTATCTCTACTCTTTATAATGTCTCCTACTCTAGAAGTAAACCACAAGGGCTTGTTGTTTACTTTCGCACGCTTAATTTTGTACGGTACACGTTCCTCATTTATAGTCCTAAATACTTTTTCGAACGATTCCCACATTAGTTTTGTGTTGGAGTCCCATTACGTTTTCCAATTGACGTGTGACAATTTATTTCGAAATTTACTAAAGTCTGCGTGCTGGAAGTTAGGAATTTTAGTCGAGTTAGCTGGTTTCGAGTGACTTACTGAAGGACAAACTCTACCATATTGTGATCGCTATTGCTTAACGGTTCTATTACTTGAAGATCAGTAATTAGCCTATCATCCGTAGTTATTACTAAATCTAAAATACTGTCCAACCTCGTAGGTTCCCCAACCTTTTGAATAAGAAAGCTATCCTCGAGAAAATTAACTAAACGATTACCTTCCCGTCTCCCTGCATTGTATCGTAATTCACGTTAGCGCAATTAAAGTCACCCATAACTAAAGCCTGTCACTCCGATTATTCTCTTAGTTCACGATATAACGCTTCGTCCGTATCAGCTGTTTGATTAGGGGGCCTATATATAACCGCAACAACAAGTTTGAAATCGTTCAATTTAAGTTCTGCTATAGTCGAATCTATCGGTTCTGGAATTGTGTGCTTTACTTCTATAACGTTCGCAATATTATCTTTGATATACAACATAACACCGCCTCCTCGCCTACCTATTCTGTTTTTAACAAAAAGTCTATAACCTTTAATTTGATACCCCCCTACAAAGTCACGAGTTTCAGTGCTAAGCCACGATTCATTTATCGCAATTATATCATAGTCTTTACATGCAATTAAAGAAAAAAATTCGTTTCTTTTATTTCGTAGGCTACGAGCATTTAAGGATAGAACCTTCAAATTGTTTGTAATTGCGACACCTTCGCGAGCGCAGGGGAAATTCGTGGAATTTACGCTGGGACCGTTCGAGTTACGGCAGCCTGAAAAGAAGAGACAGTATTATGAAATAGTATTCCTAAACGCGCAGCTCCAACGTCATTAAGATGAAGTCCATCTCCGACGAACAAGTCCCTCCTGCCGTAGAAACTGTTCCAAAAATTCACAAAATGCACTCCTTCCTGTTGGCAAAGAGACTTTAGGTTATTGTTAATATAGGTCGCCTTGCTGTAGAAATCGTTACGTTGGATAATTCGAGGAAGTACAGTATACCTGTTAAAACAATCTTATTAGTTTTTTCCTTTAATCGCTCTAGTAAGTCCCTGTACCTAGCCAGCAGTTCCTCCGATCTAGAATTTAAAACGTTATTAGTACCGACATGAATAACATACGTTGTGTCCTCGGAGGTACGGTCTGTAAATTGGTCAACACAATTAGTTATATCCTCCACCCTTGCACCAGGGTAGCAGTAACGGCGCCTACGACGAGGGTTTCTCCCACAGAATTCCTCGAGCTGCCCTCGAACAATGGAATCGCCAACGAGTCGTATTTCCGGTTCATCAGCATCATCGAAACCTAAAACAGAAAACTTATTGTTTGTTATTACTGGTAGACATGTCTTAGGTTTTTTCAATGGGGCTCCATTACGCACTCGAACGAAGGGTTGTGAACTAGGGGAAGAGAGGGCTATTAATACTATTTAAAAAAAAATATATATATATATATATATATATATTTATTGGGGTTGTTTAACTTTCGCAACATCTAAGGTCATATGACGGAGGGGACCTACAGCTTTACGTTAGATCCGAACCACCGGCCGGTACATAACACTGGGTAACAAAATTTGAAAAAGTTTCTGTTTATTGTGATTTTTCTGTCGTTTCTTAATGATTTCGGGGCGCTGATTCCAAAAATGATATTGGTTTTGCTCTATCATCAACCGTTTCAAAAATATAGGTTATCACACTTTTCATATGACAAAGTATATGAAGAAGGCTAACATAAATATTTTCTGAAAATAAAAACACTATTGGAAATTAATGTTTATTGAGCCAAAATTGTTTGACAAACCCAAAATGGTGCAAAGGATATAATATATATCATGCGGAGAACCGATAAGAGAATAACAAGCCTCGTTATGCAGTGTGCGTTCTTTAAAAATGCACTGAAGAACGCGACTTCCGCGTATGAACATTCTTATCCTTTCTGATCAGCGACCATACGTAGTCTCCCATCATGGAAGCATCCCAATGGCCCTGGTACCTTTTCTCCATCGTTTGAATATCTTGATGGAATCTTTCGCCATGTTCTTCACTCACATCGCCCAGGTTATCACGAAAAAAGTCTAGATGTGATTGCAGATAGTGTAATTTTAAAGACATACGGCACCCCATTTTGCCATAGCACTTAATCAAGTTTGACACTAACTCCTTATAGTTTGGTGCTTTATGGTTACCTAAAAACCCACGAACCACATCACGGAAAGCACACCAAGCCTCTTTTTCGATCGGAGTCATCTTGCCTTCAAGGTTCTTTGAATTCAACAGCGCCTTGACTTGTGGTCCTACAAAGATGCCAGCCTTGACTTTGGCCTCACAGAGTTTAGGGAACATGACCCGAATCTGTTGGAAAACTTCCCCTCCAAAATCTAACGCAGTTACAAACTACTTAATTAGCCCCAACTTAATATGGAGAGGTGGTAGCAGAACTATGTCAGGCTTCACAAGAGGTTCCCTGAGTACATTGTACTTTCCTGGTTGCAGTCCTTCACGTGGAGGCCAATGAACTGTTTTATAGTGCTCAGTTGAAGCTCTGCTATCCCACAGGCAAAGAAAACATGAATATTTAGTAAACCCTCCTTGTAAACCTAACAGGAAACCAATCATTTTGGAATCACCACACACGTCCCAGTTATATTGTTCATACCTGATTTGAGTGAGCAGTTGTTTGACATTTTCATATCCCTCTTTCATTTGAACAGAATGTGCAACTGGTATAGATGGATATTTGTTCCTATTGTGGAGTAGAACAGCTTTTAAACTCCGAGTTGAACTGTCAATAAACAGGTGCCACTCTGAGGGTATATGTGTTAACCCAATAGCTGTGAATTGACCATAAACCTCGCTGCAATAGCAGAGAGAGCCATTGACATCGTAGAACCTTGCAAACTCTTCATGCCGCTTTCGGTATACAGTGCTCTTGCAGTCTTCTCCAAGCAAATTCCACTCTTTGAGTCTGGAGGTCAGAAGCTCAGACCTTTATTTCGTCGGACCCAAGTCTCTAATTAAGTCGTCCAATTCCCTCTGATTTGGAAAGTGAGGGTTTGTACTGAAAGTTACTGTATATTCTTCATCATGACTGTCCTCACCAGCCGACATCTCAGATGAGCTAGCTGCATCTTCATTTTCAACCTGCAAAGCAAAGAAACAAAATATAGGCATAGCTATATATGTAGAAGAGCATCAGTACTAAGAAAAATCGACACATAATGACCCACAGTCTGTAAATACAGAAGGTAAAGTAATGGATAGATACCTGTTCTGGTGGAGGTGGTAAAATTCGAGTTAATTTGCGATTTACTTCGAAATTTTGTTATTATTACAAAAGTTCGCTTATAAAACACTTATACTTATTTTTTAATGAAAAAAATTTTTAAAAATACAAAAATGCATGGAAAAAAAATTTAATTCATAAATTTTTAGCTATTATTGGTAGAAATTTAGAAATTAAGAGACAGAGATTCAATAAAATTTTTGACCTAAAACTTATGTTTTTTTTATTCCTTCCATTGACCTTTCCACTCAAAAGTAGGCAGTTCTTTTCTAGACTCTAAAGTATTTAAAATAAATTTATGCCGATTAATATAACCAATTCTTTCCTGGCTAGATTTAGTTACTAAGTTCACACCCCGTTCAACGCTTTGGCTGTGACATGGAAAATCTAGTATTTCTAGAGGTTTAGTTCTAATCTGAAGCAATTGCTCATTGGTAAAATTACTTTGCAAAGGTGGAGGAGTGATTATCTGCTCATTCCAATTAATCAAATCAATATAATCATTTGCTAGAAAATTTATAGATCTTGGTAGCTCAAAATTTCTGGCTCCTGAAAACCAAGTTCTGGAAAGAATTATCTTTTGAATTGCTAGCTCTCTAATATGTAATCGTTCGTCAGAAACCATTGACAGGAGCATATTTTCAGGATTAGCGAAGTAAGCGTTGTTTTTCATGACCGGCTCAATAATTTTCTTGAATTTTACATCTAAATTTCGAAGAAGAATTGTCATAAACTAAAAATTTCGCGCACCTCAGTGGCTTTTGGGTGTGATTTTATTTGAAACCACGCAGGGACATAAAAATTGATGTCAAATATGACAAGATCTTTTAGGTCAGTATCATGATTTGATGTCGAAATGTATAGGCGGAGAACCCTATTAGCCAAAGTCAGCCACCTGGCGTGATTTAGTCGTCCTCGAGATCTTACAGCGAGACCCTCAGAAACATTTTCTGTTTGTATTGCATGACACATTTCATACAAGTATTTTTGGTCACTACTCAAATCATTTACAATATTAGGAGGTATTTTTTGAACTTTACCTTCTATCGGTTCAAAATTTATTACTTTCAGTTTTGTTAAATCAGCTTTTAATTTCTTGCCAAGTGACCCTTCAAAGGTGTTTGGGCCAGTGGTTCTGCCCTCAATGCTTTTGTAAAAGTGCATCAAGGGCAATTCGTTTAAATGTAATTCACAAACGAGCCACTGAAGGGACCTGCCAAGATGAAGTTCTATTAATTTAATGACCCCTCCAGCTCTGCCTGTGTTCACTGGGGTTCCATCACAAAGTAGACCTTTAATTGAATTAGCACTATTTGAATCTTCAATAACAGTAATTATTTCATCAGCAATCGCCCTTGCAGTGCCATTATCTGGTACTACGTGATCAATGTAAATGCTTTGCGGCTCTTTAATTATAACATAGTGTTCTTCTTTTATTTTGCCTGATTCTGTCAGTGTATCATCTTTTCTTCCATCAAATCCAATACATTCCACATTTTCGTTTTCTTCTTTATACTTATCATTGTTTATTTTACTAATTCTGTTTTTTTCTCTTTCAACTTTTTTTCGATCAAGCATATTTTCTAAACTTAAAATCTTCATATCTTTTAAGGCAGCGTTCATAAGGGCTGCTGTGGCCCTATTGCTTACCCTATATCCAAAGGTGGGCAGTTGCGCCGCAAAAAGTTGCGGCGCAACTTGCGGCGCAACATTTTTGGTTGCGCTTGCGCTTGCGGCGCAACTTTTTGAAAAGGGTTGCGCTTGCGCGTGCGGCGCAACTATTTCAGCAGAGTTGCGGTTGCGGTTGCGGCGCTACAAAAATTGTTGCGCGTGCCCACCACTGCAGATATACGTTAAATGCAAAGGTGGGCAGTTGCGCCGCAAAAAGTTGCGGCGCAACTTGCGGCGCAACATTTTTGGTTGCGCTTGCGCTTGCGGCGCAACTTTTTGAAAAGGGTTGCGCTTGCGCGTGCGGCGCAACTATTTCAGCAAAGTTGCGGTTGCGGTTGCGGCGCTACAAAAATTGTTGCGCGTGCCCATCACTGCCTATATCTCTCTGAAGTTTTGGCTAAATTTTCATAGGTATATCTATTTTGAAAATTTTCTATTAACTCTAAGTCTTCTTCATAATCTAAGTCCTCTCTGTCTTGAAAATCGACATCTTCATTTTCATTATCATCTTCTATCACTTCTGATCAGGGCCGGATTAAGACCTTTAGAGGCCCTAAGCACTTAAAAGATTTTGGTGCCCCATATATATGTAATTCAAAATATAAACAAAAATAAACCATAAAATAAAATTTTATTTTTTGAAATGAAACAAAACTTACAGTAAGATGGAAAATAATGTTTATTTTTGTATACTTCCACTTCATTTATATTTGAAAAGTTTTCTCCTACTTTTTTTAATTGCAAAGTCTTTGATCAGATCCTCAAAACTAATCTTACGTAACACATCTGCTTCTATACTTAGTAGAGATAAGGCATCCAGCCTGCCTTGTTGCATAGTTGTTCTGTTGGTATTTTTAATATACTTCAACTGAGAAAATGAACGCTCAGCTGAGCAATTTGTGACCATTAATGTTAAAAATATACGAAAGGCAATTTCTACATTTGGGAAGGCACACTCAATATTGTCTTCTACAATTATTTTATAAAGTTCAGCATGACTGAATCTTGTTTTTACATTTTTTTTTGCACTGAACTTATGGCACACATATGAGTGAAACTGCTGAAGCTCAGCAGAGAAATTAGTGTTCAAGTCCTCTGGGTAAGCATCAATCATCTTTTTACAACCCTGAGAATACCTTTCAATTTCAGTAGATGATGAAGTGGTGACATTATGTGGCACATCACTTAGAAAAGAAAATCTCTCTGCTATTTCTTTGTATATCTCTCCTCTTCTTCTCATCTCAGTTTCAAGTTTGTCAACAATTGTGTAAAAGGTGGTGATAAGAAATTTATCTCTGGCATTCAGATATACTTCTGGTGCATCTCCGTCATTGGGTACCTTCTTTCTGATACGTTTGCGAGTTTGAGCTGCCTTGTAATCAACATCTGGTAGCATTTCCTTTGTAGCTGCTTCATATCTTTCAAATTCATCTCGTGAAGTGCACAGTTGGTCAGCTAATGATCCATACAGATCTGCACATGTTTTTAAGTTCACATCCTTATTCTGTAGAACTTTGCTTACTCTATGAAAATTTTGCAAAATCTCATCCCAAAAATTCAACATAAAAACGAATTCTAGCTCTTGCATCTTATTTGCAATATTATTTGCTTCTCTTCTAGTGTCTCCCTTTTGTGACTGGTCTTCAGCTATACATTCTAACGCTTCTAAAATTTTAAGGAAAGATTTCAAAATTGCTGCTGTTGCCATAGCATGTGCCTCCCATCTGGTATCAGAGAGGGATTTTAAGACACTTTCATTTCCAATACAACCTTTAAGAATTTCCCACCTGCTGGTTGAGGCTAAAAAAAAGGTATAGAGCAACTGCACTGTAGAGAAGAAATTAACCGCCTCTTGACAGCAGTCAACAGCACTTCGGCCTACCAGATTTAGTGAATGGGCTGCACAGGGCACATATATAGCAAACTTGTTTGTTTCTAAAATTTTTTGCTGCATCCCCTTATAACGCCCAGACATGTTGGCAGCGTTGTCGTAAGATTGACCCCTACATTTTGAAAAGTTTAGCTTACAAACTTCACGTAAGTACTGCAACACCTGATTTGCCATTTCCTCACCAGTATGGCTTTTCATTTTCAGAAAGGTTAAAAAGCGTTCAATAGGCTGTCCATCTTTTAAGTACCTAAGTACAACACTTAACTGATCGATATGTGATAGATCTGGTGTTGAATCAACTGACAAACTAAAATAACCAGAAGATTTTACTTCGTCAACAATGAGTGCGTGGACCTTTTGAGCCATTAGTTGAATGAGTTCCTCACAGGTGGTTTTGGACAGGTAAGAAGGATTTCCTTTGCCAGAATTTCCATATTTCAAAATGTGACCTGCTAAAAATGGATCAAACCGGCTTATGAGCTCAAGCAGCCCTAAAAAATTCCCATTCTGCAATGATCCAAATCTTTCTTCTGTTCCTCGAAAAGACAAGCCACGTTCAGCTAACGTACAAATAACAGCTATGACACGCCTCAAGACATGTTCCCAGTAATCACACTCTTCCTGAATTTGTTTTTCCAACTGTTGTCCCAACCCCGCACCTTGTCTGCGAGTTAAGTATGTTAGCATAGAGTCTCGGTGAGTAGTGCTTTTTTCATGATGATCAATTACAATAGTATTTCGCCAGTCACTGAACCCTTCTCTTATAACAAAATGTGAGACATTTTTAGGAGCAAACAGTTTACAAACATAACAGTAAACTGATCCTGTTGATGGTGAATACAATAACCACTCTCTCTTGTATTTCTCACCATTGGCTTTTGTCCCAACGAAAAGTTTTTGTGAACAGTATCTTGCTGGTTTGCCACTACTGAAATGCCGGTAAGACTTGTCAAATGGCCCATTGTGGTGTTGACAGTCACTGGGTCCACAAGCAATCCAATAAGCCACATCATCAGCAGAGAAATCAAGCCACAACCCTGGATCTTTTGCTATATTTACTTCATCTTCTGCAGACTGATTCATTTCACCACCATCACCATGGTCCACTAAACTTTCATTTTCAGCAATTATTTCAACCCCAGAATGTCTTGTAAAGCAACTTGAATCAACATTTGCAGTAGAGGTATCAAGAGAATTTACAGGCAAAGTGAGATCAGTAGTGAGACATGTGGTAGATGAACCTGCTTGTGACACCTCGGTGATTCCAACGTCATCATATTTTGATTTTGAAGTGATCAAAGTGGTATTTGTGTCCACTTCTGATGACGGAGATTGGTTTTGATTCAGAATCGGTATATCATGTTGACGTTGTGGTCGTGGAACTTGTGTGAAGAAATCAGTCAGCTTTGCAGTCTTGGACTCTAAATCCAAAGTCTTCTCTTGTTTCTCTTTTGATAGTTTTCGCTTTTGTGCACCACTTAACTGAACACGTTTCATCTTGGTTCTTGGGGTCTGTAAAATACAGAAATAAAAAGAATATTTTATTTGTATATTATGTGGCAATCAACACAGTTACACATATCACAATCTTGGCTTTGTTCTTTTATTCTCAGAAAGACAAAATGGGAACCGTACACAACCAAAGTGGCAATTTAAATATAAGTGGCAATTAAATATAACTCAACCGAAATATCAACTCGAAATGTTGAATACAAATCAAATCGAAAGAAGGAACCAAAAGAAGGAACCGAAAGAAGGAACCGAAACCTATAAAATAAAAATACTTAACATTAGAATTAATAATACGCAATCTATAAAAATATCAATATTAACATTTCACTATTAACGAGCCACATTTTATATTTACATTTATTTATTTATTTAAAACACAATATTTAATTATAGGAAATATGAACATTTGCTTAGGGCCTAAATTGTCCTAACTACGTTTGATGTTATATATACATTACAAATTATTCACTCTGGTTATTACAATCTAAATTCTTTTATACTGTTATGACAATAGATAAATAAATTATAAAATAAAGATACGTGTATGATAAAATATTGTTATATATACAAATAAAGTACACTTCATAGACTTACCCTAGAGAAGAAGAGAGAGCAACAGATAAACTTCTTCAACGCTAATTAACTTAGGTCAGTATATCTTATTATTATAATGGCCGTGATAAACATCACTTGATACAACAGCAATATAGAGAGTTTATAGTTTCTTTTATTTTAATATTAATTTATATTACAATTCTATAAACCTAAATCTTTCTGTAAAACAATACCAAATGATTATGTAAAATATATATTTAATATTATATGCACAAATCACACGTTCAGAATAACTTCCTATAGCACACGAAAATATTTAATCTATATGTATTTTTAATATGGCGCTCAAAGATTTGATATAAACAAAATAATAACGCAAAGCGTAAAGTGTGTGATTACAACGAAATATATTTATTCTCTCAAAAGGGTTGTTGTTCACTACAAATTCAAACAATGAAAAAAAATAAATACTATATATGAATATATATAATTCAGTTTTCAACAGCTTATAGGCTATAAGCCGCGATTATAATAGTATAATAAATCCATGGTAAATCCGACAATGGAAAATTTCTGTGGTGCCCCCCTTCCCTTGATGCCCTAAGCACGGGCTTATTTTGCTTAATGGTTAATCCGGCCCTGCTTCTGATGATACAAATTCTCTTGCTTCTCTTAATTTTTCTTTTGATTTCTTTTCCCTTTCCTGTGCTTTTCGGATTTTGCCCGACTTTCTCAAATTACTTGAAGTAGTTTTTTTATAAATTTTTCCTAACTGGTTTTTTCTTTCTTTTTGACCAATAAAAGCTTCCCATTCTATAATAATAGGTATTTTATGTTCACACCTACAAAGTTTTCTATCCCTTATGTCTTTATCATAACAGTGGCATGGCGATATGTCAAACATCTCGTCATATTTATTTAATTTTTCATAATATTTTTCATTTCTTTTTATCATAGGGCATTTAGTTAACTTATCACCATCTTCTATAAGTCTCGTAACTCTAACATAAATTCCCTTTGTATCAATTGTTGGGAAAGAAACTTTTTGCCAAATTTCTTTTATATCTTGAACAACTACGTTATAGCAATAATTTTTACTTATTTTACCCTGTGCTTTAGATTCTTCCTCTCTAACAATAAAATGGAAGTGCCTTACAACATCAGCTTTTGATGGCGTCATGGCAGATGAAAATTTTGCTGTATATCCGAAGGCTGCATTGCGGCTTCTTTTTCTAGTAGCCATAATTTAATTTAATAAGATTTTAACTATATTTTATTTATTACTGATATTTTAAAATTAAATAACGTATTTTAATACAAACTTTTAACATTCTAGGTACCTAAATAGGAATCTGGAAAGAAAAAAAAACAAAAATAATGTAATATTAGGTCTTATATCCGGTGCTATGAATCAGCACCGGATTTAAGACCCTACCCCCTACCTCCCGATCTCAAAAAAAGTTGGTGAATGGTCTATTCTGATGTAATTCGTGCCGGGGAACCCGATCTTGGCCATCTGAAAGCAAAAAAATTAATATTTAGGGTCGGCTTTTACGATTTTCGATTTTTGGCCTATTTCCCATACAAATTTATATGGAAAAAAGTGAGTATCGGTAGGGGGGGGGGTAGCGAAGGTCCCACAGCCTTGATTTTTGGTGTGGATACTACTACTACAAAATGATCAACCTCACAATATGTACCTAAGCAAAATCTTGACCTTGACCCCTTTTCGACCTGGCCTAGTATATATATATATATCAGGTCATCCCATAAGTAATGTCGTTTTTTAGATCGGAATTTGAAGGACAAAAAAAAACTCAACTGAAACTTTTTAATCTAGTATATATTTTCCATCGGAATCAATGACACTCTGCCAACGTCTTACAAGCTTTTCAATGCCATGTTTATAAAATTCAGGCGGTTTTGAGGCAAAAAACTTACAAAGACTGGTGTGCAGGTCATCTAAAGAAGTATACTGTTTCTCGTCAAGATAGTTTTGCAGACTCCTGAAGAGATGATAATCTGAAGGCGCAAGGTCTGGAGAATATAGAGGATGTGGAAGTTTTTCCGACCCAAGCTCCTCAATTTTTGCAGAAGTGATCCGAGCGGTATGAGGACGTGCGTTGTCGTGGTGGAACACGATTCCTTTCGGATTAACCAAAGAAGGTTTCTTTTCTTTTAGTGCAGTATTCAATCGATCCAGTTGTTGACAGTAGACTTGAGCGGTGATTGTTTGGTTGTGTGGTAAAGTTTCAAAGTGTATTACACCACCTTTATCCCATCAAACACTAAGGAACACCTTCCGAGGGTGAATATTTGGTTTTGGCTGTGGTGTCGCTGGTTCTCCGGCACAAACCCACTGTCGACGGCGTTTAACCTTCTGGTACAGTATCCACTTTTCATCACCAGTCACTAAACGGTGCAAAAACGGATTTTGGAGTTCACGGGAATGAAGAGCTGTGCTAATGTTTACCTGCACCCTCAGACTGTCGACCGACAATTCATGTGGCACCCATTTTCCTAACTTAGGCACTTTCCCGAGTTGTTGCAAATGTTGATGGATGGTGGACGGGGATGAATTGAGTTTCTGGGCCAATTCTTCGACAGTTGTTGAACAGTCTTCTTCAAGTGCGGCTAACAGCAGGTCATCATCAAACTCAGCAGGGCGTCCAGAGCGTGCTGCATCTGTCAAACGGCAGTCACCAGTCCTAAACTTTTGAAACCATCTTTGACATTTCCTCACCTGCAGAATATCGTTGCCATAAACGTCCTGAATGTTTCGCGTTGCTTCAGTAGCACTATTCCCTTTTTTGAACTCGTAAAGCATTATATGCCTGATATGCTCTTCTGATACCGCCATGTTTATGAGGGGTTCACATAAAGCAAAACACACGTCTTCACTGGTCAAGGTCTGTAAAGTATGTAGCGAAACACGATAGATCTCCTCTTAGATACGGGTGGGGCACGGGAATCAAGTGTTTTTTGAATAGCTAGTAATCGGCCATTAGGAATGGGAGGGGCGTGCGGTAGGTAGCATTCCATTCCTGGGTTCATAGCATTTAACTTTAACTAACACTCACCTTTATCTTTCAGGTGCCATCATGGAGCAGTGGACGTTAGAACACCGCATGTTCGCGTATGATCATTTTGTTAGGAGTGGCGAGTCAGTGACAGCAGTTCAGCGTGCGTTTCGCCGCAGATTCAACATTCATCGAAATGACTCTGTTCCCGCTCGTCACACAATCTTACGTTGGGTTAACAATCTTCGAACAGGAGGCTCAATAATGAAAACAAAACCGAAGGGGCCGCAACGCACTGTGCGTACTCCAGAGAACGTTGAAAGGGTCAGACAAGCGATGTTGCAAAGCCCAGGCCGCTCTGCTCGGAGACATTCAGCTGCACTCGGAATCAGCAATCGTACTGTTAGACGGATTTTGCATGAAGAATTACATTTTCACCCATACAAGTTAGCGATGGTGCAGGAATTGAATGTAAACGATTGCCCCCAACGACTGAATTTTGCACAGGAAATGCTTGCACTTTATGAGCAGAATGAAAACATGATGGTGGTAATGAGTGATGAAGCCCATTTCCACCTTAATGGGGCCGTCAACAATCAAAACTGTCGGTATTGGGCTGCTGAAAATCCGCGACAACTCCATGAAAAACCGCTGCATAGCCCTAAGGTTACAGTTTGGTGCGCGGTGGGAAAGTTTGGCGTCATCGGTCCCTATTTCTTCGAACAAAATGGGGTTACCGTTACCATAACATCTGGGCGTTACATTGAGATGGTGAACACCTTTTTCATCCCTGAGTTACGAAGAAGGCGTATTGCTCGTCGACATTTGTGGTTTCAGCAAGATGGGGCCACGCCACACACCGCCAGAGCGTCAATGGCTGTTCTTCGCCCCCTGTTTCCCAACCATCTCATTTCGAGATTTGGTGACATTGCATGGCCCCCTCGGTCCCCTGACTTGTCCACATGTGACTTCTTTCTATGGGGGTACCTCAAGTCACGTGTCTACGAGGACAAGCCCCGTACATTAGATGCATTGAAGGAAGCGATCCGTCAACAAATCATCCAAATCAACAGAGACCTGCTGGGAAGAGTGGAGGCCAATTTTCGTAAACGCCTTCAACAATGCGTCGACGGCCAAGGACATCATATGCCAGATATAATTTTCGGTACATGATTATTATGACATGAAATGCTATGTTCTTACGAATGTTGTTCTACCAATATATTTTCGTTACAAAAATAAATATCATTTTCCTGATTATTCCAAAAACACTTGGTTCCCGTGCCCCACCCTATATAACCTTCTGAAAATTTATGCTTAAACCGAGTAGGACTAGTTTAAACTTAATCTATCGTAAAAAACGACATTACTTATGGGATGACCTGATATATATATATATGATGATGAATAAAACCACGAAGCGAAAAGAAACACAGAGTGGTGCTGAAGCGCTTTCGTCTAATGACATCCTCAGGAACACTGGAGTGAAAAGAGAGATCAAGACAATATATAAGTTACAAAATATATATATATATATATATATATAGATAGATAGATAGATAGATAGATAGTAAGTATAGAAATAAAAATTGTGGGAGGAGCAAACACATTTGTACGGAAAACTAACAATTTTAGCACTTTCCCGAAATTCAACATAAGCTCAAATTGCTTGTTTACAACCAATTTTTTATAGCTATTGTCTGAATGATGCATAGGTCACAAAAGAATAAAGAAATTAAAATAAATCTAAATTGGAAACAAAAATAGATAACAAAATTACAAAATGATGCCTAAATGATATATAGGTCACAAACGAAATAAACATAAAGAAATAAACACGCAGATAAAAACAAAAATTGTAAGCGGAGCATACAAATTCAAGTTCAATTGGATAGTTTACAATCAATTTAATAGATGCTGCCGAAATGATATATATGTCACAAAGAAATTAAATAAAGAAATAAACCTAAAAAATAAAATGAAATATAAATTGTAAGAGACGCATACAAATTTATAAGGGAAAAATTACCAAAGGTTTTTATAGTTATTGTCTGAATCATACATAGGTCACAAAAGAATAAAAAATACAAATAAATATAAATTGGAAAAGAAAATGATGCCTAAATGATATATAAAGAAATTTCGAATATATAAGAAAATAATCTATCTGATATATTTTCTTATATATTCTTATATTTATTTATATATCATTTAGGCATCATTTTGTTTTCCAATTTATATTTATTTGTAATTTTTTATTCTTTTGTGACCTATGTCCGGTGACCTATGTCCCCGAAGAAAAATCATTCAGTTACTGAAAAAGGATATGGTTTCAATGACGCAATCTACCCAGCACTAGTAACCACGACTTCCTTCTTTTTTTTTCGTCAGCCAGACTCTGTACTGAACGGGCGCATTTCCTGAGCTCTCTGATTTTGCATCTGCTTTTGTATATTGCTGAGAATTTTACTTTTGGATAGTTTTGAATTTTATATACTTGCGTTTAAATTTACGTTGTTATAGTTAAGTTATTGAATATTAGTGGTTTTTTAGCGATTTAGAAGTTTTCATAGCGTGCCAGCTTAATTTAACTTATACCTGTGACGGTTTAAACTAATTTTTAACTGCGCGATGCCGTCGCAGAAAGCGTCATGTGTTAGGTGTAGGGTAAACCGGTGGTATTCGGAATTTAAGGATTATAACGGCGGTCCAATGGCGATTACCGATAGATCGGTTTGTTTCTTTTGCGAGTTCATGGAGGAATTAGTTGATATAAAACGCAGTGTACGTGAGGTAGCGGAAAGACTTGCAACGCTTGATGAGGGCAGGGGTAGGGCTACGGTTGACGGAAGCTGAACCAATACTAACGTTGAAGACGTTAGTAATTTGAAGGGTGAGGTGCGTAACCTAGTTTCTAGGTTATATGTCACAAAGAAATTAAATAAAGAAATAAACCTAAAAAATAAAATGAAATATAAATTGTAAGAGACGCATACAAATTTATAAGGGAAAAATTACCAAAGGTTTTTATAGTTATTGTCTGAATCATACATAGGTCACAAAAGAATAAAAAATACAAATAAATATAAATTGGAAAAGAAAATGATGCCTAAATGATATATAAAGAAATTTCGAATATATAAGAAAATAATAATCTATCTGATATATTTTCTTATATATTCTTATATTTCTTTATATATCATTTAGGCATCATTTTGTTTTCCAATTTATATTTATTTGTAATTTTTTATTCTTTTGTGACCTATGTCCGGTGACCTATGTCCCCGAAGAAAAATCATTCAGTTACTGAAAAAGGATATGGTTTCAATGACGCAATCTACCCAGCACTAGTAACCACGACTTCCTTCTTTTTTTTTCGTCAGCCAGACTCTGTACTGAACGGGCGCATTTCCTGAGCTCTCTGATTTTGCATCTGCTTTTGTATATTGCTGAGAATTTTACTTTTGGATAGTTTTGAATTTTATATACTTGCGTTTAAATTTACGTTGTTATAGTTAAGTTATTGAATATTAGTGGTTTTTAGCGATTTAGAAGTTTTCATAGCGTGCCAGCTTAATTTAACTTATACCTGTGACGGTTTAAACTAATTTTTAACTGCGCGATGCCGTCGCAGAAAGCGTCATGTGTTAGGTGTAGGGTAAACCGGTGGTATTCGGAATTTAAGGATTATAACGGCGGTCCAATGGCGATTACCGATAGATCGGTTTGTTTCTTTTGCGAGTTCATGGAGGAATTAGTTGATATAAAACGCAGTGTACGTGAGGTAGCGGAAAGACTTGCAACGCTTGATGAGGGCAGGGGTAGGGCTACGGTTGACGGAAGCTGAACCAATACTAACGTTGAAGACGTTAGTAATTTGAAGGGTGAGGTGCGTAACCTAGTTTCTAGTTTAGGTAGCTTGTCAGGAAGGTTAGATAGAGTTGAGGAAGAGGTTAAGGTTAGTCCGAGAGTAGTAGATAGCGAGGGATTTAGAGAGGTTAAGGGTGGAGCTAGGCCGCGTCCGTTAGGTGATAGGAATCCCACCCCTATCGAGGTTTCGAACCCTTTCGCCCATTTGGAAAGGGACGTGAATGAGGGGTAAACTATTTTAATTGGGGACTCTTTAGTGCGCCACAAAGCCGCCACATGGACAAAGAGTTCGTTAAACGGAATCCAACCAAGAGGAGGAGGGTCTGTCTCCCAGGGGCCAGGGTTGACAGAGTTAGAGACGAAGTGGATAGGATTGACGTTGCCTCCCGTCACTCAATGTTGGTGACGATGGTAGGAGGCAACGACTCGTATAGGCCCGATACGAGAGTGCCTGACCTTTTGGAGAGATATAGGGGGTTAATTAGGTCCCTGAAGGCGAGGTCAGATAGGTCTTTAGTTCTAGGTATTACCCCTAGGCACGGGTTGGGTCTTAGAATTACGTCAAAAACAATATTTTTGAATAACAAATTAGAAGAGATTTGTGCTGAGGAAAATGTAACCTTCGTAAAGCTGTGGTCCGAATTCAGTGATCCTAGCCTTTTTATAAAAGATGGGGGTGCATTTTAATGAAATAGGTAATGCTAGGCTAGGTAGGTTAATAGACGAAAACGTGCGAAAGCTGTATAGGTCGAAGCCTTCTTTAAACGTTGTGGGTCCGGGGAACGCGGGCCCGACGTGATAAACAGTTTAAAACGTGGGCCCGTGGTAAAAAATAACTTAAACGTCTTTTATTGTAACGCGCGTAGTATTAGAAATAAATTAAATGAATTTAAGGCGATAATTTATTCCGGCAACTATGATATAGTTGCTATCACTGAAACTTGGTTAAATACCGTGACTCGGGACTTGTTGGGGGAACTTGATATATCGGGTTTTAAACTCTACTAATGATAGGTTACATAGGTTTGGTGGAGGCGTTTTGCTGTACATTCGTAATTCCCTTAGGGCTATCGAGGTTGTTAGATTTTCCGGCAGCAATTAATGCGATATGTGTTGAAGTTAGGGCGCGTAGTATTACTGTAGTTTCAATTTTGTTGTTGTTTATAGACCTCCCGTTCAACCCCTCGACACAGATGTAAGATTTTACTCACTTCTTTGTAATTTTATTGACAATCGGAATAGTATAATTGTCGGAGACTTTAACTGCCCTAATGTTAATTACGAGAATTTTACTGGTAATGAGGAGGGTTTGAGATTGGTTGAGTTTATGGACGATAACTTTTTACGACAGATAGTTACCGAACCAACGCGCGGTGACAATATTTTAGATTTGGTGATGACGAACGGCGAGAATATAGTCGAAGGTTTAGAAGTAGGCGAGACAGGAACGGCCCTAGGGTTGCTGGCGCCCCGGGCAAGCTGAACTTCGGCGCCCTTACAAGTATAATTTTAAAATTTGTTCACAATGAGGAAAAACTACAAATGTAGGAATAAAGAGTTTATTACATTTAACGATATTCACTCAAAGTACAACTAAACATTCTCAAAATGGAACCATTTATGAAAATATGAGAGACAGTGTTGCCACTTTTGTCTGAGGTAAATCCACAAAAAAATGTAAAAATTCCACAAAGTGGCAACACTGATGAGATATCATAGGATGGCAGCGCTGCCAGGCGTATGTAATTTGTGCTCAACGCTCACCTACGCGACCACATCAACCCATGTGACATGTCATCCCATGTCGGGCCAAACTGACCTTAGCTTTACTGGTAGTCTCTAATGCTATTGGCTAATATAATGTTATAATCCCTGAAAATTTTACTCCACATCAGGAAATTTTCACATTTAACTTTTATTTCATTTTATTTTATTTATTTATTTTTCTATTTTTCCCTTTGTATTTGGAAGATCCCAAACACATGACGTGGCGCCCCTTAGCACGTGGCGCCCCGGGCAACTGCCCGAGTTGCCGGTACCTTGAGCCGGCCCTGAGGCGAGAGTTTAGGATGTAGTGATTATCAAATTCTTAGGTTTAAGTTAGCGATAAAAAATACTCAGGATAGTAACGTAATATAAGTCCCGGATTTTCGTAGGGCTAATTTTGATAGTTTTGCGGATAGGATGAGAGTAGTGGACTGGGATAACTTATTTATGGGCAATGACACAAATTTGCGTTGGGTGGCGTTTAAAGAAAGTTTTAGGAATATTGAAAGGGAGTTTATTCCTCGTAGGCCCAAGCGCGCTAGAAATCGTGGTAGGCCGAAGTGGTGGACTAGGGAAATAGGAGAGTTTATAAACGAGCGTAATAGAGCGTATAAACTTAGTAAGCGCAATGGCACGGCAGCTAACTTTAATAGATATATCGAGCTTAGACGTCAGGTTAAAAGATCAGTTAGGAATGCCAAGCGTAATTTAGAGATACTTATAGCTGCGGATAGTAAACATAATCCAAAAAAGTTTTTTGAATACGTAAATAATCGTAAGCCGGTAAAAGATAACATAGGCCCTCTAGTGGATGTTAATGGCGCTTTGGCTTCTGACGCTCAGGCGATGGCGGGTATTTTCAATAACTTTTTTGCGACAGTTTTTACCGTAGAAGACATAAATAATGTCCCCGACGTGGACGATATCGTTCCATTTAGTAGCGAGACTATTTTGGATGAAATAACTGTTTACGAGGCTGAGATTGCGCATTATATCGATAGGCTAAAAGTTAGCAAGGCTCCAGGCCCTGACGCTTTTTATCCCAGACATTTGAAAGATTTGAAAGACGTTATCGTAGGCCCCTTAACGAAGATTTTTAATCAGTCACTCGAAACGGGGTTATTCCTGAAGACTTCAAATTAGCTAACGTCACGCCTATTTTTAAAAAAGGCGACCGCGCAGTAGCTAGCAATTATAGGCCCATTAGCTTAACGTCAATTGTCGGTAAACTTTTGGAATCCGTAGTTAGGGATCGTATTATCGATCACTTAGAAAGTAGAGATTTGATTAATAGTAGTCAGCATGGGTTTCGATGCCATAGGTCTTGTTTAACTAATTTGTTAGAATTTTATAACGAAATAGTGCGCGAATACGATAGGCATAGAGCAGCTGACGTTATTTATTTAGATTTTAAAAAGGCGTTCGATACAGTTCCGCATAGGAGACTAATTGCCAACGTTAAAGCGTACGGTATACGCGGTCAGGTAGCTAACTGGTTAGAAGAATGGCTTCGTGCTAGGAGACAGAGGGTCGTAGTTAATGGTAGTGAATCCGGGTGGTTAGATGTAGGTAGCGGTATCCCACAGGGTTCAGTGTTAGGCCCATTGCTATTCGTAATTTACATTAACGACATAGATGTAGGATTGACTAGTAACGTGTCAAAATTCGCGGACGATACTAAAATAGGCGGTAAGGTTGTTAACGAGGACGATAGAAATAGGATCCAAGACGATGTAAATAGGATTATGGAGTGGACAGATAAGTGGCAGATGCAATTTAACGTAGACAAATGTAAAGTTTTGCATATAGGTTCTCGCAACAATAATTACACTTACACGATGGATGATAGGGAGTTAGTGAGCGTTGACGAGGAAGTAGATTTAGGCGTACGCGTATCTAAGGATTTAAAGGTTAGGAACCAGTGCCTGGAGTCTTGCGCAAAAGCTAATAGGATGTTAGGCTTCATAGCGCGTAATTTCGAATTTAAATCGAAGGATATTATATTGCCCCTTTACAAGTCCCTAGTCAGGCCTCATTTAGAATATGCAGTTCAGTTTTGGTGCCCGTACTTGCGTGAGGATATTGATAGGTTAGAAAGGGTTCAGCGTCGTACCGCGAAACGTATTCCGTCATTGCGCAATAAGCCTTATGAAGATAGGATTAAAGAGTTAGACCTGTATTCACTCGAAACTAGAAGATTAAGGGGGGAGCTTATTGAAGTTTTCAAAATCGTTAATAACATTGATAACGTAAATTTTGACAAATTGTTCACTTTCGATAATAGTAATACTCGCAATAACGGATTTAAGTTGCGTGGCAGACGTTTCATTACTAATATCACTAAAAACTTCTTTGCGTTTAAAGTAATTGATAAATGGCATAATCTTCCCGCGTCAGTCGTTCATTCTACCAGCGTTAATATGTTTAAGAACCGTCTTGATAGACATTTTAAAAGTATTAACGTTGTTTAATATAAAAAAACAAAGTTAGCAACAGGAGCTCTGGTGGTGCTGCTCGAGGATGAGTCTGTTGACGATGAATGCCAGCTTGTGACATGCCAGCGTGTGATGCCAGCAAAAAAAAAAAAAAAAAAAAAAAAAAATTAGACTAACACGAACGTAGCTGTAGCTCGTAGCGTAAACTAACCCACTTTTTGTTTAACTTTACCTACTTTTTTTACTTTGCATGTCTGTAACTCTTTTCTTGCATGTTTGTAGTTTGCATGGTATGTCTGTGAGTTAAGACTATGTTTGCATGGTTTGTAAGCGTTCTTATTTCACTTCTTTTCATCTTTCACCCCTCTCCTATTCTCTCCGACTATTTTTCTGACTTGTCGGCAGTGATCGGCGGATGATGATGGTGAGTCTTTTTTCTCTTTTTCTGAATGAATGTTAACCCACGAATGATAGGTGTTGCTCCTTACTTAACCCCTTATTCTCTTCTCTTCTCTTAACCCCCTACTCTTTCCTTTCTCTCGGGCTAACCTTAGAGTGGATCTTAGGGTCTTTGTTAGCCTTAGCTTCTGTAGATCTGTTCTGTAGATAAAGAAATATAAGAAAATATAGGAAATATATAAGATATAGAGAAAATATAAGAAATATAGGAAATATATACATATACATAAGAAATACATACATATACACACACATATATATATATATATAATATATATATATATATATATATATATATATATCCTAGATGCATTGGAAGGCAATGACAACTACGATGTTATATACACAGATTTTGCTAAAGCTTTCGATAAATGTGACCATGGTATAATAGGACATAAAATTAAAGACATGGGAATAACAGGCAAAGTGGGAAAATGGATCTACAACTTCCTTAGTGATCGTCTGCAGGTCGTCAAAATTCAAGGTATATCATCATCAGAATCGGAAGTACGCAGCTCAGTACCACAAGGGACAGTACTGGCCCCACTCCTGTTCATTATCATGCTAACAGACATAGACAGCGGAGTAAACAGCAACAGTATAGTAACATCCTTTGCAGACGATACAAAGATCAGCAGAAAAATCAGCGATGTACATGACGTGGAGGCCTTGCAGAGGGACACGAACAAAATATACAAATGGTCAGAAGACAACAACATGTCATTCAACGCCGAGAAATTTCAGCTCTTGAGATATGGTAGAAAAGAAGAACTTAAACAGACTGCAAATTATGCTCCAGATAGACAGGAAATTCAGAGAAGCATGAAAGCGATTGATCTCGGGATAATAATGACAGATGATGCGAAATTCGAAACACAAAATCAGATAGCGATAAATAAAGCAAAAAGAGTCGCCGGACAGGTTCTAAGAACGTTCAAGAGAAGGGACAGGACAGTAATGATTCCCCTGCTAAAAACACTGATTATACCAAAACTTGAATACTGCTCAGTTTTGACGTCCCCATATAAAAAGGAAGAAACTAATAAACTAGAAGAAACGCAAAGGCATTTCACAGCCAAGATTGATGGCTGCAAAGAACTCAACTACTGGGAAAGACTACGTAAACTAAATCTGTACTCACTGGAAAGAAGAAGAGAGAGGTACATCATAATCTACATATGGAAAATGATCGAAAAACTGGTACCAAACCTAAAACTAAACCCAATTACCATTCAAACAACACTGGAAAATAGGAAAGACAGAATGTGTAGTGTTCCCAAATTAAAAGCACGACAAGGGACCTCCTCAACCCTGAAGGAAAATAGCTTGGTTGTCAGGGGGCCAAGACTTTTCAACCAGCTTCCTAAGGACCTCAGAAACGTAACGGGGGTCAAAGTTGAAGTCTTCAAGAAAAGACTGGATGCCTGGCTCAGGACAGTACCAGATGAGCCGGGCGTGCCTGGCTATGTACGGTGGAGAGCGCAAGAAAGTAACTCGCTCCTCCACCAGGCCAGACCTAGAGGCGGGGCCACCAGCTTGACCTCCGTGTGAAGAGAGACCAACACACGAAACAACATAAGGTTCATAAGGATAAGGTATATATATATATACAGGGTGTCCGAGAATTATCTGTACAATTTTTGGCTGTTATTAAAAGTCAACCATGAAGTGTAGAAATTCCAGTATTGTCCCATTTTACAGAGAATCTCATTAAGTTTTTTATGATACCAAGCTGTGACAAGTTTTTTAGAAATTCCAGTGTGTCCGAACATTATCTGTACAATTTCATCTTTTAATAAAATTCTTGATAACACACGTAAAATTCTTAAACAAGATTATTTAGAATCTGTATTTTCAAAAGTTTCTTTTATTAAAGTAACGTTGTTACAAACATTCGATATGTGCACCATTAGTGATTCGCAAAACATCCAATCGATATTCCAAATGTTGCCATGTACGCTGCAGCATATCCACATCAATTCGCTCAATAGCAGCTGTGATTCTTGCTTTTAAATCATCAATGTCTGCCACCCGCGTACATTTCTAAAAAACTTGTCAAAACGTGGTATCAGAAAAAACTTTATATATATATATATATATATATATATATATATATATATATATATATATATATATATATATATATATATATATATATATATATATATATATATATATATATAAGAAATACACGTACAACAATGAATTGAAAAATAAAATTGTAACAGAAGGATACAAATTTCTAAGGAAAAAAATTTTTTTCTTACCAAAGGTTTAGCAACCTGCCCTTCTTGTTTAAATCCTTTCTGAAGGAATTCAAAAACGGGATCGAGTTGAAACAGACCTTTACTTATGTTAAAGTTATTTGTAAGTTGAATCATAGCAGACTCAAGAATATTTCTAGTAACAATGTTGCTAGAGTGAAACAAAACTGAAGCATTATTCCAATCAATACAATGGGATAACTCTGACAAATGGACAAAAAGCGCACGGGACACTGTCCCGTTCTAACGGAATATTGATGCTGTTTTACACGCGTTTGCAAATCCTTTCCCGTCTGACCTATGTAAAAGGAATCACATTGTTTACACCCAATTTTATAGATAATGCCTAAATTATTGGTAGGGCTATTTTTTACTGATATATTTCACAATATTATTATATGAAAAAACTGTGTATGTGTGTGTGTGTATATATATATATATATATATTTTTTTTTTTGTTTCAAAGTATGACCGCTCATGGCCACCAAAAGAAAAGTGGATAGCAGAGCGAACACAGGACGAAGATTATGGAACAGCTAATGGAAATGAACAATAGACGGGGGAGGAGGAGGAGGCGGGGGAAGCAGAAAGATCGCTATCAGAAGGCCCGACGCTCTCCAAAAAGGGAAAAAACTCTGCGCGCAGCGCAGAGTAAAGCGGACACTCCACCAGGAGGTGGGCAACTGTAAGGAAAACGTTACAATTGGGACATCGGGGCACCCGATCCCCGGCCATCAAATAGCCATGGGTCAGGTGGGTGTGGCCAATACGGAGGCGGGCCAGAGCCACCTCCTTATGGCGCGACCGATGGAAGGAAGAGGCCCAACATCCCAATTTGGGTTTAATCTTGCAAAGTTTGTTATCTGTAGCGCCATCCCAGCGACTCTGCCACCGGGAGCGCAAAAACCTACGGAAGCCAGGGATATAATCGGAAAAGGGGAGGGACACGGGTGAAACCTGTAGTCGGCACGCGGAACGGGCAGCTCGATCGGCAGCCTCATTACCAGCCACGTTAACATGTGCTGGGACCCAGCAAAATACCACCTCCTTGCCACCGAAAGCGACAAGGGTATGGCACAGTAGCTGGATTCGTCGGACCAGTGGGTGGACAGGGTCAAAACACTCCAGGCCATCCAGGGCACTGCGGGAATCCGAATAGATGACAAACGACCCATCCGGATGCTCCCGCACCACCTCCAGAGCGCTCAGAATGGCATAGAGCTCCGCCGTGAAAACGGAAGCCTCATCAGGGAGACGGGTACATCGGGGAGCAAGGGCAGACGACTGGGGAACAGCCGCGGCCCCAACGCCCTCCGACGACCTCGAGCCATCCGTGAAGACCGCAACACATGCAGAGTGACACGCCGCATGCTGAAGGAACAGAGACCGAAGCAAGGCAGAGTCAGAATCGGCCCTGCGAACGGGGCGCAACGCCCTACAGCACGCAACAGGGGTGCTCTCCCAAGGTGCAACACCCTTGAAAGAGACCGGTATAACGGATGGAGGAGGAGTGCCCATACCATCGAGGAGGGAGGTCACCGTGTCGGTGAAATACCAACCCCCATCCCGGCAGAACGCCCTCTCCACCACCTGGAACAGAGGAGAGTTGGGAAGACGGAGGATCCGGAGATAGTGCTCAGCAATGAGGAACGACCTCCGATCCCCCAAGGGAGGGATGTCGCACTCAACCTGCAGACTATCAACCGGAGAGGAGCGGAAGGCGCCAGATGACATGCGCAGTCCTCTAGAGAGGACCGGATCCAGTATCCGAAGGGCCGTACGGGAGGCGGAGCCATACACCACACTCCCATAATCTAATTTTGACTGTACCAGGGACACGTACAAACGGAGGAGTGTCCGCCTATCCGCGCCCCATGTAGTATGCGACAGATGTCCAAGCAAATCCAGCGTACGTCTTGCAGACTCGCGCAGCCGGCGAAGGTGGGGAACCCAGCTCAAACGGCTGTCGAAAACCATACCCAGGAAACGCACTGACTGAACGAGGGCCAGAGGCTGACCCCCGAGTGTAAGATTAAAGGTCGGGACAGCGCCGGATCCCCGTCTCCTCGGCGGAAGGAAGGCCACACACGAAGTCTTCGGGGAAGACAGCGTAAAGCCCACCGACGACGCCCAGCGTTCAACCCGATTGACCGCGAGTTGGACTTGCCTCTCCACGAGGGGGGACTCGTCCCCGCGGCATAGACAGCCAGATCGTCGGCATAGATGGAACATCGCACCGAGGGCTGAAGGGCTCCCGGTAGCGCAGACATGACCAGATTGAAGCAGGAGACGCTCAAGACACACCCCTGGGGCACCCCCTCCTCCTGAACATACAGGTCAGATAGGCCCGCCCCATTACGGACGCGGAAAGTGCGACGGCAGAGGAAGTTACGAAGAAATGTGGGCAAAAAGCCTACAAAACCAAGAGACTTCAAACGGTCCATGACAACTCCCCGACGGGTCGTGTCATAGGCCTTTTGGACATCAAAAAAGACGGCCAGAACAAGATTCCGGCGGGAAAAGGCCTCCCGTACATCATGACCAAGGAGGAGAAGGGGGTCCAGAGTACCCCGAAATCGACGAAAGCCATACTGGGTCGGGGGGTATAACCCAAGCGACTCCAGTGTAAAGGAAAGTCGGACGGCCACCATCTTTTCAAGGAGCTTGCATAAGCAGCTCGTCAAGGCAATAGGCCGATAGCCCGCCACCTCCGCCGAATCTTTCCCCGGCTTAGGTATCGGGACCACAATCGCCTCCCTCCAACGGGAAGGGAACGACCCCTCAACCCACACCCGGTTGAAAAGATCCAGCAAGAAGTGTAGGGCCATCGGGTGCAGATTCCAAAGAAAGTCATACGGAATGTCATCAGGGCCAGGGGCAGAAGAACGACGGGTTGCCAAGGCAGCCCGAAGTTCCCGCATCGTAAAGAGATGGTTATATGGCTCGTTCCCAGGCGGCGGGAACGTAACATTCGACAAAGGACGATCCGCAGCTGAAGGCGAACGGGAAACCGCAGCAAAAGCCCCAGCCAGCCGATCGGCCACAGCAGCAGGATCCGAAAGGAAGCCGTCCCCGTCCCGAAGGACCGGGCGACTAGGAGGAACCGGCTTCCCCTCGATACTACGTACCTTCCGCCACACAGCAGCAGAAGGGGTAGACGAGGAAATGCCGGACACAAAAGCACGCCAAGAGGCCCGACGGGCCAACTTGAGAGTCCGGCGGGCGAAAGCCTTCGCCCGCCGCATCTCAATCAAGTGGTCCGCGCGCTGGGTGCGGTGGAAGCGGCGCGTCGCCCTCTTCCTCTCGCACACCGCCCGGTGACATGCTGGAGTCCACCACGGGACGCTACGCGTCCGCGGGTTACCGGAAGATCGAGGAATACAGTCCTCCGCGACGCCCATCAATACCCGCTCGAAGAACTCCAAGCTCTCATCCACAGAGCCAAAGCTCAACACCGAACGGGCAATGACGGAACGAGCTCTGAAGGATGGCCAGCCAGCCCGCGCAAGGCACCACCTCGGTCGAGACGAGACACCCGGCTGCGGTCCGACCGGCTCAAGACAGACTGGGTAATGATCACTGCCATAAGAGTCCCCTAACACCTTCCACGAAAAATCGAGTAAGGCATCGAGGGACACCAAGGAGAGATCAATACAGGTAAATGAACCCTGGGTTCGTGGAAGTAAGTAGGTTCACCGGAATTGAGGCACGCAAAGGAAAGTTCCTCCATTAAGGAGAGCAACACACCAGCAACATTAGTCGACCGGACATCTCCCCAAGCCGGGTCGCGACTGTTAAAGTCCCCGAGGAGGAGAAACGGTCGAGGTAGTTGCAACACCAACTCGCGAACCGCGTCGCGAGAAGGAGGGTCATGAGGAGGAATATAAATCGAGCAGGCAGTGTACTGGCGATCTAAAAATAGCCGCACAGCCACAGCCTGCAAGGAAGTGCGAAGAGGCACACCTCGCGATGGTAACGAATGATGCACATAAATCGCCGCACCCCGCCGGCGTGTGTGCTCATCCGGGGTGCAAGGGAAAAATACATAGCCAGAGAGACGAGGGAGTCCCCGCGCAGCCAGGATAGTCTCCTGGAGACAAACACAGGAAGGCCGCTCGCTCTTCAGCAGGGAGGCAAGGTTCTCCCAGTTAGCTAAAAGCCCCCTACAGTTCCAATGCAAAATGGAACTGTAAGGGGAAGTGGCATTATAAGAGGCAGAGAAAACAGAGAAATAGCCACAGACCAAGCTGAGCAGCAAACTCAACGGTCCGCAACCAGGGACGGAATCGGCTTCCCCGACTCACCCCGAACTGGGGGGTAGGGGCCACCGACCCCGCAGCTGCTTCACCCGTAGTAGAACGAGAGGTGGAGAGTGGAACAGGGAGTTCAGAGGGGGGCTCCTCTGGGGGGGGAGACGACGAGACGGGCCCAGCCGAAGCCCCCGACTCCCCACCAGAGGGGGGCTGGGGAGAACCAGATGTTCGAGGGCTCGCCAAACCAGACAAGCACTGACGGGGGGGGGGAGGAAAGGTCCACCACAGGTGGGAGAGGTAGATCCAGGAGAGAGACCCGACCATTCTCAGCAGGAGCCGAAGGGAAAGAGACTCCATGAAGAAGGGCCAGGCTCCTCTCGACCGGGTCCACCATGGGAACAGAGTCAGTAACCGAGGGTGTCATGGGGCGGTGTACCTCAACTGACACCCGGACACTGGTCGGGGCACCGGGAGGTGACGCCTCACCGGCCCTCCGTATAGGGGGGGAAGTCCCGAGCGGATCAGGAGCGGCGCGCCGCTTCCCCTCCGGTGAAGAAGGGGAAGCAGGGCGAGCAGCGGTCATGATCGGGTCTGGAGGACTCCGACTCCGACCACGGCGACGCTTCCTCATCCCCTTCGGGGCATCACCTTCCCCACCCGAGAGACGAGTAGGCAAGGATCCAGACCCCAAGGCCGGAGAGGGAGAAGGGGCACTTGTAGGCATGGAATCAGATGGGATGTCTGAAAGTGAGGCAGAGGAAAAAGAAGGGCCCGCGGCGCCAGGAAGACCACCAACCCCCGGAACTTCCAGGGGGGGCACCACTCCGGTAGACGCTGGGGTAGCACGGGAGGGGCCCGAGGACCAAGAGCCGCAGCATAGGACAACCCCCGCCGCGGCTCCCGGTCACGGACCCTATCGCGCGCCTCCCGCGCACTAAGGAATTCGGTAGTCCTTAAGGACCGCACCTCGAATTCAAATTTGAAAACGGGGCAGTCCCGAGAGGAGGAAGGGTGGGCCCCCGAGCAGTTCGAGCACCGCGGGGGCTTCGTGCACGGGGTAGGGTGCGCAGGCCCACCGCAGCGGACACATAGCTTACCCTCACGGCGGCACGCAGAGCTAACATGGCCGAACCGGTTGCAGCCAAAGCAACGAACCGGGTCAGGCACATATGGTCGCACCGAAAACTCACACGACCGGCGATCACCCACGCCCCAGAACACCTGGGCCGGAGGCACAAGGGAGTCAAAGGTCAGGAGCAGACGAGCGGACGGGGTAAGAGCACCATCCCGGCGCGACGAAAAGCGGAAGACCTTCGTTACCCCCTGGGGGGCAAGATCCTCCTGCAACTCGCCAACCGGGATTGACAGCAGACGGGAAGCGAAAATGGTGCCCTGACAGCTATTCAATTGCGGATGGGGAGTCACAGAAACTCTTCAACCCAAGACATCCTGCAACTGTAGAAGGGACTCAGTCACCCCCGAAGAACGGGACTTCAAAAGAAGAGACCCATCCTTCAGAGGGCGGATATCATAACGACAGGGAACCCCCACCGTCTTAAGGCGCTGAAACACCCGTTCCGAGTTGCCCGGAAGGGAGCCAGCGAAAGGGCGGAGAACAAGGAACCTGTCCACCGGACAGAAATTGACAGCCGGGACAGGTCCATGCGTAACGGTAACCGAGAGTGGGCGAGAGAACAAGGGCCGCGAAGACCCCGCCCTACGGCCACCACGAGTCCGGCCACGAGAGCCAGACGCCGCAGAGGACGAGAGGGGGCCATACGGCTTGAAGGTCAATCCAGCGGAGGCAGAGGCCGCTGAACGACCAGAAGTAGTAGTCTTATCCAAATCCAAGGGCGGGCCAGAGTCGTCAACAGGAGGGGATTGAAGTTTAGAAATTGAACCCATAAACAATAGCTTTACAAAAAAGACAGCCTCGGACCCAAGGCAATGCACCATCCGCCGCTGCATCCTTCAAGGCGCAGGCTCAACGTCCCGGGTAGCCCGCCCCCCAACCTGACTGTCGTTTTAAAAACAGCAGATTGGCACTACGGAGATTTGTCCGTTAAGGGCCAAGCAAAGACCCAATCCAGACGCAGCAGCGGTCCGAGCGCCCGTACCGTCCCCAGAGCACGGCTCAGCCACGGAGCGATGCCCCCCGGCGGGTGCACCCGATGACCCCAAGACTGCAAAATACAAACAGAGGGGGGGGATACTACAATTAACAGAGGCACAAGACCGAGTCAAGACAAAAGAAATTCAGGGAGAGACGGAAAAAAAGGGGGAACAAAAAGAAAGAAAAGGAAAAAAGAAAAGAAAAGAAAAAAAAACGCAACTAGGTAACTCTTCGCCCACACCCCGCGAGGAGTTGAGGAAACCCCAACAACCCACGAGGTGTACGAGCCCCCTCGGCCCGGCAAGCCGGAGTACCTAATCGAGGGAGTATATATATATATATATATATATATATTTCTTATGTATATGTATATATTTCCTATATTTCTTATATATTTTCTATATATCTCATATATTTCCTATATTATATTTCTTTATATATCAGTTAGGCATCATGCAATTTTTTCCAATTTATATTTATTTTTATTTCTTTATTCTTTTGTGACCTATGTATCATTCAGACAATAACTATAAAAACCTTTGGTAATTTTTCTCTTATAATTTTTCCCTTATAAATTTGTATGCGTCTCTTACAATTTATATTTCATTTTATTATTTTTTTTTTTTTATTTTATTTTTTTTTTTTTATGTTTTATTTGTTATATATTTCTTATATATCTTATAAGAAATATATAACAAATTTAAGCAATATATATTAGTGATGTAGGTCACATCCGCATCCGCATCCGCATCCGCGGAACATCCGCACATTTTCTCGCATCCGCATCCGCGTCCGCATCCGCACTTTGGACTGCGGATGTCGTGCGGATGTGGACCGTTGAGATAAAACGTCATTAATAAGCGGAAATTATCAAATTCTACTATATTAATAGAACTAGTTCATTGTGCGCAAATGATGCAAGCGACAAGACGAGAGGCTGTTCTTGTATGAAGTTACTCTCTTGCAACCTACTTAGATCAACGTTACAAAGCTAAGTTATTTTCACCTAGTACATTAGAACGAGTTAAATCATCACTTGGCAAAGCAGTTGAAGAGCTTCAATCTCTTAAATCTGTCGCTTCGCCACCCACCAAAAGAATAAAAGTTTCAGTGACAGAACCAACACCTTCAACAAGCAAATCTATCACAGAATCTGTCTCTCAGTTTCTTGAGTCAAGCAGCAATGACGAGACCTACACGATGTCAAAAGATGTAGTAAAAATGATCGAGAGCTATCACCAAGAAAAACGCCTGGCTGCATGTGACAATCCTATTAGTTGGTGGAAAAATACGCAGAATATCTATCCATACTTGAGTAAACTTGCAAGGAAACATTTAGCCTGTCCTCCAACAAACGTACCAAGCGAGAGATTATTTAGCAGTGCTGGATTAATATATGATGAAAAGAAACAGACTGGCAGCAGAAAAGGCAGAAAAATTAATGTTCCTTAAGCATAACCTTCCTATAATTAAGTTTGAACATTAAACGATGAAAATCTTAGTTTACTTTATTTTAATTACTCATTTATAAATATGCCTAATAAAACTTTAAACTTAATATAAATAGTTATCAAGCTAATTAAAGATCTCTTTCTATAAGGGTGGAGGTTGGGGAAAGAGGTCGGTGGGGTGCATTTGAGTTGGGTTCACGTCCCGCATCCTGGTAACACAATTATGGTTTCTAATTGTGGCTGAAACTCAACAAAATATAACGAATTTATTTGCAGACGAATTCACTAATTGATTTCTATATTAGTTAGATGCTTGATATTATTTTATATGTTCAGAGAAAAGTACAGCAATTATTGTACAATTAATCAATTATACTACATTATAGCTACAGCTCTCTCTATATAATAACTTATTATATACGTTAAACACAACAAATCTCGAATATATCCTAAAAAATAACGAAAATGTAGACATCCGCATCCGCATCCGCGGATGTTGAAATCAAACATCCTCATCCGCATCCGCATCCGCGGATGTGAAAAAAATGACATCCGCTACATCACTAATATATATATATATATATAAGAGAAAAATTACCAAAGGTTTTTATAGTTATTGTCTGAATGATCCATAGGTCACAAAAGAATAAAGAAATAAAAATAAATATAAATTGGAAAAATTACAACATGATGCCTAACTGATATATAAAGAAATATAAGAAAATATAGGAAATATATAAGATACAGAGAAAATATATAAGAAATATAGGAAATATATATATATATATAAGAAATACACATACACCAATGAATTGAAAAATAAAATTGTAAGAGAAGAATACAAATTTATAAGGAAAATTTTTTTTTTTTTACCAAAGGTTTAGCAACCTGCCCTTCTTGTTTAAATCCATTCTGAAGGAATTCAAAGCAACGGGATCGAGTTGAAACAGACCTTTACTCATGTTAAAGTTATTTGTAAGCTGAATCAGAGCAGACTCAAGAATATTTCTATTAACAATGTTGCTAGAGTGAAACAAAACTGAAGCATTATTCCAATCAATACAATGGGATAACTCTGACAAATGGATAAAAAGGTCACGGGACAACTGTCCCGTTAAAAAGGAATATTGATGCTGTTTTACACGCGTTTGCAAATCCTTTCCCGTCGGACCTATGTAAAAGGAATCACATTGTTTACACCCAATTTTATAGATAATGCCTAAATTATTGGTAGGGCTATTTTTTACTATGATATATTTCACAATATTATTATATGAAAAAACTGTATATATATATATATTTCTTATGTATATGTATATATTTCCTATATTTCTTATATATTTTCTATATATCTCATATATTTCCTATATTATATTTCTTTATATATCAGTTAGGCATCATGTAATTTTTTCCAATTTATATTTATTTTTATTTCTTTATTCTTCTGTGACCTATATATCATTCAGGCAATAACTATAAAAACGTTTGGTAATTTTTCTCTTATATATATATATATATATATATATATATATATATATATATATAACCTTTGGTAACCTTTGGTTAGCTTCCGCCCGAATTGCTCATTCTGACGAAGGTCAAGCTTTTCACTCTACCTTAGACCTAGAGTTTAACGTGGAATCCGAACCACGCCCCATCAGCAGCCCAGCGTCTTAACCACAAGGCCACCTAGGGTACCCATTTATCTACCAACCACTTTCTTTATTGTGTTGAAGGATGAACAGCTGGGTTTTGCTGCGCGCCGGCTGCTGTCGGGTCTCGAACCCGGGGCCGATGGATTCGTAGTCAGCGGCGCTAACCACTACACCACCGAGGCGCATATATATATATATATATATTGCTTATATCTGTTATATATTTCTTATATATCTGATATATTTTCTTATATATTCTTATATTTCTTTATATATCATTTAGGCATCATTTTGTTTTCCAATTTATAACACTGGGCAACACGTATTTTATTGAATGATATCTGACACTTGATTCTAGGTAATTTGGGTGCGCTGAATACGAATTTCAACTCGGTTTGGCTCTATCAGGTCCTGATTCTTGTCGACAGCCTATGTGCCATTTTCCAGATTTTTCAAATTAGGACTAAAAAATTAAGTCATGTGTTAAATTTTTTTTCAAGTTTCATGAATACAAGCAGTTCAAACTACAGTAAAATTACATTATAACGATAGAAATGACTTAAAATAAAAAAACAAACAGATATGAAGCTTTCACTGTGGCAAAAATTTTCTTTTGTAAGACTTTCTAGCGTATTTGCTTGTTGATGGCAGGTCTCTTTTCAAGCACCAGCAGTAATCAGCCATCATGTGGGAATCCCAGCGGCCTTGGTACCGTTCCTCCATAATTTTTATATCTTGGTGGAATCTCTCCCCTTGTTCGTCACTTACATCACCTAAATTACTTGGAAATTGGTCAAGATGGCTATTCAAAAAATGCATTTTTATGCTCATATTGCAACCTAACTCTTTGTAGTCCCTTAAAAGTTTTTTTACGATTTCTTCGTAGTTATCTGCCCTATAATTGCCTAAAAAGTTTTCTATCAAGTCCACGAATGAGAACCAGCCATTTTTTTCGCGTTCATTCATGACATTAGGAAAATTGCTGTCTTTAATCATTGTTCTTATTTGTGGACCGTCGAAATTCCCGCCTTGATTTTTTCATAACTTAAACTTGGAAATTTTGAAGTTATGTATTTGAAACACTCGCCGTTCGTATCTAAAGCTTTTACATATTGTTTAATGAGGCCTAGTTTTATATGCAGAGGAGGAAATATGATTTTATCTCTGCTCACTAAAGGTGGATTAATTACGTTTTTTTCTCCGACAGTAAGTGATGTTCGTGCTGGCCAGATTTGTTTGAAATAATGTTCTTCCTTGGCTCTGCTGTCCCATAAGCAAAGGAAGCAGGGATATTTAGTATACCCTCCTTGTTGTCCTAGCAGAAAATTAACCATTTTTAAGTCAACACATATGATCCACTCGTGCTCCCTATATTTGATAAGATTTAAAACCTTTTCTATATGTTCATACTTTTCTTTTAATTTTGTTGAGTGCCCAATCGGTATCGAGCCGTATAGATTGCCATTATGCAACAACACACACTTAAGACTTCTTTTCGAACTGTCTAAAAACAAGCGCCAATCATTTGCATCGTAAGACTCAACCCCCATCTTCTTTAACAAACCAACTATGTCGCAGCAATATACTAAACTATCCTCTGTTCTAAAATATTTAACAAGTTCTTCTTCTCTTTTTCTGTAAAATGAAATGTATGTGTTTGAAGTAAGCAAGTTTTTCTCTTTAAGTCTTGAAGCTAAAATTTCCGCAGCCTTTTTTGGCAAATTTAGATCCCTTACAAGATCATTCAACTCGGCCTGGTTAAACTTTTGCGGATCGTTTTGACTTTCAAATATGCTGGGGTCAAAATCGGTGTCTGACTCCTCAAAGTGCATAACAATATTTTCAGGAACATCTTCAACTAATTCTTGAGTTGGCAGACCCTTAAATTTTGGAATGGGGATCTCATTTGAATGTAGCACAGGTCGTATCGCGGTGTCGAAATTTGGGTACTCGATACAATGTTTATTTTTCTTAGTGAAGCCCGAAGTCTTGACAAAGCAAAGGTAGCAATCGGTCTCGTGGTTAGTAGGCTCTCGCCACACCTGATATGGAAAAAAAATTGTAAAGCGTTAACAAAAGCGACGAGAGACTTGTTTTTATGAATTTTATCAAAAGTTATCACCCAAACATTTAACATTTCTATGTGTTTCAACCTTATGCAATATTTGAGATTCTTATAAACATTTTCTGTAAATTTTTGTTTATGTACCTAAGTTACAATTACATTTAGGTAAGTTACAGTATACTAGTGATTAAATTACGTAGTTTTATGAAATCATAAACTTACCATCGGAACTCCAAAAGGTATTTTTGAATCCGAACCCTTCGGCCAATGTCGCAGTCTTTCAATGCATATAGTGCAGGCTTTATGTGGAGCCCACGATTTATCTTGGTCCCCCAGTTTTATGCCAAAATAAGCTAAGTAAGCTCTTTTTACGAAGTCAGTTATATTTGCTCGTTGATGTGGAAGTGTAAAATTTCCACATATATAACAGAAGGAATCAGGGTTGTTTTTGCATTTGAACTTTCTAGTGCTTGATGACATATTGCTTGATTGTTCTGCCAATTTGTAAAGGTATTTACTATTTAAAGCCCTTAATTCATATAAATTTAAGAAAATCTGAAATATAAACACAAAAATTAGTTTAAATAGGTACTTATTATGAAATAGGTACTTACAATCTATGAAATTAAACTAGAAACACGGATGAGTAGGTACAATATAAATTACGTCTAATTAAATCAACTATATTAAATCACGATGACAAAATTACTCACTAAATCATATGCCAATTCAAAATTATGTTAATGCCCAAACTTAATTAATTAACTCAACTGACTGACTGACTGACTGACTGATTGAATTGACTGATTAACTCTGGAAACGAGTCGCTTTTATATATTTTAGTTGTCCCTCTAGAATACTCTACAGAGAACAGGAACGCTCGAGAAAATTTTAGAATTCTATGATATTTTTAGCTTAATTTACTAATATTAAAATGGGTTAAAAATGACAAAATTAAAAATATTTTTAGGGTGTTACATATAAAAATATACATAATACAACAATACCATAACAATAGGTACAAATACCTAGATAAAAACCTAGTTGCATAATGTGTAACTGCAAAAAGACTTAGCGAGTATTGAGAAAAAAACCTTTTTATGAATACGACGAAAGAGGAGGGGTGTTGAGCAAAATCAGGACCTGATAGAGCAAAACCGAGTAAAGATTCGTGCTCAGCGCACCCAAATTACCTAGAACTAACTGTCAAATCTAATTCAATAGACAAAAAGTTGAAATTTGTTCCCCAGTGTAATTATTTATAATTATTTGTATTTTTTTATTCTTTTGTGACCTATGTATGATTCAGACAATAACTATAAAAACCTTTGATAATTTTTCCCTTATAAATTTGTATGCGTCTCTTACAATTTATATTTAATTTTATTTTTTAGGTTTATTTCTTTATTTTATTTCTTTGTGACATATATATCATTTCGGCGGCATCTATTAAATTGATTGTAAACTATCCAATTGAACTTGAATTTGTATGCTCCGCTTACAATTTTTGTTTTTATCTGCGTGTTTATTTATTTATGTTTATTTCGTTTGTGACCTATATATCATTTAGGCATCATTTTGTAATTTTTTTATCTATTTTTGTTTCCAATTTAGATTTATTTTCATTTTTTAATTCTTTTGTGACCTATATATCATTCAGACAATAGCTATAAAAAATTGGTTGTAAACAAGCAATTTGAGCTTTTGTTGAATTTCGGGCAAAGTGCTAAAATTGTTAGTTTTCCGTACAAATGTGTTTGCTCCTGCCACAATTTTTATTTCTATACTTACTATCTATATATATATATATATATATATATATATATTTTTTGTAACCTATATATTGTCTTGATCTCTCTTTTCACTCCAGTGTTCCTGACAATGTCATTAGACGAAAGCGCTTGAGCACCACTCTGTGTTTCTTTTCCCTTAGTGGTTTTATTCATCATAAATATTTTTGACGTGTTACTTTCGTGAAATAATTTTAATATATATATATATGTAAAAATAAACCAATAGTTCTTGTATCCATTTTAAAATTCAGGTGTTTATATGGTTCATGTATTTATATAATCCTGTATATTCTTATATATTTAACTTTATATAATGCCTATATTCATATGTATGTACGTGTGTATATTCATTTTTACATAAGGACCAAAATCGCCCAACGCGAATTTGGATAAAAATTTTGATTTGCTTTCTACTTTGCCAAATAATTGGTGACCTGTTCTTTTTTAAAATCTCATAATAATTTGTTTAGATTTCGCTCAATAAGGAATCCTGCTTAAGCTTTGCAATGTTCATATTTTGTATACATTCTCTTTCGTTATAAAAGATGAGATCATGTCTTGCCTAAGCATTTAAATTGAACATCTTAAACCTTAAAATTTTACTCATATGCATAGTCCGATTTCCACTTTTAGTTAACTTAGCAGATCATGATAACATCAGATCTGAAAAGTTGCGGTTTAAGATAAAAATATGGTTTCATCTTCAAATATTTTGTTTACTCGTTCAAGCCTTACCACAGCTAAAAAATTTACTTTATTTTCGAATATTGTGCAAAAATAATGCAGCCTTTTTAACATTTAATAATAATGATGTTAGCAGTTTTGGGGTATATAAACCCCAGTAAAAATCTTCCATTGTCATTCAGAAGCTAATTCAGAGGCTGAGCACTACCTGTACATTTTAGCATTAAATTACAGTAAAAGATAGTCTTTATCTTATCCTTCGAGCCTGACTCTCTTTAGAAGAACTTAGTCATTAAACTTTCCGGATACGCTATAAGAAGAGTCCGGAATCTTCAGAAAATTTTAGTAAGTCAACCAGAGTCCTCCGAGCCACTATAGAAGAACTCGGAGAGTAATATAAAAGAAAACTGCTACAAGTCACACATCCGTTGCTGCCACCTAACTACAACCCCCGTCGACTTCGAACCAACCCAGGGCCCAGGCCATAGACGGAGGGGTTAACATATATGAAAATGAAATGAAAATGAAAAGGTTTATTGGCAGACTATAGTCCATATGACAAATATTATTAATACAATGACAGTTCATACACTAAGGATAAAAATATATACAATTGATTAGAAATAATACTGCACTGTCGAAGTTAAGTGGAGCTACATACAGACGTTTTCGTACCAAAAAGTCCATAGCTTAGAGGATAAATGGCAGGACTTATGGATAGCTTGGATGATCGGGTTGGTTGATTTTTTAATTCTTTGCATTAGACTGTGTTGAGCACGTCTTGTTACCTCCGGGAAGCTCGGAACATTGCGGGTTGCAAACATTTGCGAAGCTGAGCATCTCGGGGGTAATTTATGTAAGAGTCTAAACGACCTGTTGTACAGCAAATTTAGGGTTCTGCCAGAACCTTTTTTATAATTCACCCAGAGTTGCTGACCGTATATATTACTGCAGAAAGTACGAAAGAGTGTGTCTTTAGCTTCACTTGTACAGAAACGAAAGTTCCTTATGTAGTCCAGGCAATCTAGAGCAAAAATAGCTTCAACCTGGGCAAAATTGCTTCAGAAGCTTTCTAAACTGTTTCCAGCTCAGGAACCATTGCAGAATAACATATCCAAAATCCGACAAAATTGGACCCCGGGAACACCCCCAAAAATGAAATTCAAAATGGCGGACTGGCAGTTTCCTACGAAATACAATAAATTTTAATTTCGCTTTGTAGAGAGAGTTATGACGTTTTTCTTGATCAGTAAAATGTTTTAAAACACATTTTCGTTTCTAAATTAACCTATATGACACTAAAAATTGTAATAGGCGGCCAGTAAGTATTAAACTATGACGTCACGTAATGTAAATAAAATATACTGTATGGAGTGTATGTGAGAATGGACATTGCTACATCTTTATAAACTTATATTATATACAACTCTTTAATTCCTACTACCCACTATCAAATCTGCGTATTTGTGCTTGTCATTTTTTTAAAACTGTTATTATGTACTCCTTTTAAATACTGCAACACAGTTTATTAATTTGTGTTTTCTGTTTCAGACTGACTCGGTGTGCGTCCGCCTTCAAGAATGCAGACCCCTGAAGAATTGTGCGTGATTTGTAAGGAGAAATTGGACAGCGGACAGGAAGTGGTTCACATCTCGCAAAAAGGAGCAGATGGTATAAATGCATCCAGCCGCAGCCGTGGAAGCGATGTTGTTGCAACAGCTGGAATAAGTGTTCACGTTGTATGTAGGAAAAGGTTTACGGGTAAAAAGACCATTGAAATAAAGAAGCGACAGACCGCAGCCGAGGCAATACCAAGGAAAAGTGCTCGTTTTCATGAATACGCATTTTCCAGTGCTACTCACTGTTTGTTTTGTGATACCTTTGTGGACTTTTTTTCCAAACACAAACCAAAATCAGAGCATGTCAAAATAAGAACTACAGAGTTCTCCGAAACCATAAAAAGGTGCTGTGAAAGCCGCTGCGATGAATGGTCGTTTAATGTAAAAGGCCGTCTGGAGTATTATCTTCGTGATCTTCCTGCTGCAGATTGTGTCTACCATCACACCTGCAGCGTAAATTTTCGAAGTGGAAAAAACATTCCTCGCGCATACACCTCCGACGATCATGATTCGAAGAAAGGGAGACCAACTAATGATGAGCAACACCAAGCATTCCTTCAGACCTGTGCTTACCTGAAGAGAATGATGATGAACAACTGTTGATTGGAGACCTAATTTCCAAAATGGAGGAATATCTTCAAGGAAGTCAGAGCTCTGTCTACGAACGCAGGCACATGAAGAGAAAGCTTTTAGAACGTTACGGAGACAAGATCATAATATCAGGTGAAAGTGGGAAGGCAGATGTAGTAACACTACGAGAGACAGCTAATGAAATTCTTATAGATTATCACAAAAAGTCGAAAGAATGTGATATAGATACAGAGCTACAGAAGATTTACCTAGTAGAAGCTGCTGCAAAAATAATCAGAAGTGATATCAAGTCTGTCGACTCGCCTAGAAAAGATGTGTATCCATCTCCAAATGACATCACTGCAGAAAGTGCTCTTGATTACATTCCCAACAGTCTGAAATTGCTATTATCAAAAGCATTTGCGGGACAGGATGCTCAAGAAAAATAGGTGCAATTGGGCAGAGCATTATGCAAGCAACCCGTCCTAGAGGATTACTATGTCCACTACAGATCGGTTTGTCGGTTCAGCTACACCACAACTTTAGGTCAAGGTACCTTATTGACGTTCTCCATCAGCTGGGTTACTGTTTGTCGTATGCAGAAGTAACAAGATTCGAAAGAAACGCGGCGCTGGCAAGTGGGTCTGGCTCTTTTACTGTTGATGAAAACACTGCAGTCCTTCTAGCAGCAGATAACGTCGATCATGATGTCTGCACTTTGGATGGGAAGAATACCTTTCATGGAATGGGTATGATTGCCGCAATAACTCCGAAGATCAAGATCCACCCTTCTATTCACAGGCGTAATGTTGGTGACAATGACATTAAGAAGATTGCAACCGTTGACATTAGGGAATATAGACACGCGAGAAGCATGTTGAGGGACATCTCATTCCGCGAACTTCCAGTACCCACTGCCACCATAAGTCGACTTAGTCTTCTCTGGCAGATATCTTCAGCAGAAAGATCAGGTCCAAGTTGGTCCGGAACAATGCAGGCAATTCACGGTGGATGAAGTGTCTCACATCCAGGTGTGGCGTCAATCACGTTCTTCCCATCATAGATATGTCGCCAACTGACATGACCTGCATATTTTCGACATTACTATGTTTGAGCAAGATAGCACGCGATCAAAAAGTCCCATGCATTATTACCTTTGATCAGCCTTTGTTCTGGAAAGCTTCCCAAATCATCAATGAACAGAGAGACCTGCAGGACATTGTTTTAATGCTGGGATCATTTCACACACTGATGAATCTTTTGGGAGCAGTCGGTACTCTTATGAATGGTTCAGGATTGTCTGAAGTACTTCAAGAAATATACGGACCAAATGCCGTGCAACACATGATGTCTGGAAAAGCTGTTTCAAGAGCGATATGTGGTCATATGATAGTAGATGCAGCTCTTAGTACCTTACTAGTCGCAGACGTTTTCCTCGTAATGAAGATGGAACTCCTCATGACCTCCATAAGGAAGCTTGTGACCTGCTCGACGATGTTATGACCGCCAAACAATCAGTTGAGGATGTGAATCTTCGAATGCATTGTCTCAGATTGCTACCACTTTGGATGCGAAGAAACTGACCACAATCTACTTCGCAAACAAGTCAACTCTGGTTGGAATATCAGCGAATGATCAACATTGCACGTTCCTTGATAACAGCAGACAGAACCGGCTCGTGGGATTTGCACTTGCAAGCTATGCTGGAGACCATCCCCATAATTGCAGCAGCCGGACATCACAATTACCTGAAATCGATATACCTGTACCTGCAGAAAATGTTAAGTTTGCCTTCTGAAAATCCAGCCGTTAACAAAATGTTCCAGGAAGGTAAGTTTGGTAAGAAGAAGCGACAGATTATGGGCCGGACTCGGCACAGACCTGGTGATAGAACAAGTACTAATGCGTTCCCTGAAAAGCAGAGGCGGACTGACACGCGGAAGTGGATTTACAGACATCCAAAGGACAACGTGGCTCTTTTCTATGCCTCTGTGTTCCACTTATAACTTAGCAATGCAGGAATACACCAGAGTTTTGTTGGAAAGTAGTGAACAGCACAAGGAAATGAGGGGAAGTAGACAAATCAGGGACAGTAATGACATGAAGAAAGTACTTGAACGTCTGGAATCCTTATCCCCATTCCATTCTACCTCGGGTCTCTGCAACATTGTAACAGGGCTAACTGCTGATCCTGGAGTTAACGTTCATCAATTGCATTCAATCGGTACGAACATTGTCGTAAAAATGATTGGGAAACAAACCTTTACATATTCTGCCAAAAGATCTGACAAAGTGAAAACACTAGATCTGCTTCTGCCGTTGTGATCACTGATGCTTCAGATATAGAAGTAGATCCTGCACTACTGTTTCAGAGAATGATGACTGTTGCCACTGGCGGAGACATGAATCTTGAAGATGTCATGTGTTACGAACTGTGGCATATCCTCCTGCATTGTTCGAATCACGAAGTATCTTGAGGAAACCCGATAAGTCTCAGCTAGCTCATGCAATAATCAAATACACTGACACTTTACGCATGGAAGAAGTTCAAGAAATTCAGTGCACAGACCAGTACGTATTGGATGGTGGATCTCTACTACATCGTGTTTCCTGGCGTCAAGATGAAACATATGACAGCATCGCCAACTCATATGCCGATTTCACTCTGAAAACATATGGAAAAGCAATCATTGTTTTTGATGGCTACAGCAGCTCTCCTACGATCAAGGACATGACCCACAGAAGACGCAGCACCAAGACAAGCAGAAATGTGAATCTCAGTCCAAGCATGAAGTTTGTTGGCCAGAAGGAACACTTCTTGGCTAATGAAAACAAGCAAGCAAGCATTTATTTCCCTCGTAGGTGAGATGTTGAAGAAGCACGGGTGTACTGTTCACAACGCAGATGGGGATGCTGATGTGGACATCGTTCGTGCAGCAGTTTCCTCATCAGAAAATGCAACTACAACAGTAATAGGGGAAGACACCGACTTGCTGATTCTCCTTCTGTACCATGCCAAGGACAGTGGTTTCAAGTTGTACTATCGCAGCGATATAAGACGGGGACCATCTCCTAATCCTGTGTATGATATTCTCAGCATTCAATCATTGTTAGGCAATGACATCTGCAAGTACTCCTGTTTGTGCATGCTTTCACGGGCTGTGATAGCACATCCAGAATTTTTTCGATCGGTAAAGCCAAAGCATTCGACACACTGATGAAGGTGGCTGAACTCCGTTCAGTTGCAAATACATTCTGTTCTGATTGTTGCCAACACTCTGACATTGAAGCCGCTGGAAGAAAGGCAATGCTTCTGTTGTATGGCTGCAAAACACTTGAATCCACTAACGCACTACGTCATCGAATGTTAGTTGAAAAGGTAGCTACAGCTAAATCTTTTGTTACACCCGAACGTTTGCCATCTACCGATGCGTCCACAAAGTACCACAGCTTTCGCACATACTTTCAAATACTAATCTGGAAGTCTACAGAAGAGAAGATCGATGCAGAACAGTGGGGTTGGTATGTAAAGAATAATTCCTACTACCCTACAGCCTGCGACAAGCCACCAGCTCCAAATTATCTACTCAACATGATCCGCTGCTCCTGCAAGACGAAATGTGCTACTTCAAGATGTGGATGCAAGCGTAATGGAATGCCCTGTTCAGCCGCTTGTGGCGAGTGCCAAATCAGTGGTTGCGATAACAACCCAAGTACCGGTAATCTATCCGATGATAGTGATGAAGAGGATTAATTTCTGTATGTTTGTGACCAGGTATCACTTCTTCTGTAATGAACATAACTTGAAACTGGGAAAAAAATAATTGTTGTATTATTGATTATAAAAATCTGTAAAAAGCTATATAACATTATATTTGCGTAATAACTGGTTGTGTTGTATATTGTTGAATTATTTAAAACATTACAACTGAAAGAAAAAGCATCAAATGTATCTCTATAAATAAAAGTGTAAATTATATATATTTTTTTTTCGTAGGAAACATCCAGTCCGCCATTTTGAATTTCATTTTTGGGGGTGTTCCCGGGGTCCAATTTTGTCGGATTTTGGATATGTTATTCGGCAATGGTTCCTGAGCTGGAAACAGTTTAGAAAGCTTCTGAAGCAATTTTGCCCAGGTCTAACTACAAATTGCCTGGACTAATGGTCATATTCGCTTTAGCACACAGGCTTCGAGATTGTTTTCTTATATCCGAGTCATCACTCAAGGAGCTGGTAATAGTTTGACCCAAATACTTAAACTCTTGTACTTCCTCAATTACTTCACTTCACCATTCATTTTAAACCTTATATATATATATATATATATATATATATATACAGTAGTACCTCGCTTAACGCTCAGGATGCGTTCCTAGAAAATGGAGCGCTAACTGAATCAGCGCAAAACGGGGTCATTATAGCATGTTTATATAAAAGATAGGTGAACATATAAATTAAAATAAAATAGTAATGACTCTTTTATTAACATATAAATGAAAGTAAAATAGTAATAACTCTTTTATTAAGGAAATATTGTTTATTTATTGAGCAAATATTATGGAAAATGCTTTTTTGCTTTCTCCATTATTACACTGGTCAACACTCATTTTATTGCCAATCATATTAGAGTGATTTTGGGGTAACTTTGTGGTGCTGATTCCGAATATGACATCGGTTTTACTAGATTGGCTCTAATTTATGAGATAATTGGTACCCCATTGAAACACGTAAAAATGCAAAAAATTTAATGTTCAGGCGGAGCCTACTTACAAATCGCATTGAAATTGTCTCAAATCATACAAAAGTAAACACATGAAATACATAATGGCATTTTATTCGGTCTCACCATCTAGAATGTTCCGGTAGTTTCCCATATGCACGCGATATGGTTACGTTTCCTATTAATTGAGGGTATTCATTATCTCAAGAACTAGAGCCAAATCGGAAAAACTACTTTCATTTCGGAATTCAGCAACCCCAAAATACCCTAAATTCGTACGAATTTCCTTGGCAACGAAACAAAAAAAATTTTTTGTTGAGCTGTGTTATCAGTTGGCTTAAGGGCATGTGTCGTTGCGTTTGGTCATCCACCCAAATGCTAAGTCTTTTTTCCATCTCTTCGAACGATTGACTTCTTGAACGAGTTACTTTTGTTGCTAACAAATTCGAAGTCGTAGTTGCAGAAGCTCTTATCTTATCTGCATTTTTTAGAATTGTTCTTATCGTGGATGTTGCCAAATTTAAAGAAGCACCCACTTCAACTTGACGCTCACCAGCTTCTAGACGACGTAACACTTGTAATTTCACATCCAGAGAAATACTTTTCCTTAGCATCTTTGATACACTAGAATCACTAGCACACTTTCTTTCTGACATGATGGGTAAAGCACTTTAAAAATATATGCCAAAATATACAAAAAGGCTTTCCGCAACATGCACTTCGTACGAAAAGCACCGAATGACTAATTGACTCACTTAGAAATAATCAGTGATAATGTCCACACGCTTGAGTTGCCAGAAAGCGCTACAGCGAAACAGCGCAGAGCGGGGCAGCGTTAAGCGAGGTACTACTGTATATATATATATATATATATATATATATATATATATATATATACATGTATGTATGTGTGTGTGTGTGTGTATATATATATATATATATATATATATATGTGTGTGTGTGTGTGTGTGTGTGTATATATATATGAGGAGGGAGGCAAACAGTGACCTTGAAACAGCGGGCATACGAACGAATGAACGAACTAAACGAATGAATGAGTGAATTTTAACTACATAAGCCGTTCAAAATATTTTCAAAAGGCCAAGGAAAGGCTCTGAAATCTTAAATGAAAGAACAAGCAAATAAATAGGTTTTATTACTTTAGATATATTACACGCTTACATGATTTAAAGGGACAAGGAGTGGGCACTCCTTCTAGCATCCCCATCCATCCCGCTCCCATCTCCCGCCCTACCCCCATCATATACACTGCGATTTTTCCGTTTAATAGTAAAAGTTTTGACGGTGATCGCGGGAAATGTATGTTTCATTACGGTATAATCGTACAGTGACTCTGCGTGTATACTTTTTGTGTCATAGAAATAGTTACATAATTAATGTGAAAAGATGCCTGAACATCGAACCGTTGGTATCCCGAGCATGATTTAAAGGGACGAAAAAGTGGGACCCCTTTCGGCGTTCCCCCCATCTCCACCCCCAACCAGCCCCACCAGCTACGCTCCCCCAAGCCGTTACAGATACAATGGGGTCGTCTGCTGTAAATCTTGTAGAAAATCCTCTGTTATGTTTATATTCGACAAAGTAGATCATATTAGGTCAGACCTTCTTGTATCTGTTTGTCATGATTTTTATGATTCAGAAGAAATAGAACATGCGAGGGTACAATTAAACACCCTGTTCGGTGCTTCCCTCCCAACTCGTAGAGGTAATTCTAAAAACGAGAATACCCTGAAAGACATTATAAATAAAGTGTCGACCCTCCGGGATAATGAGAATAATATTACCTTTTACGTTACTAACTTCCATAGAATACCGGTAATCTCTATGGGTGACGTAAACGTCTCGGTGCACCTCAAACAGTATAATGAGGTACAAAAGTCGATAGTTGAACTGAAACACCAACACGTGGTGTCAAATCAGAAAAACGCGATTTCTATAGAACAGTTCCGGTCAGAGTTAGATGCGTTGAAAGAGACGCTCCTCCCAAAGTCCAGTTACTCCGAAATAGTTCAGCAAGCCAGATCTCCAAGAAGCGCGTCGGGCAGCGAGGGAAACGAAATCCCCGCCTCCAACTCCCCCCCTGAAGGTGGGGTGGAAACGCAGCATGCAGGAGTAGCGGTCAACCCCCCTCCCGTTCAGGAAAAGACCCCTGCTCCCGATCTCACAATGAGGAACAGGGACGGTCCAATACCGAGAGTCAAGGCATCATTGCCCTCTTCCCTGCCTCCCACTGCAGAGGAAAGGTGTTCGATTACGCCTCGCTCGGTGCGCAGTTCCCCCCCTCCCACCGAAGAAGGAGAAGCACGCGCGGCCGTCAGGGTATAAACACCTCTAACAGACCCTCACCTAGCCACAGAGTAAGGGAGGGGCCTCCTATCCCCTAAAGGTTGTGCCACCCATCCCCCAGGTAGGCGAACCTTGCCTCAGGGAGATCGAGGGAGCAGGACGGGTGGGTAACTGTTAATAGGCGCCCGTCCCAAAGGTCTCCTCAACCGGTCTCCGCGGCGAGGCCACCGATGGAGAATCTCACCCTATTTGTGTCGCGAATTCAGCTCTCGAACGAGGCAAGCCATTCGAACACATGATAGAAGAAATCATTGGTGAACACGGTATAGTTATAGTTAATAAACTAAACACGAAATCTCCGTATTATAACTCTTTTAAAGTAATAATTAAAGGTGTAAATGCGCATTTCAACCCGTATAATATGAGTCAATGGCCAGACGGTATTATTGTTAAGGAGTTTATTCACTGCTCCAGGACATTTGATAAGAGGCAAAATAATAATAATAATAATAATAATAATAGGCGCCCTAACGGTAATGCCTGAAAGTTGTACTGTGTATAATAATAATAATCTTACTAATAATAATAATAATCTTACTAATAATAATAATAATCTTACTAATAATGAATTCTCTATCAGTCATGGCGGATAACTTGTTGAAAAAGTCTCATATAATGTAAGGTCAGTGAGGAATTCAACTGTAGATGTTCATAAAATCTGCGACAGTGCAGATTTGATACTCCTGCAGAAGCACTGGCTACCCAAGCAAGAGCTAAAATTCCTCTCTACCATCCATGATGACTTTATGTACCATGCGTCATCAGCAGTAGACTTGTCAGATGAATTAATGTACGGTAAGCCTTTTGGTGGTGTTGCTTTCTTATTAAGGAAACATTTGTCAAAACATATAAGATTTTTAACAAGCGATAATGTAAGGTTGTTAGGCATTGAATCACAAGTGAACAATGATTACATATTAATTGTAAACTGCTATTTACCATACAACAACGGCAGTAATCTAGATGAATACATTGATTTGGTATACAAAATTAAGTCATTATCAGATAACCCCAAATATTCTCACTGTATAATAATGGGGGACTTTAACGCACATGTGAACTCGGAATTCTTTGTAGAATTGGGTGACATGTGCGAGTCGGCCAATTTAAGTATAAGTGATGTAGATGTATTAGGGGTAGCCAGTGGTAATTTTACATACGTTAGAGATATGAGTGGTACCACCAGGTGGATTGATCATTGTCTCACTAGTAATAATCTAAAGAATCGAATTGTTAGAGTTCATATTCTGCATGATTTCCTTCTTTCTGATCATAGACCATTACAAATATTAATTAACGTTACCAATTTATGCGCAACACGACTTAACAAGAACTCAATAGGTAAGAATAATCGCGTCGATTGGTCCAATGTTAATATGCAGCAGAGAATAGAATACAAAGACAGAACATGTCACCTCTTTAATAATTTAGAAATTTTGCACCTTGCCTGTAATAATCCTTGCTCAAATGATTCTCACTGTAATCTCATAGATAGGTATTATAGTAAGATAATATCCCTGTTAAGAGAAGCAGGAAGCCCCTGATTAAATCTTACAACTATCATACTAAGGTTATTCCTGGATGCAATGATTTTATTGCCCCCATGAAGAGGAAATCGAAAGACGCCTATGATTTGTGGTGCTTTCATGGTAGACCCAGATTAGGACCAGTATACATGAATATGTGTAGAAGTCGGGGTCAGTATAAGGCGGCCATAAGGCGATGTAAACAGGAAGAAGAGTCTATTCGAGCATCAAAAGCCTGTGAAGCTCGCATAAATAACGATAATAACAAATTTTAGAAATTTGTTAAGAATCAAATGGGTGTCAAAAATGTCCTCCCTCCGACAATCGATGGGGTGTCGGGGGAGGATGAAATTACAAAGCTGTGGAAAAACCACTACTCTAACATTCTTAACAGTGTGAGTAGGGATAATCTTAAGATAGATTGCAGCGAAACGATTGTGGGAGGGACAAGGGAAAATATTTTTATATCATTTTCTGAAGTAAAGAGGTTAATTAAAGAATTAAAGACTAGTTCTGCGTCAGGGGTAGATGACTTATCGAATGAGCACTTAAAATATGCAAATGACGTAGTATGTCTGCATATATCATTGCTCCTATCAGCCATGCTTGCTCATAGTTATATCCCTGCAGAGTTCATGAGGGTATATATCTTGCCACTGGTCAAAAATAAGTACGGAGACATTCTGTCCAGCAATAATTACAGGCCTATTGCTGTCGCTTCCTGCTTCTCGAAACTACTAGAAAAACTCTTATTACTCCGATTAAATGATTTCCTATGGACATCTAATCAGTTTGGCTTTAAAAGGTCCCACTCAACTGACCTGTGTATCTATGTACTTAAAGAAACAATATCTAAATACATTGACAGTAATTCAACCATTTATAGCTGTTTCCTTGATATAAGTAAGGCATATGATAGGGTGAATCACAATATTTTATTTGCAAAACTAGAAGACAGGACGGTTCCCATGTACATATTAAATTTATTGAAATTTTGGTATTCCCACCAATCTTTCACTGTTAGGTGGGGCAATGTACTATCCGAGTGTTTTGGCTCCTCTTGCGGGGTGAGACAAGGCTCCTTGCTCTCCCCTATGCTGTTTAATGTGTATATTGACAGATTAATTGCTTCACTTAATGAGGCAACAGTGGGATGTTGTATAGATAACACAAGGATAAATAACTTAGTTTATGCCGATGATATGGTAATAAGTCCCTCTGTTAAAGGTCTGGATCGGCTACTAAATGTCTGCGAAGTGTATTCGCAGAAACATGATATTCTTTTTTAATGTTACAAAAACTAAGGTAATGCAGTTTCATCCTAAAAGCTGTAATGAGCCAGCTGATATAAGGTATAAAATGAATGGTGAAGTAATTGAGGACGTACAAGAGTTTAATTATTTGGGTCAAACTATTACCAGCTCCTTGAGTGATGACTCGGATATAAGAAAACAATCTCGAAGCCTGTGTGTTAAAGCGAATATGACCATAAGGAACTTTCGTTTCTGTACAAGTGAAGCTAAAGACACTCTCTTTCGTACGTTCTGCAGTAATATATACGGTCAACAACTCTGGGTGAACTATAAAAAAGGTTCTGGCAGAACCCTAAATTTACTGTACAACAGGTCTTTTAGACTCTTATATAAATTACCCCCGAGAGGCTCAGCTTCGCAAATGTTTGCTACCCGCAATGTCCCGAGCTTTCCGGAGGTAACAAGACGTGCTCAACACAGTCTAATGCAAAGAATTAAAAAATCAACCAACCCGATCATCCAAGCTATCCATGAGTCCTGCCATTTATCCTCTAAGCTATGGACTTCTTGGTACGAAAACGTCTGTCTGTAGCTCCACTTAACTTCGACATTACAGTATTATTTCTAATCAATTGTATATATTTCTATCCTTAGTATATGAACTGTCATTGTATTAATAATATTTGTCATATCGACTATGGTCTGCCAATAAACCTTTTCATTTTCATTTTCACTTCATATATATATATATATATATATATATGCTGCAAACCCACAACGAAAAAGAAAAACGATTCCAAGGCCTTTCGTGGATTCAGAGTTACACCTCGTCAGGGAATGAAGACAGAAGGCAAGGTGCCCATAAATATATACAACGTAGCGGAAACCAAAGCAATTAGTACATACTTAACAAGAGTTAATGAGAGGCAGAAGGAATTTTAACAGGATATTGTCAATCTTATACATTCCAGCACTGTTATTGAAATTGTTTTTAAAATTAATAAATGCACATTCTAGAATAGTACCGTATTTCTTTATATTATATCTCTGTTTTTAACCAGCGCTTTAGAACTATCCCACTTGATGCTATGATTACATCTATACATATGATTAAACAAAGCATTGGAATTATTAGCTGTTCTACACGCATATTTATGCTGTTTTACCCTAATATCTAATGTTTTACCCGTTTGGCCTATATATACTGAGTTACATTGTGTACATCCAATCGAATACACACATCGAACACCATTTTCCGGGCTATTCTTTATTAGGCATGATTTAACAGTATTATTGTACTTAAAGACTACATTGATGCCAATTGTTTTAAGTAAAGTCGGGAGATATTGAAAATTAACATGGTAAGTTCACAGCTGAAAAAGAAAATGATGGAAGCCTATCTTTTCTGGATCTAAAAATTTGGAGATGCTCTAATCAGGTCAAATTTGAAGTCTATCGCAAGCCTACTAATAATAACTCTTACGTGCATTTTTATTCTGACCATCATCCCTCGATTAAATCCTCTATTTTCTCTGCTATGTTTCTTAGAGCATTGAGAGTTGTCAGTCCTGAATTTTTAGATTCCGGGTTATGCAATATCATGAATATTGGTACTAAATTATGTTATCCTATTTCATTTTTAGATAACTGTCTTAGGAAAGCCAAGAATAGGTATTATAATAAGGTAACTGTAAAGGAATTTGAGCGTAAAAATATCCTTAGCCTACCTTATCATGTTCATTTTCAATATCTCCTGACTTTACTTAAAGCAATTGGCATCAATGTAGTCTTTAAGTATTATAATACGTACTGTTAAATCATGCCTAATAAAGAATAGCCCGGAAAATGGTGTTGGATGTGTGTATTCGATTGGATGTACACAATGTAACTCAGTATATATAGGCTAAACGGGTAAAACGTTAGATATTAGGGTAAAACAGCATAAATATGCGTGTAGAACAGCTAATAATTCCAATGCTTTGTTTTACCATATGTATAGATGTAATCATAGCATCAAGTGGATAGTTCTTAAGCGCTTGTTAAAAACAGAGATATAATAGAAAGAAATATTCTAGAATGTACATTTATCCATTTTAAAAACAATTTCAATAACAGTACGGGAATGTATAAGATTGAAAATATCCTGTTAAAATTCCTTCTGCCTCTCATTAACTCTTGTTAAGTACGTGCTAATTGCTTTGGTTTCCGCTACGTTGTATATATTTATGGGCACCTTGCCTTCTGTCTTCATTCCCTGACGAGGTGTAGCTCTGAATACGCGAAAGGCCTTGGAATCGTTTTTCTTTTTCCTTGTGGGTTTGCAGCATTCATTCATTTCACGTGTTTAATTGTGAAATTCATCCCATATATATATATATATATATATATATATATATATAATATATATATATGTTAACCCCTCCGTCTATGGCCTGGGCCCTGGGTTGGTTCGAAGTCGACGGGGGTTCTAGTTGGGTGGCAGCAACGGATGTGTGACTTGTAGTAGTTTTCTTCTATATTACTCTCCGAGTTCTTCTATAGTGGCTCGGAGGACTCTGGTAGACTTACTAAATTTCTCTGAAGATTCCGGACTCTTCTTATAGCGTATCCGGAAAGTTTAATGACTAAGTTCTTCTGAAGAGAGCAAGGCTCGAAGGGTAAGATAAAGACTATCTTTTACTGTAATTTACCGCTAAAATGTACAGGTAGTGCTCAGCCTCTGAATTAGCTTCTGAATGACAATGGAAGATTTTTACTGGGGTTTATATACCCCAAAACTGCTAACATCATTATTATTAAATGTTAAAAAGGCTGCATTATTTTTGCACAATATTCGAAAATAAAGTAAATTTTTTAGCTGTGGTAAGGCTTGAACGAGTAAACAAAGTATTTGAAGATGAAACCATATTTTTATCTTAAACCGCGACTTTTCAGATCTGATGTTATCATGATCTTCCAAGTTAACTAAAAGTGGAAATCGGACTATGGATCTTTCCACTAAAATATGCATATGAATAAAATTTTAAGGTTTAAGATGTACAATTTAAATGCTTAGGCAAGACATGATCTCATCTTTTATAACGAAAGAGAATGTATACAAAATATGAACATTGCAAAGCTTAAGCAGGATTCCTTATTAACCGAAATCTAAAAAAATGATTATGATATTTAAAAAAAAAACAGGTCACCAAATTATTTGGCAAAGGAGAAAGCAAATCAAAAATTTTATCGAAACTCGCGTTGGGCGATTTTGGTCCTTATGTAAAAATGAATATACACACGTACATACATATGAATATAGGCATTATATAAAGTTAAATATATAAGAATATACAGGACTATATAAATACATGAACCATATAAACATGAATTTTAAAATGGATACAAGAACTATATAAATGAATACAAGAATTACATGAAGAATATGATAGTATAGGAATATGGGAATTATTTATGGTTCATTTTTACAGGGCTCTCCCATCTAGAATGATATTAATATAATAATGTAACATCCTAACTAATGCTAACTAGATGATAACCATGGGTTTTATAATACAGATTTATATACACAACATAAGTCGGGTGGTTAAGTCTAGTTCACGTGGTCTGGGTATGCACTCTTGGTCGTGCATAAATAGTTTCATGTCGTTCGGTGTCTCTTGTTTTTCTTTGTTCCCAGAACGATCTTTTCACCACAAATATACCGAGGATAATAGCACATACAATAATGATGCTAACGGCAGATGTTGAGAAAATTGTAACAGGTTGTAATATTTGTAAGAGGTTGTTTTGGTTATTATCCGAAATTTTAAACCGACTCAATTGATCATTCCATTCAGGGGCATGTAGCTCGGGCAGGATGGTTACAGGTTTTATGGAGAGATTTAAGATCTCTATGACGGGTTTAAATTTAATTTGCGACGGGAAGGGGTCTGAGTTATTAATGGTAACCTTGTACGGGTTGTATATTTGGGGGGCTTTTGAACGCATGGAGCAACCAATTGGTAGCCGAATAACCATAGGGATTGTGATGAGGGAATAATTTGACGAACACTCGAGAGTAGCGGCAGTCCTGTTCGCGAGAGAAACCCAGATGTCTGGTCCAATTCCTAGTTGGACGGTTTTAGGGGAATGAAATTTTTTAAATGAACATACCGGGGCATGCCGGTCATGAATTAAGTCGATAAAGCAAGACCTAGTAGTTGGAAGAATAACTGGTTTGAGTGGAGGGCAAACGAGTTGTTTATTTGGTTGCGGGAATCGGCAATGCCGGACGTCGCTCTCTGACATCATAGAATAGGCTGACAGATCTTTGGTGAGGAAAAGGTAAGGTGGTACGGTGGGTAAATACAATCGATAGACATTAGAGTTGTTTTGGTAGGGTGTTGGGAAAGGGTGAAATTTATATACGTCGTAAGTGAGGACATCGAAAAATGGTATAATTATGAGGTATGTGTAGGGGCGTGGTCCATGTACAGTCCAGGTGTATTCTAGAAATTGGGGGTAATTAGTGTGGTTGAGTGGGAATATTGGTGATAATTTTAATTGTGTCTGGGCGGTGTGAATCAAGGACTGAAGTGTTTCCCATGGTATTAGGGTGGAAAAGAGTGATTTTTCCATGGACTAGCCGGGTTGCACGCAAAACTTTGGAATGAATCGTAGTTATTCGTTGTAAGTATTTATCGATTAGGGTTACTTGTAGGTTAATTATCTCTATTAATTCTAGATATCGTTTGTGCTCTTTGTATTGAGCTAACATGGATTCAAGGTATGTGTATCTGTCCGAAAGGGAGTGGAGGAAGCGACTGTTTTCGTGTAGTGACCTAATAGTTTGTTCTAACATATGTCTATTATACTGTCGATTTCGCGTGAAGAGATTCAATTTGAATTCGATTCTTTCAATATCTTCTTCGGTTGCTAATCCGAATAAACCTTTGAACAGTTTCCCTCCTATATCTATCAGTCCCCTTTTACTTCTTTGGTTAAAGTTTTCCGAGTTTTTAGTTTCAGTTTGTATCCATGGTAAGGCTAATATTTCTGATAGAGCGCGTGCTGCAGTTTGAACATTTTCGAGGGTATTTTCTAACAGAACGCGGCTAATCTGATCTTTTCCTTGGAAAGAATTCTGGACTTTACTTTCAAACGTTTTTAATTGGGTTTGTATTTGAAGGAGATTGATTTTAATTCTAGCAGGGGGTTGCAAATTTATATAAAGGTCTGCGTGCCCTTTCAAAAATTTACCTTCTGCAAGTTTTTCTATAACAACTCCGATAGAAATTTTAATGCTAGGGCTACAAGAGTAAATAATTTGGAAAATTATAAGGGGTACAATTTTTTTCATTTCTGCGCCTTAGGTTATACGGAGCTGGGGGTGGCTATGTGGATACTTGTGCTTGTGGGCGAAGGGGTCGGCCTCGTTTTGATGGCAATGGGGGTCGACCGTTAAGCTCGGATTCTGAGCGGGTTCGTTTCTTATGTGAAGGTTCTAGTTCACGTGGTTGATGCATTTGCGGGCAGTATGTAGGGTCCGTGCGTCGATCATCAATCGGTGAGGGTGGTGACAGAGATGGTGGAGTTGGAGGAGATGGTGGAGTTCCACTGAGTGATCCTCTCGAAAGGGTTTCTCCAGGGTTTGGGTCCGATGGGACGCTTGGCTCTGGGGCCTCCTCTTGTTCAGAGATTGGCTCGAGTACTGGTGGTATTACGAGGTACTAATCTTCATCATGGGTAGTGGTTCCCACGGTGACCACCTCAGTTTTTTTATCCCTGCTCGATTTGTTAATACCTTGACCTTTTGAATGATAGGCGGCTCGAACGCCTGGCAGCTGTTTTTTGGGAAGGTGTTGTTCGGAAGCTATCTTCAAATTGTCAGCGTGAATGATCTTTAGTTTGGAATGATCCCGGAGGTCGAGGATTTCATAACGATTTTTTAAGAGGTTTTTCATAATCCTATATGGGCCATCCCATTTTTGGTATAATTTGCAATGAGCACCTGGCGGTTTCACGCTCTTCAAATAACATCGCATACTGACGATTATAGTCCGTTGACGGGGATGACGCCTATGTTGCTCTTGCTCCATCTGTTGGTTTCGTTGGTCTAGGGCAGGGGTGGGGAACCCTGGCACGCGTGCCAAACGTGGCACGCCAACGACTTTTTTCCGGCACGCGATTCCCCGGGCTCACCTTAAAAAAAATTAAATAAATAAATATCCAAATTCTTCGCTGAGTTTTATATTTTAACTTAATGAAATACAATTTTATTAAGTAGAGCAATACCAAATAAAAATGCAATAAAGAAACAAACACTGACAACCGTTTTAGTAATAATAAGTAATAAGAAAATGAAACAAACATCCTATTCCCAAGCCATCTATCTCCGTAATAGTCTCGTAATAGGAGTAGCCTTACAGATGAAAGTAGTAGCGCATGCATATCTCTAAAGGTTACAAAATATAAACCTGATATAAATTACCTGTCATCAGTGATGCAGCAGAGAAGTCTCATTGATGCTAAATAATAAACGTCCACGATTTTTCTTTCTCTAGTTTTGATTTGATGTTTCAGCTAAAAAATGGTAAGATTACTTCTGTTTAATATATTATGTAGGTAAAATAACATTTTATTTTCTCTGTAATTTTTATGTATTATTCATAAGGGATTAAGAAGCAATAAAATATCTTTAATTTTATTTTCTTTCATTGTGCTTTAGTCAAGTAAAACGATTATGAGATTGGGCACTGTAATGTATTGGGAAAACTTGAAAAAACTTATGGCTGATTGATCTGATATATAAAAAACAAAAAAAAATCAGAATTATTGTTTACTCTTTTGCTGATGTTAAAAATTGCGTTTTTAAATTAAGTGGCTGTATATGGCAGCTATAATTACACTTAAAGGCTAATAAAAAATATCCACGCTATCAACAGGGTAGAACGACCTTCAAGTAAAAATTCCGTCACTAAATTTTACATTTATTCAATCTTACATGACTTACAATAATCACTCTTACAATATTCTTTGATTTTACCGCTCCAGTGAAATTTATGATTATTTGAAAAGGTTCTCCCAATACTTAAAAGGCACCAAATAATAATATGTTCCCCAAAATTTCGGTTGGCACGTGAGAAAATTTTGCATCAAAGATTTGACGATTTTGGCACGCTCACTTAAAAAGGTTGCCCACCCCTGGTCTAGGGCATAGCGGATTATGTCAAAAATCTTGAAAGATTGTTCAGCTAGTTGCTGATTTGCTTCTGCCATCTCGGAAGATGTTAGAACTGCCGGGTCGATTTGGTCGGGCAAATCAAAAGGTAGACGCTTGTCGTAGTGATATAGGACGAAATGAGGGGTGTCCCCGATGGACACATTATAGCGATTGTTGATGGCTGTTTGTACCATGGGAAGGGAATCATCCCATGTACGGGAGGATGCATCGACAACGTGGCGCAGGGCTTCTAAGATCTTTCGATTGTGCCTTTCCACTAAGCCGTTTGCCTGCGGATGGTATGCCACAATGTGTGTATTTTTAATTTTACACATGTTACAGAGTGACTCGAACAGTTTGGGAGCGAAACTAAGGACGTTATCCGAGATTAGGATGGAAGGAGTGGTATGATTTTGGATGACGCGTTCCACTAGGGCTCTTACCACAGTTTCCGAGGTCTGGTCTGGAATGGCGGCTACTTCGCTGTAACGCGAGAAGTGGTCCGTAAACACAATGATGTACTGATTTCCCTTTGATGTTTTGGGAAATGGTCCCAGTATATCCATTCCAATTCTTTGCCAGTGCCTTTGGCATACTGGATATCGATGCATAGGAGCTGTGGATGGTACGTTGCCTTTCTGTTTTAAACACAATGGACATTCGGTGATGTATTCGTGTACCTTTCTGTTCATCTCGTAAAAATGGTATCGCTCCAGAAGACTCTTCATGGTGCGATCCGGCCCCATGTGGCCATACAAAGGTGAGTCGTGACAAAGTCCAATGGCTATGTCGACGAGATCCTTTGGTATCTCCACGAGGTCGTTTCCATTTTCGTTCCGAAAATGTACGAGCCCATCTTTGAGGTTGTACTGTTCGTTTACCTTCGATGGTTCCTTTTGTTCTAGGCGTGCCCGAAGGTTTTGGGTGTGTCGGTCCTGTTGTTGGGAGTATTGCAGACACTCGTAGTCGAACACAGGAAGAATTCCTATTTTATTCACTTGGGCGTCGGGCTTGAGTCTCGACAATCCGTCTGGAATAACGAAGTTTTCCCGGTTATCCGATTTTTGCCGCAAAGTCCTGAATCAACAGAGCCCGTCTTCTCAATCGTCCTTCAAGTAGCTTGTCCTTGAAGAGGTACGTGAGTGGCTTATGATCAATCTTGATGGTTACGTCAAAGAGTGAGCAAGATTTACGCTTTATTCTGTACCCATGAAATCACAATTAATTAGATTATGTTAAGGAAATAATTATTATAAATAATGATAATGACATATTATATAAAATATGAATTAAACAGTTAACATTTACTTAAAGACTAATTACACTGCTCAACACCAATTTTGCTAATTTAATTCTAACACCTGTTTTTAGGTAACTTTGGTGTGCTGATTTCAAAAATCACCTTAGTTTTTGCCTATCACGTCAGGTTTTCGAGCAATCAAATACGGAGATATCGCATTTTGGCAGGGTTATGCCCAATTTTTTTTCTTTTCAAAAAATAAGTTTTTACATACTCAGAATCAGCATAGAAAAGTAAACAATTGTGCAGGGAGTGAACTTTAATATACAATGGTAATATTGACACAAAGTGATTAAAAGTGTTTAAATAAGCAAAAAATGAATCCATGATCATGACGTCACGCTCACACCTGGGGAAATCACAGATACCCAAGATTTTAATATGTTGTACATGACCTTTAGATTTAATGCACAGATTTGCGTATTCCACAGATAAAATTTTAACAGCAAAACAGCTGTTAACAGGTCTCAAAAATCATTAATTTTGATAAGTGCCATTCATGGATCACCCAAAATAGGCATATTGCATTGCAGATTGCACGAAAACCTGATGTGATGGACAAAATCTAAGGTGAATTTTGAAATCAGCACATCAATATTATCCAGAAACAGGTCTTAGAATTAAATCAGCAGCAAAAAATGTTTTTTTTGTTGGGCAGTGTTATTAATCATAATATACAATGATTAATATCATTTTAATAAATTGTTTAGGGTAACTAATGTATGAGCGCAAAACGTCTCATAAATAACTCAGCAACAACAACAGCTTGTATTACATTTAGCAACCCACGCTGTATGGGTAACTAAATATAAATTTATTTTAGTTTTCAATCGAATCATTTTGCAACTTAAATCTATATTGATAATATTATATCTAAATTATATTTACGCAAACTTATTTATAATTTATTATCTATTCAAGTATAATCTAAATTTAATAGAACCATATCACATAATATTCCCAGAATAAATAACTATTAATTTATATATTCCAGGACACATATATATGAGGATTTTAGAGATAACTATTCTATTTTATTACTAACAATCTATACGTGGCTATACTACAGGGTCTTGTGTAATCAGGATATTGTAAGATGGGATGACAGGTTAGTTTATTAATTAAAGTTTCAAAGGCATGTTGGTGATCGGATTCCCAGTTAAATTTCGAATTTTTCTGGAACAAATTAGTAATGGGTTTAGCAATATTTGAAAATTGGGGGATAAAATTCCGATAGAATCCGACAAAACCAATAAATGCACGGGCGTCATCGATGGTTTTGGGTACAGGGTACCTTTCCAGGGCTTCGAGTTTGGCTGGATCAGGTTTAATTCCTGTGGATGATAGTAAAAATCCTAGGTATACCAGGGACTCTTGTAAAACGTTGCACTTTGCAAGTTTCAGTTTTAGGTGTGCTTTTCTCAAGCGTGATAGCACATTCTGAAGACGTTGAAAGTGTTTTTATGTCCGAACTGTAAACGATAATATCGTCAAGATAAACGACAGCTTCGACACCTAATAGGTCGGAAAGGACTATATTCATCAACCTAGAGAAATTAGCAGGGCCATTTCGGACTCCGAAAGGTAAAACCTGGAATTCATAATGGCCTCGGTTAGTGGAGAAAGCAGTCAATGCCCGAGATTCAGGACTGACCTCCACTTGTCAATAACCCGATGCTAAATCGAGGGATGAAAAATAGTTCGCTTTCCCTACGTTCAGAATTGTTTCCTGCATGTTTGGAATCGGGAAACGGTCTGGGATGGTAATGTTGTTCAGGCGTCTAAAATCTATACAAGGGCGAGATGTTCCGTCCTTTTTGGAGACGAGAATCATAGGAGCGGACCAGGGACTAGCTGAAGGCTGAATGACATCCTGCTCCAACATGTCCGTGATGTGTTCCTCAATAGTGACTAATTGGGAATGTGGAACCCGATAGGGGGGAATGAAAATGGGTTTGGAGTTGGGTTCCAGCTTGATTTCAAAAGGGACCAAATTAGTTCGGCCCAGAGGATCTCCTTTTAGGGCAATCACATCTCTATTTCTTATCAGGAAATCGAGAAGTGATTCCATTAGTTTGGGATCCTATAAAGCTGGTGCTCCTGAAGGGAGTGTTCCAGACATTTCTTATATTCTTCTTTTAATACTGAAGGATTTAACTCTAAGGAACTGGAAACACGATTTATCATACTGATGAGGAAATCTGACTGTACTTCTACTGTGGAAACAATTCCTATTTTCTGATTTGAAGTTAATTCTATAGGGCTTTTTCCTTTGTTTAAACAAACAACAGGGATAGCTGAATTCTGACTCTGACTAAGGACTTGGGCAATAAGAACATCTCTTTTGAAATTACTTTTCTCTGTAATCAGAGTACGCTCTGACTCTAATAATTTTCCTTGACTGTCGACTACTTTTTCTAGGAAACAAATCTTCTCATAAGGTGCTACTGTTATATGCTCGGTAGGGCATATGAAAAATTGTGAATCTGACTCTGGTTCGGCGACTAAAATTTGCCTTATGGGCGGAACTGAAGCTGGCTGACTGGAAACTGGCTGACTGGAAACTGGCTGACTGGAAACTGACTGACTGGAAACTGACTGACTGGAAACTGACTGTGTTGATCCAACTGGATTCAACAACTGGAACTGATTACCCTGGGGTCTGGTTTCTGGAGCGGTTGTCCCTCTGGATGTAACCGGCTGACTTGAACTGCTATCAAGTGGAGGGGGTTTCCTATTTCTTTCGGAAATCTGAACTGAACTAATTCTATTAGCTTTAAGCTGTCTGTCATTCTCACGGAGATGGTGTGTCCTATTTCGACATTTTACTAGCTTTCCGGCTGGGTAAATCTCCCATTGATTCCGGTTAAAAAAATCCATACCTAGTAGGATGTCTGTCTGAAAGGTGGCGACTGTGTCCACTGTACAACATTTCGCGGGGTATACCGCGTTTCCAACTTCTAAATATAATTCAATTTCTCCGTATGTAGGTATGGGTGTGCCCGTAACTCCTCTGAGTTGACAGGAGGGTGCCTTAATTTCATATTTGTAATTCGTACTCTCTAGTAATTCATCAACACATTGTTTTTTAATTAACGTCGTGTGTGCTCCTGTATCTAGGAGAGCAGTTAAATCTTGGTTACAGTGCTACAATTTATTATTATATCTAGGAGGTCTGCACCTATTATCCTGATGGGGAGTTTGTTTGTGTATCTGGGTTCATTACTGTAATTTAGGAGGGAGGAGGCTGAACTGCTGCCTCCAAAGTAGGGTCTAAAAAAGGTCTCGAATGGTCTTCTATGGGAGGACCTGGGTCATATTCTACGGGATTACCATACGCTGGAGGGTGTTCTTCAAAACTGTACTCTGGGGAAAATGATTCCTCCACGGGTACTTCGTACCGAACTAGCTGACCTTGCTGGTTGTACTGGGGTTTGTACATGGGGTAAGAGTGTGGTTGACCCTGTGGTCGTAATCTATTGGGTTGGTGGTTCGACTGAGGCTGGGAATGGACTGGTTTCTGGGGATTGGAGGACTTTTGGGATACGTTTTGGGAACGTGGGTGGTTTGGTTTCTGAAAGTGGGGTCTATACCCTGCAGGGGCTTTATCAGCACACTTTTGGCGATCGCCACGGCGATGACCATGTTCGTGACAGTGGGAGCAATAAGAGGGATAATTGCACTGACTTATCATGTGCCCAAAGCTATCGCAGTTAAAACACTGTGGAGGAGGGCGTATATTCTGGGTTTGGGGGCTTGTTTCTGGGGTGGTGTTCCCTGCATTGGCCTCGATTTATAGGGTTGTTGTTGTTGCTGTTGGTGTTGTGGCTGCTGCTGCTGAATGTAATGTACAGGGTTTCTCTACCCTTTCGGTAGTTCTGGTTTGCTAAATCGGGGTAATGTTCCCGTGTTTTGTTTATGGCTACACTTACAGGTTTGTCAACATTTAAAAACTCCTGAAACTTTTTTTAGGTGCTCCGGGTAGGTTTTGGTAAATAGTCGTTGCTACTATTAGATTTCTTTGTTTCGAAGTGAAAGTAATGCCACACGCATTTTCAGCGGCACGGAGGGCTTCTACAAGTTTATGTGTTCGTGTAATAAAATTGTTTAAATCTTCATGTTCCTCTTTCTTCCATTTAGCTTGGAAGACTGCTTCTAACGTGGCTAAGGGTTGTGCAAGTGTTATTTCTTTAAAAAATTCTAATAAGTTTTGTTTAAAATTGTCCAATGTTGTAGCTTCGCTAATCGCTGGGACATAGGTGACTGTGTCATGAGCATTTCCCTCTTTCGGGTCGATAAATCTTTTTGCTTCCCTAATCTTTATATCGTCATCGGTGATATTTTCGCGTAAGAAGTGTTGTTCTAAAAATTCAATCCAAGGTCTTACGCGTGGTTCAACAAAGTGATTATCTATGGTCCCCTTAAAAATTAAGACAGTATGGGGAAGGTTTACCAGTCTACCTAAGTTAATGTACGCTGGGGCAGGGGTTTGAGACTGAGACATATTGGCTTGTTCTGGATCTGAAGTTTGTGTTTGGGAATATGTTTGAAGGGCGCGGGGTAGGTGGAAGAACGGGTGTAGGGAAATTTTCGATGTCAGAAAGCGCACCGTCTGAATCGTTCATACGTGAAGGTACTATTAATGTGTTCAAATTAGGTCTGCTTGACCGATCTTAATTTATGGAATGATCACTTAAGAGGTTTTCCTAACTACTTTATCTAAAAAAAATACACATTAAATAAATGCACAATAATTTGCGTAACTAGGGGAGAATTTGAAAAGATTGCAAACAAAATAAAAATGTAAACAAGATTTCACTCGAATGTACGTGAATGTATGGTAATACTATGTTTGGTACATTAAATAAAATTATACTATACTAACTATAATGGTGAAAATAACTGTGAAAATAACTGAAAATAACTCTGTGACAATAACTCTGTGAATTTTAACTTTATGACATTAACTCTGTGATATTTAATTCTGTGACAATAACTCTATGACAATCAACTTCTGTGACAATTACTGTTTCAATAAAAAAAATGTATCACTGGTGTCTGAAATTTTCACTATGTTTTTTGTTAATTCTGGCTCAATACTAAATATTAACTGTTAATAATACTGACTTTTCAAATGTTTAGAGATTATTTAAAAAAAAGAGTTTTGTACTTAACAAGATTCCTATGGCGAAATCCTTGGAGCCGTCTCCTGAAGACGTGTCTTGCTGGCCGCTTGTTCTTGGATGAAAACTAGGCGTGGAGAACTTGGAGTCGTGACACACCAGTTCAAGGGTGGATGTGACGAACTGGAAGTCGTGACACGCTGGTCAACTGGATGTTGATTCTAGTTCCAGGGTCTGGAAGACTGGAAGAATCCGGATGCAGGGTCGCCAGTTGTTAACCCATCCGTCTATGGTTTGGGTTGGTTCGAAGTCGACGGGGGTTCTTGTTAGGTGGCAGCAACGGATGTGTGACTTGTAGTAGTTTTCTTCTATATTACTCTCCGAGTTCTTCTATAGTGGCTCGGAGGACTCTGGTAGACTTACTAAATTTCTCTGAAGATTCCGGACTCTTCTTATAGCGTATCCGGAAAGTTTAATGACTAAGTTCTTCTGAAGCGAGTAAGGCTCGAAGGATAAGATAAAGACTATCTTTTACTGTAACTTACCGTTAAAATGTACAGGTAGTGCTCAGCCTCTGAATTAGCTTCTGAATGACAATGGAAGATTTTTACTAGGGTTTATATACCCCAAAACTGCTAACATCATTATTATTAAATGTTAAAAAGGCTGCATTATTTTTGCACAATATTCGAAAATAAAGTAAATTTTTTAGCTGCGGTAAGGCTTGAACGAGTAAACAAAATATTTGAAGATGAAACTATATTTTTATCTTAAACCGCGACTTTTCAGATCTGATGTTATCATGATCTTCCAAGTTAACTAAAAGTGGAAATCGGACTATGCATCTTTACACTAAAATATGCATATGAGTAAAATTTTAAGGTTTAAGATGTACAATTTAAATGCTTAGGCAAGACATGATCTCATCTTTTATAACGAAAGAGAATGTATACAAAATATGAACATTGCAAAGCTTAAGCAGGATTCCTTATTAAGCGAAATCTAAAAAAATGATTATGAGATTTTAAAAAAGAACAGGTCACCAATTATTTGGCAAAGTAGAAAGCAAATCAAAAATTTTATCCAAACTCGCGTTGGGCGATTTTGGTCCTTCTGTAAAAATGAATACACACACGTACATACATATGAATATAGGCATTATATAACGTTAAATATATAAGAATATACAGGATTATATAAATACATGAATCATATAAACACATGAATTTTAAAATGGATACAAGAACTATATAAATGAATACAAGAATTACATGAAGAATATGATAGTATAGGAATATGGGAATTATTTATGGTTCATTTTTACACACACACATACCTATATATATATACAGGGTGTCCCATAAGTCCGGCATCATAGGAAAAATAATAAAAAAAGGCAAAACAGAAGCTTTTATTTACAGAACGTGCTCAATATGTCCACCATTGTTTTCAATACACAAATTCAGACGTGATACCCAGTCAGCAAGCACACGGTGAATGATGTCAGGAGTAATGGTGTTACATGCCCCAATAATGCGCTGCCGCAAATGTTCAACACTCCTAATTTTCTCTGCGTATACCAGCGCTTTCAAGTGGCCTCAGAGATAAAAATCTAGTGGCGTGAGACCCGGGCTTCTAGCTGGCCATTCCACAGGCCCTCGACGTCCTATCCAATGACCAGGGAATTGTTGGTACAGGTATTCCCTTACTTGGGTGCTGTAATGTGCAGGAGCGCCGTCTTGTTGAAACCATGTTGGGAAATTTCCTTCTTCGTTCAAGACACTGGGAAATGCTTCTTCCTTGAGCATACGTAGGTAGGTGCCTCCAGTGACATGTTCATCGAAAAAGAGGGGGCCTATGATGCGATCCTTCCAAATGCCACACCATATCATCACCCAAGATGCACCTTGTTCCTTTGAAGAGGTATACCAGTGAGGGTTGTTTTGAGACCAGTAGTGGGTGTTTTGTCGATTTACCTCACCATTTCCATAAAAAACAGCCTCGTCATTGAACAGAATGGTTGACGGGAAATTGGCATCCCGAGCATATTGTGCCGTAGCCCATTCACAAAATTCCATCCGTCGGTCGGGATCATCTTCGCCCAATTTCTGTAGGATCTGAAGTTTATATGGATGCCATTTGTGAGCCTGAAGAATGCGATGGATGCTACTTTTCGACACTCCTGTCTCGGCGGACAATCGCCGAAGAGACTTATTGGGACTTCTGTTAAAATGAGCCAGGATAGCAGTCGCTGTATCATCGTCAGTGGACCTCCTTGAAGGTCCACTGCGTGGTTTATCTTCTATGGATCCTGTTTCCTTAAACTTTGCAACAAGTCTGCTAACACAACTCTGTGTTATTGGCTCGCGGTCTGGATGCAGTCTGTTAAATTCAGCAGCGGCCTCTCTTTGACTCCGATTTCCTATGAGTAGAATTATCTGGATTCGTTCTTCCTTGCTCACAGACATTATGGCCTGTAGAAAGCGAAAAATATGAATTATGGTTTGTAGAAATAGAAAAATATGAATTTCTCCTATGATGCCGGACTTATGAGACACCCTGTATATATATATTTTTTTTCTTTCTCTGATTTACCGCCGATTCGTACCTAAAAGGGCGGTACATATCTCGGCGAGGCAGTGATCGGGTGATGTTACTGTGTTGGGGGTGGTAGACTAGGGGAGTGAGTAAGGGTTAGTCGCTGGATAGTGGGTAGGAGAAGGTACGGTTTTAAATGCGATGGAGCAGCTGGGAGTGAGTAAGGAAGAAGAGAATCGCTTCCGTTGAAAAGTGGGGGCCGTCGGCGAGTATGGATCGTAGCCGGTCGGGTATGGGATCTTCGGCCGAGAGAGGGAAACACCTGCGACGAAGAGCAGACAACTTTGTGCATTCCACCAGGAGGTGTATGACAGTGATAGGGGTATGGCAGGTAGGGCAAAGCGGGGCTGGCGCTTTCGCCATAAGGTGTCCGTGGGTGATGCGGGTGTGGCCTAGGCGGAGACGGGCTAGGATTACTTCCTTATGGTGGGACCGGTGGAATGAGGAGGCCCAGTATCCTATTCGTGGCTTGATCGTGTGGAGTTTATTTTGTGTGGCCTGGTCCCATTCCCGCTGCCATATGGAGCGGAAGTGGGAGCGGAAAGTCGGGAAGAAGTCGGAGAAAGGGAGGGGTCGGGAGGAGGCCGGCAGTGAGCAGGCCGTCTTTGCTGTGCGATCCGCCGCCTCGTTACCCTGGATGCCGACATGAGCCGGGACCCAGCAGAAGGCGATTGTCTTGTGTTGGAGGGTCGTTAGACAGTGGAAGGTTTGCTGGATGGTACAGACGAGCGGGTGGGGGGAGTTAAATCTTTCCAGGGAGAGGAGTGCACTTTGGGAATCCGAATAAATGACGAAGGAGCTGGCAGAGTGGGTGCGCACAATATCGAGGGCCTCCGTAATGGCGAAAAGTTCCGCCGAAAAAACGGAGGCCTCGCGGGGCAGGCCGACGCCCCGGGAAAGCGGCTGGGACAGAATCACCGCTGAGGAGGCCACACCGGCTTCCGAGCGGGAACCATCCGTGTAAATGGCGACTGCGTCCGGGTGTTGGGTTGCGTGTTCGCGGAAGAGTGACCTGTATATCATGGCGCTCGTGGTAGTCTTCGGTAGGGTACACAGATCTTTGCAAAACTTGATAGGGGTGAGGATCCAAGGGGGGTAGATGCTGAATGAAATGGGGAGAACTGAGGGGGCGGGCATGTTGAAAAGATCAAGGAAAGAGCGGACCGCTTCAGTGAAGTGCCAGCTCCGTCCCTGAGGCGGTAGTTCTGAAACCACCGTGCCCAGAAGCGAAGAAGGTAGCCTCTGTGCACGGAGGTATGTCCTCATGAGGAGAAGACCCCGTCGGAGGGCGAGAGGGAGATGATCTCATTCCACTCCACATGGAGGCTGGAGGCTGGGGAGGAGCGGAAGGCACCGGTGGCGAGGCGGAGGCCTCTATTAAGTACCGGGTCCAGGATACGGAGGCGGGCGGTGGAGGCTGAACCGTAAACTGCACTACCATAGTCCAGCTTCGACTGCACTATGGAAGTGTAAAGGCGAAGAAGAGAGCGTCGATCTGCACCCCATGTGGTGTGAGAGAGGTGATCCAGGAGAGCGAGGGGGCGTCGAAGGGATTGCTTTAGGTGCTTCAGATGGGGAACCCAATTGAGCCGTCGGTCTAGGGTCATGCCCAGAAAACGCGTGGAGGGTACCACCTCAAGAGGCCTGCCGTATAATGTGACAGAGGGTAGAGGAAGGGCTGTGGGTCTTCTTCTACTGAAGACCATACACTTGGACTTAGGGATGGAGAGGCGGAAACCCACCGACGTCGCCCACCTTTCCACCCGGTAGATGGCGAGCTGCATCTGTCGTTGAACAACAGACGGTTCTCGCCCTGCGAAGTAGATTGCAAGGTCATCCGCGTAAATGGAAGAGCGGATGGTGGGTGGAAGGCATTGTGAGACCGTGTTCATCACGACGGAGAAGCAGAGAACACTGAGGATGCTTCCCTGTGGGACCCCGTCCTCCTGCACAAAGGTGTCAGAGAGGACTGAGCCCACCCGGACTTTAAAAGTCCGGGAAGAGAGGAAGCCTCTGATGAAGGTCGGCATGGCTCCGACGAGGCCCAGATGTCGGAGCTGACCGAGGATCATTGCTCGACGGGTGGTGTCATAGGCCTTCTGGATGTCAAAAAAAATTGACAGTACGAACTGTCCATTGTCGAAGGCATCCTGTATGTCTCGGCTGAGAAGCAGGAGGGGATCAGTAGTGGAGCGGAATTGTCTGAAGCCGGACTGGGTAGACGGGAAGGAATTGTTATGTTCAAGGACGAACGATAATCGCGTGGCAACCATTTTCTCGAGGATCTTGCAGGCACAACACGTCAGGGCGATTGGTCTGTAGTTTGTGGGGTCCAGGGAATCTTTGCCGGGTTTGGGGATAGGGATGACGTGGGCCTCCTTCCACCTAGAGGGGAAGGCGCCCTCTATCCATATGCGATTGTATAGATCCAGCAAAAATTTGTAAGGTAGAGTGGATGTGCTGGAGCATGCCGTACGGAATACCGTCCGGACCGGGACAAGGGGATCGTCGAGAGGCCAGTGCCGCCTGTAGTTCACGCATGGTAAACAATCGGTTGTAGGTGCTGTCTATGGACGGTGGAGAGGGGCTATCGTCAGGGGCGGGTACGGAATTGGCTGTAGAGGAAGAAACGGCGGCGAAGGTAGAAGCAAGGTGGTCTGCCACCGACTTGGGTTCACATAGGAGTCCGTCGTTAGTCCGGAGGACCGGGGGTCGGGAGGGGACATGTCGCCTCTCGACACCCCGCACCTTCTTCCAGATGGTAGCCGAAGGTGTGTTGGCGGTGATGCCGGACACAAAGGCACGCCAAGAGGTTCGGCGCGCTGTCTTCATTGTGCGGCGGGCGATGGCCCTGACCCGCTGCATCTCCGTGCGATGGATGGGGAGTCGCGTCCGGTAGAAGCGCCGAGTTGCCTTCTTCTTGGCGCGCACGGCCTCCGCGCACTCCGGGGTCCACCAAGGCACCCGTCGGGCGCGGGGGTAGGCGGAGGATTGTGGTACGCTAGTGCTTGCGGCCGCTAGAACGACGGACTCGAAGTAAGCGATGCACTCGTCGATGGATGGGAAGTGGGCAGTTGTAAGGGTGGTATAGGTGTTGTCGCGGAAGCGGGCCCAATTCGCGTTGGTAGTAACCCACCTTACCGGTACCCGAACAGTCTGGTCGGGTCGATTAAGGGTGAGTTGTATGGGAAGATGGTCACTCTCGGAGGACTTGCCACGTGAAGTCTAGGAGGGCATCAGTTGAAACGAGGGACAGGTCTATACAGGATGGAGTGCAGGTGGTGGCATGGTAAAAAGTAGGAGAGCCATTGTTGAGGCACTCGAAGGAGAGTTCGGTCATGACGGATATCAGGGTTGGGGCCATATAGGTGGTGCGTGTGTCGCCCCACAAGGGGTGGCGACTATTGAAATCGCCCAGCAGTAGGAAGGGCCTAGGGAGTTGTTCCACGACTTCCACCAGGTCGTCGCGGGAGACTTGAGCGTGGGGGGGGAGGTAGATGGAGCAGACGGTGTACTGTCTATCCAGGGAGAGCCGGACGGCAGTCACCTGTAGTGGGGACCGGATGGAGAGGTTGTAGAAGGGGACTGCGTGGTGTACGAGGATGGCAGCTCCCCTTCGAGTGCAGGTAGGAGGCGGGGTGGCGGTGCAAAAATAACCAGTAGGGCAGGGCATGGGCCTGGTCCCCAGGATTAGCTCCTGGAGACAGACACACACCGGACGGGAAGTGGCAAGCAGGGAGGTAAGGCCTTCATAATTTGCGAATATTCCTCGACAGTTCCAGTGGACTATTGTGGTTTTCGGGGGATCCATTAGTTGATGAAGGGGGATGGGTAAAGGTGTAGGTGCTAGGAGGTTGGAGTATGAAGGGAGATCCGGAGTTCGCGAAATTGAAGGCTTGGTCGGGAGCATGGCTGGCTATCTACCGTTCACCAGGGAAGGAATCGGTCGGCCTGTCGAACCCCGCGGAGGTGGCGGGATCGAGTCGGCCGAGCGAGACCGGAGGCGTGGATCACGGCAGGCAGAGGAACATCGTGGGCTGAGAGGGTCGGATGTACTGTGACGGGCTTCTATGGTCGGACCAGGAGGGGGCACGGTAGCCCCAAAAGTGGCGCTACCCCGCCTGTCCGGGGTCTCATGGCGGACTCGAGGTGGTGATAAGGGGTACCAAAAGGACCGGGCGGGTGGGAGGGAGGGCGTACACAGGGTAGCTGACAAGGAGGGGGCCGGGGATGTTGGGGGAGTAGGTACGATGGGGGTGGAAGGAGGTGAATCAGAGTAGTCTCGTGGAGGGGTGGAGAAAATGGCACCAGGAGGCAAGGGCAGATCCATAAGACTCGTGGGCGTGGGCGCGGCCGAGCTTCCCTCGGTCACACCGTGCAGCTGCGCCAGGGCCGCATCCACCGGATCCTCGGGGAGAGGATATTGTTCGGACTGGGTCCCGTCGTCCGGGGCGGGTCGTGGATCTCAGCCACTATTGTCAGAGTCTGTGGGGGTAGAGTGGTGGGACTTCTGCGATGGGGAGAGATGGACATAGTAGACGTGGTGGGCGGAGTGAGGATCCGAGCCGTCTTCTTGGTCCGAGGGGAAGAGGGAGAGAGACGTTGGAAGGCCGGAGGGTCCGGTGACACGCTCCGGCGTCTCCGCCTCGACGGCTTGCTCCGGGCGGCAGGTTCGGGCGTGTGCAGGGGTACTGGGAAGGCGGGGTTTGAGGTGGATGGGACCTGGGTGTCCTGGTCCCAGACACCTGGGGGATTCGTGGCAGGTGAGGTGCGGGAAGAGGAGGAATGGTGGGGGGACAGGAAACCGTCGGGTCCTGCGAGGGTTTTCTTTGAGGGGAACAGGGAGCAGTGGCTTGGGGGGGTTTCGGCGGCAGGCCAGGGCGGCGTGCCGAGATGATAGAGCCGAGAGCAGCGGCATAGGACACCCCCGGCCTCACCTCCCGACTCCGCACCCTGTCGCGTGCCTCACGGGGGCTAAGGAAGTCCGTCACCTGTAGGCCTCGGACCTCCTTCTCGAACCTGAAGAAAAGGCATTCTCGGGATGAAGAGGGGTGTGCGCCTTCACAGTTGGAGCATTTGGGTGTGTTGGGGCACCTGTCAGGGTGAGCGAGTCGTCCACAGTGAACACATAATTGATGCGGCTGTCGACAAGCGGAGCTAACGTGTCCGAATTTATTGCATTTGAAGCAACGGGTCGGGTCTGGGACGTATGGGCGGATAGAAAACTCGCATGAGGCGCGGTCTCCATACCCCATACAATGCGGCCGGGGGGATTAGTGTGTGAAAGTAAGGAGCAGACGTGGGATGGGGGAGGGGGTGCCTCCCTGTCGGGATGTGAAACGATAGATCTTAGTGACTCCTTGGGGTGCGAGGTCCTCCAGGAGCTCGTTCACTGCGACCGACAATAGGCGGGTGGCGTAAATAGTGCCCTGACTCTGGTTCAGGCGAGGGTGTGGAGAAACGGACACCGAGCATCCAAGGACCTCAGTGACGGAGAGTAGGGCTTTCGTCTCTGCGGCTGAGAGTGATTTTACGAGGAGGGAGCCATCCCTCTGTGGGCGTACGTCATAGCGGCTGGAGTTGCTGTGGGTTCGGATCGCCTGGAACGTCCGTTCAGAGTTGTTCGGGAGGGACCCAGATGTAGGCCGAATCACCAGGAATTTGTGAATACTTGGGAGGGAGAGGGAGGCTGTAGAGTCGAAATGGACTGAGATGTTCAACGGTCGATAGGACGGCCGTGAATGCCGGCTCCCCCGTCCGCCGCGAGGCTCTCTCCGTGGGGAGGTGGGCTGACGGCGGGTGAGGGGGGCATATGGGGAGAGCAAGAAGCCGGGTTGTGGGGGCAAGTCCTCGGTGGAACTTGACTTGCCCGAAGGTGGCTGAAGTGGGCTGGGGCGAGACCCCTGCTCCAGAGAGTGTAGGTCCAAGGGCGTAGTCGAGGGACGGACTGGGGTCGGCAACGGAAAAGGAGAGTGCAAGCGTTCCGCTTCCACAGGGGGGTCAACCCCATTAGGTTGCGGTCTTCCAGTGGTAAAGGACTCGAGGGCCTGGTTGCCCACCACCCGAGTGTTGAGAGAAGAAGTAGGCCGGGAATGAGAAGCAGTAGTCGTGAGTCGAGGGGGAGAAGTGTCCATAGCAAAACAAAAAAGAACTTCATCCCCCGCGCGCATCCAGCCACCACCGACTCCAACAAGGGGAAGGCGAAGTGTGGGCACACTTGGTCCCACCGCCGATAGATGTCACGCAGGGGAGATACACCCGCACCCAGTCCCTGTGCCTCCACTCCAAACGCGAGGTGAAAAGTGGCAGGGACAGGGTTTGGGTTTGGTTGGAAAGCGACAAGGGTGCAGGGCAACCACCTCCCACACCCAAGGGCCAAGGAAAGGGTCAAAATCAAGGTCCAAAGAACAACGCCAAAAAAACAGGGAGAAGCCAGAAAGAATGGGTTAAAGGAGAAAGAAAGAAAAAGAAGCAGGAGATCAGCCGGGCCCAATGGTCCACGAGGGCAGAGAAAGCCCTTACACCGAAGAAAGTGTATTCCCACATTCGCCACAGAGGGACGCGCCCTATCGCTCCGGACAAAGCAAAGGGATATATATATATATATATATATATATATATACACACAAGGAGCTACTAGTACAAGTAGGCGGAAACGGATCTCTCTCGGAGGATGACAGGGCAACGAATCAAGCGATATCGAAGGAAAAGGAACTTGAAATGCGCAAGGGGCAACGAAAAACAGAGAACATAAAAATTGTCCTGGCTAATATTCAAGGAATAAGACCAAACCAATCACTCAATAAGGTTTCTTGCCTGAAAGGATTTATGGATGAAACAAGGGCGGACATCGCATGCCTCACAGAAACTCATCTTAAAGATTGCCAAGGAAACTGTGAAAACTGCGAACATTGTATTGATAAGAAAGAGATAAATATAGAGGGCTTCACCTTACTAAGAGCGGATAGAACGACGAGACGTAAAGGTGGCTGTGCTATATATGTACAGAAAGGTCATATGACAGAGACGATAATAAGTAAATCAAACAGCTATGTGGAACTCCTTGCAGTGAAAATAGAAAAACTAAACGTGATAGTAATAGTCATCTATAGACCTCCAAGCACCCCAACCGAAAAATTCTCGGAAGCCATTGATGACATCAGAAAGCTAATAAAGGCCATAAACCCTCCATCCCCCAATACAGGGTGAGTCAAAAGTCTCCATACATAGGCAAAATGGTCACTTTATTATGCAATCACTTGTAAGTCACAAAATATGCTCTATGTGGGCACCATTACACTGAATGCACATACGGATGCGTTCCTCCCAGTCATGGCAAACGCGCGTTAACACGTCTGGTGTTATGCGTGCACACGCATCACGAATGCGTTCCTTTAGGTGGTCCGTATTTTGTATTTTCACCTGGTACACCATGGCCTTCAAGTGCACCCACAAGTAAAAATCAAGGGGGGTGAGGTCTGGGGACCTCGGAGGCCACTCCACGGAACCATGGCGGCCAATCCAGTGACCTGGAAACTGCTGTTCCAGCCACTGGCGCACGCAGATACCAGTCTTTGCCTATGTATGGAGACTTTTTACTCACTCTGTATAATGATCTGCGGAGACTTTAACTTCCCATTTATAAAATACAAAAATGTGGATAGGAATATATATATATTCACCAGGACAAGGGGGACACAAGAGAAAAACAGGAGCAAGCAAAAATGTTGATGGCTCTCACAAATGAGTTTATGCTGACACATGAGATAATAGAAAATACCAGAAAAAATAACTGTCTGGATCTGGTATTCAGGAATAACACGAACTTGATTGCTGATATAAAAATAACTCCAACCATTATCTCAGACCACAACTTAATCGAGATATCAACAAATATGACGACAGCATTAAAAAACAATACTTATATTGAGGAAAGAAGTAAATTCGGGGCCTTTAACTTAAACTCCAAGACTATAAATTGGGAAGCAATCAGATCGCACATGGCCCAAATAGAATGGAGAACAATTTTCGAGAATTAAACAACTGAAGAAATGCTAACAACCTTGGAAGAAAAATCGCTGAGAATTTTAGAAAAATATGCTCCAAAATCACAGCCAAAAGGAAAGAGGAGCTGGCTAGAGAGGCAAAAGAGAAGACTTTTCCGCAGAAGAAAGAGAGTGGAGGCGAAGTTAGGCAACTGCGGAGATAATGACAGGAAAGCAATAAAAGAAAAGCTGGAGGGTATCGATAGGGAAATACAAGCCCTGATTAAGGACCATACAGAGAGGGAAGAGGAAAAGGCGGTAGAAGCAATAAAGGAAAATCCAAAATACTTCTATAGCTATGCAAAAAGGAAAACAAAAACTCGCGCCGCTATTGGGCCCTTAAGGACGAGAAATAATGAACTAACCGACAATCCACAAGAAATATCTGATACATTGAGAGCTCAATATGTATCAGTTTTCAGTACCCCAAAAAGTGACAAAGCGAGCCCTGACATAAATGCATTCTTTGAAGAGGAATTGCAAGGAGAGTATGTAACAGACTTTGATTTTACACCAGAAGATGTAACAAGAACTATAGGACAAATGTAACCACATTCAGCTGCAGGTCCGGACAATTGGAACGCATTATTCATTAAAAACTGTAAAAATGAAATAGCTACACCTTTATACTGGATATGGAGAAGATCCCTAGACACTGGGGAAATACCGAGCATCTTGAAAAGAGCAAACATTGTCCCTATATACTATCATATAAAGGAGGGGACAGATCTCAAGCAAAGAACTATAGACCCGTGTCATTGACTCCCATCTCACCAAAGTATTTGAAAGAATAATAGTTAGCGAGAAAATTTATGACTTCCTGGAGACACGGGAAAGATTCAACGAAAATCAGCATGGATTCCGATCAGGTAGATCATGCCTATCACAACTAATAGAACACTACAACAATATCCTAGATGCATTGGAAGGCAATGACAACTACGATGCTATATACACAGATTTTGCTAAAGCTTTCTGCAAATGTGACCATGGTATAATAGCACATAAAATTAAATATATGGGAATAACAGGCAAAGTGGGAAAATGGATCTATAATTCCCTCATAGAACGTCCGCAGGTCGTCAAAATTCAAGGTATATCATCATCAGAATCGGAAGTACGCAGCTCAGTACCACAAGGAACAGTACTGGCCCCACTCCTGTTCATTATCATGCTAAAAGACATAGACAGCGGAGTAAACAGCAACAGTATAGTAACATCCTTTGCAGACGATACAAAGATCAGCAGAAAAATCAGCGAGGTACATGACGTGGAGGCCTTGCAGAGGGACACGAACAAAATATACAAATGGTCAGAAGACAACATGTCATTTAATACCGAGAAATTTCAGCTCCTGAGATATGGTAGAAAAGAACTTAAACAGACTGCATATTATGCTCCAGATAGACAGGAAATTCAGAGAAGCACGAAAGCGATCGATCTCGGGATAATAATGACAGATGATGTGAAATTCGAAACACAAACTCAGATAGCGATAAATAAAGCAAAAAGAGTGGCCGGACAAGTAATAAGAACGTTCAAGAGAAGGGACAGGACAGTAATGATTCCCCTGCTAAAAACACTGATTATACCAAAACTTGAATACAGCTCAGTTTTGACGTCCCCATATAAAAAGGAAGAAACTAATAAACTAGAAGAAACGCAAAGGTATTTCACAGCCAAGATTGATGGCTGCAAAGAACTCAATTACTGGGAAAGACTACGTAAACTAAATCTATACTCCCTGGAAAGAAGAAGAGAGAGGTACGCCATAATCTACATATGGAAAATGATCGAAAAACTGGTACCAAACTTAAAACTAAACCCAATTACCATTCAAACAACACTGGAAAATAGGAAAGGCACAATGTGTAGTGTTCTCAATTTAAAGGCCCGACAAGGGACCTCCTCAACTCTGAAGGAAAATAGCTTGGTTGTCAGGCGGCCAACACTTTTCAACCAGCTTCCAAAGGACCTCAGAAACGTAACGGGGGTCAAAGTTGAAGTCTTCAAGAGAAGACTGGATGCCTGTCTCAGGACAGTACCAGATGAGCCGGGCGTGCCTGGCTATGTACGGTGGAGAGGGCAAGAAAGCAACTCGCTCCTCCACCAAGCCAGACCTAGAGGCGGGGCCACCAGCTTGACCTCCGTGTGAAGAGAGACCAACGGTGCGGCAAAAATAACGCCCTTTTTAGTTTATTCTCTTTTATTGAAGGAAATAAATCAATTACAGCATTTTAAGAGAAATAATAAGGTTTTTAAGAAAAATACAGCATTTTAAGAAAAATAATAAGTACTTTCTCAGTAAAAACTAAAAAATAACTGGAATTTAATTAATTTTGTGGTTGGCTCAATACACCTTAAAAAAATGTACTCTACATATATAGTATTTACTAACCTAATGATCATGTTCAAAATGCTCCCCTTGGTGTTCAATACAACACTGAACCCTACCAGCAACACTTCTACAAACCTTTTGACACATTTCTACGTTAATTGTAGTAAATTTTTCACGAATTGTTTGTCTTAATTCAGGAAGTGTTTTCGGTTTGACCTTGTAAACAAGATCTTTCAGTACACCCCACAAGAAAAAGTCAGGTGGTGTTAGGTCTGGCGATCGTGCTGGCCACTCAATTGCTCCACGTCGTCCTATTCACCTCCCTTCGAAATTTAAATTTAACCATTCCCTAACGAGTAACCCATAGTGGGGTGGCGCACCATCCTGTTGAAAGTAAATTCCATTCTGATTTCTAACTCTCGGCCAGAATTCAGTTTGCAGCATTTGTAAATAATTATCTTGATTAACAGTACTATCAAAGAATATCGGGCCTATTATTCCCATGGAAGAGATGGCTGCCCAAACTGTCACTCCTGGTAGGTTAACGTCTTTTTCCAAGATAACATGTGGGTTAACATCGCTCCAGTACACACAGTTATGGCGATTGATATGCCCGTTCAATTTGAATGTTGCCTCATCTGACCATCATATCTTATCAAGAAAGATCTCATCTTCATTGACTTTATTCAGGAAATTTTCGCAAAACTCTAATCGTCTATCTGCATCTCCATCATGCAAGCTCTGTAACACGCGAGGGATGTAAGGCTTCATCTTGTTCTTCTTTAAGAGTCTTCGGACACTTCTGTCACTGATACCCAACTCTGTAGAAAGACGTCTACTGGATTTTTGAGGAGTGTGCAACAATGATTCTCTTAATTCATCGGACTTTTCTAAGGTTGTTGCTGAAACTGGCCTCCCTGATCTTGTGGCATCACTTACGCTTCCGGTTCTTTCAAATTTCCTAATTAGACTTGTGATATTGCGGCTCTGCACTTGTCGAATGTTAAATTCTTCTGATAACAAACAGAGCGGCTTTAGCTCCATTGTTATTGTTTTGGTAATAATGTTTAACTGCTTTCACTCTTTGTTCTCTCGTCAATCGCAAGGCCATATTTATTCAGAATTTCTGTAAAAATAAAAGAAACAAAATGATACAAT